>OZ024677.1:8911-321911 GCA_964016965.1 Diacarnus erythraeanus
AGCCCTAGCCTAGCCTAGACCTAGCCCTAGCCTAGCCCTAGCCCTAGCCTAGCCCTAAGCCCCCTAGCCCTAGCCTAGCCCTAGCCCTAGCCTAGCCCTAGCCTCCCTAGCCCTAGCCCTAGCCCTAGCCCTAGCCTAGCCCTAGCCCTAGCCCTAGCCCTAGCCCTAGCCCTAGCCCTAGCCCTAGCCTAGCCCTAGCCCTAGCCCTAGCCCTAGCCCTAGCCCTAGCCCTAGCCCTAGCCCTAGCCCTAGCCCTAGCCCAGCCCTAGCCCTAGCCCTAGCCCTAGCCCTAGCCCTAGCCCTAGCCCTAGCCCTAGCCCTAGCCCTAGCCCTAGCCCTAGCCCTAGCCCTAGCCCTAGCCCTAGCCCTAGCCCTAGCCCTAGCCCTAGCCCTAGCCCTAGCCCTAGCCCTAGCCCTAGCCCTAGCCCTAGCCCTAGCCCTAGCCCTAGCCCTAGCCCTAGCCCTAGCCCTAGCCCTAGCCCTAGCCCTAGCCCTAGCCCTAGCCCTAGCCCTAGCCCTAGCCCTAGCCCTAGCCCTAGCCCTAGCCCTAGCCCTAGCCCTAGCCCTAGCCCTAGCCCTAGCCCTAGCCCTAGCCCTAGCCCTAGCCCTAGCCCTAGCCCTAGCCCTAGCCCTAGCCCTAGCCCTAGCCCTAGCCCTAGCCCTAGCCCTAGCCCTAGCCCTAGCCCTAGCCCTAGCCCTAGCCCTAGCCCTAGCCCTAGCCCTAGCCCTAGCCCTAGCCCTAGCCCTAGCCCTAGCCCTAGCCCTAGCCCTAGCCCTAGCCCTAGCCCTAGCCCTAGCCCTAGCCCTAGCCCTAGCCCTAGCCCTAGCCCTAGCCCTAGCCCTAGCCCTAGCCCTAGCCCTAGCCCTAGCCCTAGCCCTAGCCCTAGCCCTAGCCCTAGCCCTAGCCCTAGCCCTAGCCCTAGCCCTAGCCCTAGCCCTAGCCCTAGCCCTAGCCCTAGCCCTAGCCCTAGCCCTAGCCCTAGCCCTAGCCCTAGCCCTAGCCCTAGCCCTAGCCCTAGCCCTAGCCCTAGCCCTAGCCCTAGCCCTAGCCCTAGCCCTAGCCCTAGCCCTAGCCCTAGCCCTAGCCCTAGCCCTAGCCCTAGCCCTAGCCCTAGCCCTTAGCCCTAGCCCTAGCCCTAGCCCTAGCCCTAGCCCTAGCCCTAGCCCTAGCCCTAGCCCTAGCCCTAGCCCAGTTGACGTCAATCCAGCTGACGACTAAAAAAGAAATTTCGTAATAGTGAACTGACTAATTAGAGGCTACCGAACTGACCAATGGAAACACTCCTAACTCTAGCTACATAAGGCAGCCACGCACTAGCACATGTACTATAACTCTTGAAAAAGACTATCCCAGGTAGTCGAAACGTCGAGTTTTGTTTAAATTATAATTCATTTACTTACCAGTCAGTCACTAGCTTTATCTTTATCTCTACGAAGATGCCCGCCACCAGGACCAACAAGAAGAAACTGCCATACGCTGCGGACGCCATTGAGAGCGCCGGAAGAGGCGTAGGATCGGCCAGACGAGACAGAGACCTGGAGCTGCCCACTCTCATCACCACCAGAGATACTCTAGCCCTAGCCCTAGCCCTAGCCCTAGCCCTAGCCCTAGCCCTAGCCCTAGCCCTAGCCCTAGTTCACCTGTGAAAGCTCCCCACAAACTGTGGACTTTCTTGATATCACAATCTACAAGGGCAACAGATACAGATCAACAGGTATACTAGATACCAAACCATTTTTTAAATCTACAAATAAATTCCAATATTTGGAATATTCCTCAGCTCACCCTAGGAACATTTTCAAAAGCCTAATTAAAGGAGAATCTACTAGGTTACTGAGGGCTTGCTCCGATGAACTAGAGTACAATAAGGTTAAATCCAAACTATATAAAGCCTTCAAAGACAGGAGATACCCATCTTATCTAATAAAGAAGGTACAGGAATCAGTACCATACTCATCCAGACAGCAGGCTCTCAGTGACAAACAAGAAACACTCTGCCCATATCAAACCTTCCTTGTGGTTGATTACACCCCAGACCTAGATGTCCGGGGACTAAAAAATCTACTTAGACCAACCGTAGAGGAAGAAGAATGGGTCCCCAAACCCTGTTTGAGCCTTAAAAAAACTAAAGACCTGGGAAAAACCCTCGTAAGAGCTAAATTAAGGGAAATGGAAGACCCACCAAAATCTACCAACCCCATAATTATTAGAATCACCCCTAACTTGGACGGACGCTCGGCACCATGTGGTTATCCATTCTGCAAATGTTGCCGAGCTATGTCCAGAAAGATAAGAGCTATATCCACCTCTAATCACAAATCCTTCCCAGTCCCAAGATACACGAACTGTCATACATCCTGTGTCGTGTACCTACTGGAATGCACAAAATGCAACAAAAGAAATCAATATGTGGGTCAGACTGAAAGAACTCTACAGGAAAGAATGGGAGGCCACAGACAGGCCTCCACAATTAAAATTAACTTGCCTCTCTATCAGCATTTTACAGGGAAACGAGATCATGACTTTGAAAAAGACGCCAAGGTCACCATCCTTGAAAAGACCACCACTAATCTACTCCTTACCAGAGAGGCCCACTGGATCCTTACTTTGGACACAGTCTACCCCAAGGGACTTAACAGTAGATTTGACACATATCTCATGTCAACTTCAGGAAGTGCAACTTAAACACCCTCTAAAAAATTAACCCATAAAAATATTTACCAACACCTAACACAGGGCCCCTATGCTTACTATCGCTAGCCCCAGCCTCTAACCTATATACTAATTCTAACACTTAAGCTCTATCCTAGCCCAGGCTCCTAAAGTCCTGATTCAGTGCAATCTCTATCCCTATCCCTAGCCCTAGCCTATAGATCCCTTAGATCCTAACCTAAGCCCAACACATAACCCAAGATACTTACCTTTTTCTTGGTTTCTTTCTACAGATACACCAAACTTCGTCCTCAACTCTGGGGGGAGGTGCCGACCTTGCTGCATTTTCTCCCTGGAGATAACTTGTCTCCGCGCGTGTAACCATACACGCACGTGAGACCTAGGCGCCAAACTCACAATGGTTGGCGCCAAATTCAAACAGTGAATGAACTAATCAGAAGCTATCATGTCAGAACTGACCAATCAGAACACTTGTAGCATAGGTACTTAAGTCACCATTGCACATATTCATGCTCACAAGTCACAATAGTTGTCCCTGAAGAAGGTCTCCTAAGACCGAAACGTTGGACTAATTGTTTTTTGTTAATAATTATTCTCATTCACTATCTATAATAGATGCCGACCACCAGAGGCACAAGACAAAAGAATGCCACCGCTACTACATACGCCAGCGTATGCCTATCAGCTGGCAGAGGCGTGGAGTCTGCTCGTAATAGAGAAGCTCGTAACTTACCCACGTTAAAAACCTGTCAAACAGTACTAGCCCTAGCCCTAGCCCTAGCCCTAGCCCTAGGTTCAAATCCTGGCTGAGAACTGAGTTTTTTTCTTCACTCTCTGGAGAAAGAGCTCAGTCGGTTCATTATTACACTGTGAGCCTTGTAGAGATGATAGCAGAGTAATGGCTTTCTTCATAAGTAATGGTAGATCTCACTTTTAAACTCTTTCTGTCTAGCTCTCTCTCATGTGCATATTAGCCTTAATAGCGGCACCCCAGCCTGGCATATGCACTTCTGTTCTGTTCTTAGTTCTATGAGATCGTCCAGGCAACCTAGCTCTGGAATCCATTGCACTAGGCGTGGGATCCGCTAATAGATAGAAGCCTTAGAACCTTAGAGCCTCTTCCCTAAAAACCCTATCCCTAGCCCTAGCCCTAGCCCTAGCCCTAGCCCTAGCCCTAGCCCTAGCCCTAGCCCTAGCCCTAGCCCTAGCCCAGAGCAAGGAGACCACAACAGAGGAGGGGTATGCCTAGTTACAATAACAAAAGAACCCCTTCCCATAATACTGCCAGAGCTCCACCCAACAATAGCAGGCCCAGAACCGCCAACAATGCCCCCAACACTAGGCCGCCTAAAAACAATAACATGCATGTCAATCCTAACTTTACCTATAACGAGCCACAGGCAGCCACTCTACTAGCAGGGCTACTCGGCCAGCTCAGCAGGCAACACCCCCCCCTCCCCAACCCTCCCGTCCAACAGCAGCAACCACCGCTGCAAGGACAGGCCACCAACACCCTGTACCGGCAACTCCCAACGTTGTCCGGACAGGGTTTCCTGGGATGGCAGCAACCATCGCTGTCATACCCAGGACTGAACGGTGGCCTACTCCAACAGAATTTTGGCTAACGGGACAGGCCTCCAAGACGGCAGCCCTCAGGAGAACAGACTCCAAAAGAACTGTAAATAGAACTGCAAACAGTAATTACTCTAAGGATAATAGTAATAATAATAGGCCACGCAACACTTGTAAAATTTACACAAAATGTATCCCCAACAACAAAAAGAGATTCTTAAAGTCCATTAACAAAAAGACAGACAACGTGTTGGATGCAAACAGATACATTACAAATCTATCATCCAAAACTCTGACTGCCCAACAAAACAAAATCCTAGCCTTGGGACTCAAGTATGTCCCCAGCAGACCAGTAGACCCAGCATCCCTGAAAAGAGCCTACTCACAATTTGAGAGATCAAACAGACTAAAATACTACTTTAGAAACTGGGCCTCCCAAACACCACACCCCTTCAGGCAGAAGAGTAACTGGACACCACCAAGAGCCTCACCACAAGTAGAAATGTACCTAGAAAGAGTGAGAGAACAAACAAGTGGGTTAACACTCAGAGCATTCAAACCTAACCTCACAAAACCTGAGCTCAGAGCCCTGACGTCACTAGCCAGAGACCCCACAATAGTCATAAAACAGGCAGACAAAGGCTCTGGAATAGTAGTAGAAGACACCGACGGCTACATCAAAGATGGCATAGATCACCTCTCAGACCACACCATCTACAGAAAGATAGACAGTGACCCAACAATACCCCTCACTGCAGGAATAAATAACTATGTAAAGTACCTGCACGGCAGAGGCATAATAGACAACACCACCAGAGACTATCTCACCTTCCAGACAGATAGCATGCCCAGAACACAACAGCTGTACTTTCTCAAAAAGATACACAAAAATCCCATAGCTGTTAGACCCATAGTCAGCGGCTGTGGAGGTCCTACGGAGAGAATATCCCAATTCATAGACCTCCACCTGCAACCATTTGTCCCAAAGGTCAAATCATACATCAGGGACAGTGGACACCTAATCAACATCCTAGAGAAGACCAAGATTCCCACCAACAGCATCCTAGCTACCATAGATGTTAAATCTCTCTACCTCAAAATCCCACACAAAGAAGGGGTGGAGGCAGTCAAAAACAGACTGTACTACAAAAACAGGGAGTCAGACACTGTCTCCATACCACCTGGAGCCATGTCTGACCTCCTCAACATTGTCCTCACACAAAACTACTTTCAGTTTAATGATTCCATGTACCACCAAGTACAGGGCACTGCAATGGGGACCAAGATGGCTCCTTCCTATGCCAACCTCTTCATGGCAGAACTGGAGGAAAGACTGCTCAGAAACTCTCCAACAGTTCCCATCCTGTGGAAGAGGTACATAGATGACATCCTGTGCATCTGGCCAGGCTCCCAACAGAGCTTAGACCACTTCACACAGTTCCTAAATGGAGCCCATCCCACCATAAAGTTTACCTGCGAAAGCTCCCCACACAGCGTGGACTTCCTGGATGTCACCATCTACAAGGGAGACAGGTACAGATCAACAGGTACACTAGACATAAGACCCTTTTTCAAACCAACAAACAAGTTCCAATACCTGGAATTCTCGTCAGCACACCCCAGAAACATGTTCAGAGGCCTAATCAAGGGTGAACTGACGAGGCTTCTCAGAGCTTGCTCTGACGAAGCAGAATACAACAAGATAAAAACCAAAACACTAAAACTCTTCAGAGATAGGGGCTACCCATCCAAACTAATAAAGAGAGTACAAGATCTGGTCCCTTACTCAAATAGACAACAGGTCCTGGCTGACAGGGCAGACACACCCTGCCCATTTGAAACATTCCTTGTGGTAGATTACACCCCAGACCTGAACGTAAGAGAACTGAACAAAATAATTAAACCCACCACTGAAGAACAACAGTGGATCCCTAGACCTTGCCTCAGTCTCAGAAAAACAAAAGACTTGGGCAGAACCCTGGTCAGAGCCAAACTGAAAGGTGCAAGAGACCCCCCACAGTCCACCCAACCAATAAATATCAAAATCACCCCGTACTTTAATGGATGCTCGGTACCATGCAGACACCCATACTGTAAATGCTGCCGAACAATGTCCAGAAAGATAAGAATCACATCAAGTTCTAACCATAAATCCTACCCAACCCCTAGGCACACAAACTGCACTACCAACTGTGTAATTTACCTGCTAGAATGCACCAAGTGCAACAGAAGAAATCAGTATGTGGGTCAAACTAGCAAAACCCTACAAGAGAGAATGGGAGGCCACAGACAGGCACTAACAACTAAACCTAATCTGCCTCTCTATAAGCATTTTGCAGGTAAACCCAACCACAACTTTGAGAGGGATGCCAGAGTCACCATACTGGAGAAGACCACCGAAGACCTCCTCCTGACCAGAGAAGCCCACTGGATGACCACCCTGGAAACAGTCTACCCAAAGGGACTCAACAGCAGATTTGAGAAACACCAAATACCTAATCCTGCATGCTCAGGCAACACAAACCTGCCCCAGGCCAGGACCCAAACCCAGAGCCTAAGGCCAGCTAGAGCCTCTAATATCAACCTTGATCCCAACCCTAGCTCTAACCCTAGCCCATAGCCTAACCCTAGTGCTAACCCTAGCTCTAACCCTAGCCACAAACCTAACCCTAGCCCTAAGCCTAACCCTAGCTCTAACCCTAGCTCTAACCCCACCTAGCTCTAAACCTAACCCTAGCCCATACCCTAGCTAAAACCTAACCCTAGCCCCTAGGCCACCTAACCCGGGTCACAGAGATGACCAGAGATAAGACAAAAAACTAAAAATAACCGTAACAATAATAATCAATTAACTAGACAACAATATTAATACTAATCAAAACTCACCCTCGACCTTGTCTTTCTCGTTCTCCAGAGAAACTCACCGAGACTAACTGAGAGAAAACAATCACCGAGAAGGAACCTACGCCCCCCGCCACACCCCTCAAGCTCGAGAGGGAGGTGCCTACCAAGCTGCACTTCCCACTCTAGAGCTATGCCTACGCGTATGCAACCACGCATGCACGTAGGCAAACTGGCTCACGTTCATGTCATCTGAGCACGGACGTGGGCCAGCCGACGTCATTCCTGCTGACGACTACAAAAGAAATTTCAGAAGAGTGGACCGACTAATTAGAAGTCACCAAACTGACCAATAGAAACACTCCTAGCAATAGCTATTTAAGTCAACCACGCACCAGCACAAACACCACACTCTTGATAAAGGCTTAGTTAGATAGCCGAAACGTTGAGTTATATTAAGTTTTGCTAAATCAGTGACTTTATTAACCAGTCAACCACTCGCCAGCCCTAGCCATGCCCACGAAGAGGAATGCTAACAGGAAAAAGATTCCGTACGCCACAGATGCCATGGAGAGCGCTGCCTCCCGAGGTGTGGGATCGGCCGCCACGGACAACCCTGACAGTTTCCGAACCAGCTTCAACCTCCCAACTTATTCCCTAGCCCAATATCAGCCAGATCCCGAGATTCAGATATCCACCCGCCAACCAGCAGACACCCCACCAGCAGACACCCCCATGGAGGATTCTGACGACGACATCCTCCAACCAGCAACAGAAACCGATGATGCAGAAGAGAGCACCTTGCTACTAACACTAAGAAAAAAGTACAAAAGAGTCCATTCAAACCTCATCAAAGTTACATCCCATCTGGGATTCGTCAAAGAATGCAAGCAGAACAGCCTCACACCCCGAGGCCTCAGAGTCAATGTCAAGTGCCATGCCCTCCTTGCAGACCTCAGCGACGTTGGACACAAATTCAAGCTGACCACGACCAAGGCTGAAACCGAATACCTCCAGGCCCTACTGGAACACTACGAGACCACAACGGCCAAACTCAAACTGGAAGAACACCAGATAGAAGCCGCCATGGAGAAAATTTGCAACACCACCAAAGACAAGAAGACGGTGGAACTCCACAAGGAACTCTTCACGAAGACCATGACAAACCTCGGCACGAGAGAGAAGACCCTCGAAACCAGGAAAAGAAGGAAACTGGACCAGATGAGGGAGCCACCACCACCCAGAGCAAGGAGACCACAACAGAGGAGGGGTATGCCTAGTTACAATAACAAAAGAACCCCTTCCCATAATACTGCCAGAGCTCCACCCAACAATAGCAGGCCCAGAACCGCCAACAATGCCCCCAACACTAGGCCGCCTAAAAACAATAACATGCATGTCAATCCTAACTTTACCTATAACGAGCCACAGGCAGCCACTCTACTAGCAGGGCTACTCGGCCAGCTCAGCAGGCAACACCCCCCCCTCCCCAACCCTCCCGTCCAACAGCAGCAACCACCGCTGCAAGGACAGGCCACCAACACCCTGTACCGGCAACTCCCAACGTTGTCCGGACAGGGTTTCCTGGGATGGCAGCAACCATCGCTGTCATACCCAGGACTGAACGGTGGCCTACTCCAACAGAATTTTGGCTAACGGGACAGGCCTCCAAGACGGCAGCCCTCAGGAGAACAGACTCCAAAAGAACTGTAAATAGAACTGCAAACAGTAATTACTCTAAGGATAATAGTAATAATAATAGGCCACGCAACACTTGTAAAATTTACACAAAATGTATCCCCAACAACAAAAAGAGATTCTTAAAGTCCATTAACAAAAAGACAGACAACGTGTTGGATGCAAACAGATACATTACAAATCTATCATCCAAAACTCTGACTGCCCAACAAAACAAAATCCTAGCCTTGGGACTCAAGTATGTCCCCAGCAGACCAGTAGACCCAGCATCCCTGAAAAGAGCCTACTCACAATTTGAGAGATCAAACAGACTAAAATACTACTTTAGAAACTGGGCCTCCCAAACACCACACCCCTTCAGGCAGAAGAGTAACTGGACACCACCAAGAGCCTCACCACAAGTAGAAATGTACCTAGAAAGAGTGAGAGAACAAACAAGTGGGTTAACACTCAGAGCATTCAAACCTAACCTCACAAAACCTGAGCTCAGAGCCCTGACGTCACTAGCCAGAGACCCCACAATAGTCATAAAACAGGCAGACAAAGGCTCTGGAATAGTAGTAGAAGACACCGACGGCTACATCAAAGATGGCATAGATCACCTCTCAGACCACACCATCTACAGAAAGATAGACAGTGACCCAACAATACCCCTCACTGCAGGAATAAATAACTATGTAAAGTACCTGCACGGCAGAGGCATAATAGACAACACCACCAGAGACTATCTCACCTTCCAGACAGATAGCATGCCCAGAACACAACAGCTGTACTTTCTCAAAAAGATACACAAAAATCCCATAGCTGTTAGACCCATAGTCAGCGGCTGTGGAGGTCCTACGGAGAGAATATCCCAATTCATAGACCTCCACCTGCAACCATTTGTCCCAAAGGTCAAATCATACATCAGGGACAGTGGACACCTAATCAACATCCTAGAGAAGACCAAGATTCCCACCAACAGCATCCTAGCTACCATAGATGTTAAATCTCTCTACCTCAAAATCCCACACAAAGAAGGGGTGGAGGCAGTCAAAAACAGACTGTACTACAAAAACAGGGAGTCAGACACTGTCTCCATACCACCTGGAGCCATGTCTGACCTCCTCAACATTGTCCTCACACAAAACTACTTTCAGTTTAATGATTCCATGTACCACCAAGTACAGGGCACTGCAATGGGGACCAAGATGGCTCCTTCCTATGCCAACCTCTTCATGGCAGAACTGGAGGAAAGACTGCTCAGAAACTCTCCAACAGTTCCCATCCTGTGGAAGAGGTACATAGATGACATCCTGTGCATCTGGCCAGGCTCCCAACAGAGCTTAGACCACTTCACACAGTTCCTAAATGGAGCCCATCCCACCATAAAGTTTACCTGCGAAAGCTCCCCACACAGCGTGGACTTCCTGGATGTCACCATCTACAAGGGAGACAGGTACAGATCAACAGGTACACTAGACATAAGACCCTTTTTCAAACCAACAAACAAGTTCCAATACCTGGAATTCTCGTCAGCACACCCCAGAAACATGTTCAGAGGCCTAATCAAGGGTGAACTGACGAGGCTTCTCAGAGCTTGCTCTGACGAAGCAGAATACAACAAGATAAAAACCAAAACACTAAAACTCTTCAGAGATAGGGGCTACCCATCCAAACTAATAAAGAGAGTACAAGATCTGGTCCCTTACTCAAATAGACAACAGGTCCTGGCTGACAGGGCAGACACACCCTGCCCATTTGAAACATTCCTTGTGGTAGATTACACCCCAGACCTGAACGTAAGAGAACTGAACAAAATAATTAAACCCACCACTGAAGAACAACAGTGGATCCCTAGACCTTGCCTCAGTCTCAGAAAAACAAAAGACTTGGGCAGAACCCTGGTCAGAGCCAAACTGAAAGGTGCAAGAGACCCCCCACAGTCCACCCAACCAATAAATATCAAAATCACCCCGTACTTTAATGGATGCTCGGTACCATGCAGACACCCATACTGTAAATGCTGCCGAACAATGTCCAGAAAGATAAGAATCACATCAAGTTCTAACCATAAATCCTACCCAACCCCTAGGCACACAAACTGCACTACCAACTGTGTAATTTACCTGCTAGAATGCACCAAGTGCAACAGAAGAAATCAGTATGTGGGTCAAACTAGCAAAACCCTACAAGAGAGAATGGGAGGCCACAGACAGGCACTAACAACTAAACCTAATCTGCCTCTCTATAAGCATTTTGCAGGTAAACCCAACCACAACTTTGAGAGGGATGCCAGAGTCACCATACTGGAGAAGACCACCGAAGACCTCCTCCTGACCAGAGAAGCCCACTGGATGACCACCCTGGAAACAGTCTACCCAAAGGGACTCAACAGCAGATTTGAGAAACACCAAATACCTAATCCTGCATGCTCAGGCAACACAAACCTGCCCCAGGCCAGGACCCAAACCCAGAGCCTAAGGCCAGCTAGAGCCTCTAATATCAACCTTGATCCCAACCCTAGCTCTAACCCTAGCCCATAGCCTAACCCTAGTGCTAACCCTAGCTCTAACCCTAGCCACAAACCTAACCCTAGCCCTAAGCCTAACCCTAGCTCTAACCCTAGCTCTAACCCCACCTAGCTCTAAACCTAACCCTAGCCCATACCCTAGCTAAAACCTAACCCTAGCCCCTAGGCCACCTAACCCGGGTCACAGAGATGACCAGAGATAAGACAAAAAACTAAAAATAACCGTAACAATAATAATCAATTAACTAGACAACAATATTAATACTAATCAAAACTCACCCTCGACCTTGTCTTTCTCGTTCTCCAGAGAAACTCACCGAGACTAACTGAGAGAAAACAATCACCGAGAAGGAACCTACGCCCCCCGCCACACCCCTCAAGCTCGAGAGGGAGGTGCCTACCAAGCTGCACTTCCCACTCTAGAGCTATGCCTACGCGTATGCAACCACGCATGCACGTAGGCAAACTGGCTCACGTTCATGTCATCTGAGCACGGACGTGGGCCAGCCGACGTCATTCCTGCTGACGACTACAAAAGAAATTTCAGAAGAGTGGACCGACTAATTAGAAGTCACCAAACTGACCAATAGAAACACTCCTAGCAATAGCTATTTAAGTCAACCACGCACCAGCACAAACACCACACTCTTGATAAAGGCTTAGTTAGATAGCCGAAACGTTGAGTTATATTAAGTTTTGCTAAATCAGTGACTTTATTAACCAGTCAACCACTCGCCAGCCCTAGCCATGCCCACGAAGAGGAATGCTAACAGGAAAAAGATTCCGTACGCCACAGATGCCATGGAGAGCGCTGCCTCCCGAGGTGTGGGATCGGCCGCCACGGACAACCCTGACAGTTTCCGAACCAGCTTCAACCTCCCAACTTATTCCCTAGCCCTAGCCCTAGCCCTAGCCCTAGCCCTAGCCCTAGCCCTAGATAAAAGCTTGGTCGGTTTAATTATACACTTTGAGCCTTGTAGAGATGATAGCAGAGTAATGGCTTTCTCATAGTAATAGATGATCTCAAAACTCTAACTCTCTCTGTCTAGTTCTCCTCTCTAATGCATACCTTAATAGTGGCACCCCAGCCTGGTGTGTACTTCTGTTCTGTTCACTCTCTTCTCTGAGATCACCCAGGCAACCATAGCTTGGAATCTATTACACAGAGGTGTGGGATCGACCACAGGTAGAGCCTACACCACCCAGGCCACACCCCTAGCTCTAGCCCAACCCTAGCCATAACCCTAGCCCATGATAAGTCTGATCCCGAGATCGATGTGTCCGCCCACCTAGAGTCTAACCTAAGACATAAGAGAAGCCTATCTCTGTCATAGCTATGGGGGGAGTGGCCAGCTAGTATAAGAACTGAATTCTAGCTCCAATGCCACTGGGTTCTCGGTAGCTCAGTGGTAAGAGCATCTGCCTAGACTGCAGGAGACCTAGGTTCGAATCCTGGCTGAGAACCGAGTTTTTTCTTCTCTCTCTGGAGATAAAAGCTTGGTCGGTTTAATTATACACTTTGAGCCTTGTAGAGATGATAGCAGAGTAATGGCTTTCTCATAGTAATAGATGATCTCAAAACTCTAACTCTCTCTGTCTAGTTCTCCTCTCTAATGCATACCTTAATAGTGGCACCCCAGCCTGGTGTGTACTTCTGTTCTGTTCACTCTCTTCTCTGAGATCACCCAGGCAACCATAGCTTGGAATCTATTACACAGAGGTGTGGGATCGACCACAGGTAGAGCCTACACCACCCAGGCCACACCCCTAGCTCTAGCCCAACCCTAGCCATAACCCTAGCCCTAGCCCTAGCCCTAGCCCTAGCCCTAGCCCTAGCCCTAGCCCTAGCCCTAGCCCGAGGCCACAGACAGGCCTCCACAATTAAAATTAACTTGCCTCTCTATCAGCATTTTACAGGGAAACGAGATCATGACTTTGAAAAAGACGCCAAGGTCACCATCCTTGAAAAGACCACCACTAATCTACTCCTTACCAGAGAGGCCCACTGGATCCTTACTTTGGACACAGTCTACCCCAAGGGACTTAACAGTAGATTTGACACATATCTCATGTCAACTTCAGGAAGTGCAACTTAAACACCCTCTAAAAAATTAACCCATAAAAATATTTACCAACACCTAACACAGGGCCCCTATGCTTACTATCGCTAGCCCCAGCCTCTAACCTATATACTAATTCTAACACTTAAGCTCTATCCTAGCCCAGGCTCCTAAAGTCCTGATTCAGTGCAATCTCTATCCCTATCCCTAGCCCTAGCCTATAGATCCCTTAGATCCTAACCTAAGCCCAACACATAACCCAAGATACTTACCTTTTTCTTGGTTTCTTTCTACAGATACACCAAACTTCGTCCTCAACTCTGGGGGGAGGTGCCGACCTTGCTGCATTTTCTCCCTGGAGATAACTTGTCTCCGCGCGTGTAACCATACACGCACGTGAGACCTAGGCGCCAAACTCACAATGGTTGGCGCCAAATTCAAACAGTGAATGAACTAATCAGAAGCTATCATGTCAGAACTGACCAATCAGAACACTTGTAGCATAGGTACTTAAGTCACCATTGCACATATTCATGCTCACAAGTCACAATAGTTGTCCCTGAAGAAGGTCTCCTAAGACCGAAACGTTGGACTAATTGTTTTTTGTTAATAATTATTCTCATTCACTATCTATAATAGATGCCGACCACCAGAGGCACAAGACAAAAGAATGCCACCGCTACTACATACGCCAGCGTATGCCTATCAGCTGGCAGAGGCGTGGAGTCTGCTCGTAATAGAGAAGCTCGTAACTTACCCACGTTAAAAACCTGTCAAACAGTACTAGCCCTAGCCCTAGCCCTAGCCCTAGCCCTAGCCCTAGCTCCAATGCCACTGGGTTCTCGGTAGCTCAGTGGTAAGAGCATCTGCCTAGACTGCAGGAGACCTAGGTTCGAATCCTGGCTGAGAACCGAGTTTTTTCTTCTCTCTCTGGAGAAAAGGCTTGGTCGGTTTAATTATACACTTTGAGCCTTGTAGAGATGATAGCAGAGTAATGGCTTTCTCATAGTAATAGATGATCTCAAAACTCTTTAACTCTCTCTGTCTAGTTCTCCTCTCTAATGCATACCCTAAGAGTGGCACCCCAGCCTGGTGTGTACTTCTGTTCTGTTCACTCTCTTCTCTGAGATCACCCAGGCAACCATAGCTTGGAATCTATTACACAGAGGTGTGGGATCGACCATAGGTAGAGCCTACACCACCTAGGCCACACCCCTAGCTCTAGCCCAACCCTAGCCCTAGCCCTAGCCCTAGCCCTAGCCCTAGCCCTAGCCCAGCCCTAGCCCTAGCCCTAGCCCTAGCCCCAGCCCCAGCCCCAGCCCCAGCCCCAGCCCCAGCCCTAGCCCTAGCCCTAGCTGCCATTATAGGCTGAGGCCCAGCCCCAGCCCTAACCCCAACCCTAGCCCGTAAGACTGGACTCTGACTTGGCCATTGCAGAGATACAACCGGTGTCTCTGAACTTAGCCTCTACAAGAGGTAGTTTGTAGTGCTCCACTGCCGTAGGTCCCAATGGCCTATTGGTAAGAGCACCTGTCTAGTATACAGGAGGTCCTGGGTTCGATTCCCGGTTGGGACTTGGATTTTTTCCAAGTTTTTCTCTCAATGGTTCGTTAGTTCAGAGTCCTAAGATAATGGTCCAAGTAGTATCCAACTAGTGGATCCTTAGAGTAAAGTCACTAGGCCTTGCTTACAGTTCATGCAGTAATCAGGGGAGCCACACCACCAGTGCCACACCCCCACACACAACATTACATGAGAGCCACCCACAGGCCTCAGTGCCACTCACAGGCACCACCCCCCACTAGGAGCCACGCACCACACCCCCAAGGCAGGGAACGCCCCCTAGCAGATAATCTCTAAGTTGGCTGCCATTATAGGCTGAGGCCCAGCCCCAGCCCTAACCCCAACCCTAACCCTAGCTCTAACCCTAACCCTAGCTCTAACCCTAGCTCTAACCCTAGCTCCAACCCTAGCCCTAAACCCCAGCCCCTACCCTAGCCTGGAGCCTAATTCCAGCCCACAGGCTACCTAACCTGGGCTACAAGAATGACCAGGGATAAGACATAAAATCAAAAACAACTACAACAATAATAATAATAATAATAATAATTGTAATAATAATAGTAATAATAACAAATTACCAACAAATACTCACCTTTGCCTATGTCTTTCCCGTTCTCCAGAGAAACCTACCGAGACTCACTGAAAGAAAACAACTCTCAAGGAGGGATCCACGCCCCCCAGCCACACACCCCAAGCTCGAGAGGGAGCTGCCTACCGAGCTGCACCTCCCACTCCAGAGCTATGCCTACGCCCATGCAACCAAGCATGCACGTAGGCAAACTGACTCACGCGAGCCAGTTGACGTCAATCCAGCTGACGACTAAAAAAGAAATTTCGTAATAGTGAACTGACTAATTAGAGGCTACCGAACTGACCAATGGAAACACTCCTAACTCTAGCTACATAAGGCAGCCACGCACTAGCACATGTACTATAACTCTTGAAAAAGACTATCCC
This sequence comes from Diacarnus erythraeanus, assembly GCA_964016965.1. Taxonomy (NCBI): domain Eukaryota; kingdom Metazoa; phylum Porifera; class Demospongiae; order Poecilosclerida; family Podospongiidae; genus Diacarnus; species Diacarnus erythraeanus. Next base: position 24,789 of record OZ024677.1, read on the forward strand.
AGGTAGTCGAAACGTCGAGTTTTGTTTAAATTATAATTCATTTACTTACCAGTCAGTCACTAGCTTTATCTTCATCTCTACGAAGATGCCCGCCACCAGGACCAACAAGAAGAAACTGCCATACGCTGCGGACGCCATTGAGAGCGCCGGAAGAGGCGTAGGATCGGCCAGACGAGACAGAGACCTGGAGCTGCCCACTCTCATCACCACCAGAGATACTCTAGCCCAAAATATGCCAGATCCTGAGATCGACGGGTCCGCCCACCAGCCAACAGATACATCCATGGAATACCAGGATGAAGAAGACATAATCTTACTAGCTGATCCCACCACCAGAAACATGGACACCACCACTGGAGAAGAAGAAGAAGAGACCCTCCTCAGCCTGAGGAAAAGATACAAGAGGACCCTAGCCAACCTGATGCGAGTCAGATCGCACATGGACTTTGTAGTGGAGTGCCAGAGGAAGAAACTCACCCCCAGAGGCCTCCGCATCAACGTCAGGTGCAATGCCCTACTGGCGAACCAGACCACAGTGAGCCATAGGTTCAAGGAAATTACCGGCAAGACAGAGTCAGACTACCTCAAGGCTCTGGCAGAACACTACTTGACCTCCACCAAGAACCTGGAGAAGGAGAAAAACGACCTGGAAGCCGCCATGGAGGCAGCGTGCAGAGGAGCCAGAGACAGAAAGACCGTGGACCTCCACAGGGAACTACTCCAAAAGACCATTGCCAACATGGACACCAAAGAAAAGGCCCTGGACCTGAAGAAAAAGAAGAAACTGGACGGACTGAGGGCACCACCACCACCCAAGACGAAGGAGCCCAGAAGACAGGGAAGGGGTATGAGTAGAAATAACAGAAAACCCCCAAACCACCAACGTTCAAGGAGGGCCCCACCCCCCAACAACAGGCCTAGGGACAATAATGATACCACCCCTAGGCCAGCTAACAATACTGTTCATGTCAACCCTAACTTTGCTCCCCTAAACCAGTCACCACAGGTCACCGCCCTCCTGGCCGGACTGTACAGCCACCTGAGCTCACCCAACCCATATGTCCAACAGCCACCACCCCTGTACGGACAGGCCACCTACGCCCCGTGCCTGCAACAACCACCGTTGTATGGCCGGGGCCTCCCGGGATGGCAGCAACCATCGCTCTCATTCCCGGGAACGAACGGTGGCCCACCCCAGCAGCAGCCGGGGAACAACAACAACCAGAATTTCTACTGAGGGGACAGGCCTCGAAGAGGGCAGCCCCCGAGAGGACCTATCCTGAAAGGACACTGAATAGAACTGACTCTGAAATAACCAGGAACAAACCAGATAGATGGCGTAGGTTTAGAATTTGTACTAATTTCATTTCAAATAACAAAAAAAGATTCCTAAAATCTATCAGCAAGAAGGCAGACAATGCCCTGGATGCAAACAGGTACATCACCAACCTATCATCCAGAACCTTGACTGCCCAACAGAGCAAAATCCTAGCCCTGGGCCTAAAATATGTTCCCAGCAAACCAACACACCCAGCATCCCTAGAAGAAGCCCACTCCCAATTTGAGAGGTCCAACAGATTGAAATACTACTTTAGAAACTGGACCTCCCAGACACCACACCCCTTTAGGCAGAAAAGTAGCTGGATGCCACCAAGAGCCTCACCGCAGATAGAAATGTACCTAGACAGAGTTAGAGAACAAGCAAAAAAGTTAAAACTCAGAGCATTCAAACCTAACCTCACAAAACCTGAGCTCAGAGCCTTGACAGCACTGTCTAAAGACCCCACAATAGTCATAAAACAGGCAGACAAAGGCTCTGGAATAGTGGTAGAGGACACTGACAGATACGTAGAGGATGGCTTAGCTCATCTCTCGGACCACACCATCTACAGAAAGGTAGATAGTGACCCGACGGTGCCCCTGGCTGCGGGAATAAACAAATTTGTAAAGTACATGCACGACAGAGGCATAATAGACAACATCACCAGAGACTACCTCACCTTTAAGCCAGACAGCATGCCCAGAACACAACAGCTGTACTTTCTCAAAAAGATACACAAAAATCCCATAGCTGTCAGGCCAATAGTCAGCGGCTGTGGAGGGCCCACCGAAAGAATATCCCAATTCATAGACCTCCACCTGCAACCATTTGTCCCAAAGGTCAAATCATACATTAGAGACAGCGGACATCTCATAAACATCTTGGAGAAGACCAAGATTCCCACCAATAGCATCCTAGCTACCATAGATGTAAAATCCCTCTACCTCAAAATCCCACACAAGGAAGGAGTGGAGGCAGTCAAAAACAGGCTGTACTTTAAAAACAGGGAGTCGGACACTGTCCCCATACCACCTGGGGCCATGTCTGACCTCCTCAATATTGTCCTCACACAAAACTACTTTCAGTTCAATGACTCCATGTACCACCAAGTACAGGGCACTGCAATGGGGACCAAGATGGCTCCTGCCTATGCCAACCTCTTCATGGCAGAACTGGAGGAAAAGTTGCTCAGGAACCACACAACGGATCCCATCCTGTGGAAGAGATACATAGATGACATCCTCTGCATCTGGCCAGGCTCCCAACAGAGCCTAGACCACTTCATACAGTATCTAAATGGAGCCCACCCAACCATAAAGTTTACCTGTGAAAGCTCTCCACACAGCGTGGACTTCCTGGATGTCACCATCTACAAGGGAGACAGGTACAGATCAACAGGTACACTAGACATAAAACCCTTTTTCAAACCAACAAACAAGTTCCAATACCTGGAATACTCATCAGCACACCCCAGAAACATGTTCAGAGGCCTAATCAAGGGTGAACTGACGAGGCTTCTCAGAGCTTGCTCTGATGAAGCAGAATACCTAAAAATACAGGCAAAAACATTCAGACTCTTCAGAGACAGGGGCTATCCACCTAAACTGATAAAGAGTGTACAGGACTCTGTCCCCTTCTCAAACAGACAACAGGTCCTGGGAGACAGAGAAGGCACACCCTGCCCATTTGAAACGTTCCTTGTAGTAGACTACACTCCTGACCTGAATGTGAAAGAGCTGAGCAAGATAATCAAACCAACCACTGCAGAAGAGCAGTGGGTCCCAAGACCTTGTCTCAGCCTCAGAAAAACAAAAGACCTGGGTCGAACCCTAGTCAGGGCCAAGCTGAAAGGTGCAAGAGACCCCCCACAGTCCACCCAACCCATAAACATCAAAATAACCCCATACTTTAATGGATGTTCGGTACCATGCAGACACCCTTACTGTAAATGCTGCCGAACAATGTCCAGAAAGATAAGAATCACATCAAGTTCTAACCACAGGTCCTACCCAACCCCTAAGCACACAAACTGTACCACCAACTGTGTAATTTACCTGTTAGAATGCACCAAGTGCAACAGAAGAAACCAGTACGTGGGTCAAACCAGCAAAACCCTACAGGAGAGAATGGGAGGCCACAGACAGGCACTCACAACAAAAACTAACCTGCCTCTCTATAAGCATTTTGCAGGTAAACCAGACCACAACTTTGAGAGGGATGCCAGAGTCACCATACTGGAGAAGACCACTGGAGACCTCCTCCTGACCAGAGAAGCTCACTGGATGACCACTCTGGAAACAGTCTACCCAAAGGGACTCAACAGCAGATTTGAGAAACACCAAACATCCAACTCTGCATGTTCAGGCAACACAAACCCGCCCTAAAAAACAATACCCAAACCCAGAGCTAAAAAGCTAGAAGGAGCCTCAAATATCAACCTTGACCTTAACCATAGATCTAACCCTAGATCTAACCCTAGCCCTAACCCTAGCTCTAACCCTAACCCTAGCTCTAACCCTAGCTCTAACCCTAGCTCCAACCCTAGCCCTAAACCCCAGCCCCTACCCTAGCCTGGAGCCTAATTCCAGCCCACAGGCTACCTAACCTGGGCTACAAGAATGACCAGGGATAAGACATAAAATCAAAAACAACTACAACAATAATAATAATAATAATAATAATTGTAATAATAATAGTAATAATAACAAATTACCAACAAATACTCACCTTTGCCTATGTCTTTCCCGTTCTCCAGAGAAACCTACCGAGACTCACTGAAAGAAAACAACTCTCAAGGAGGGATCCACGCCCCCCAGCCACACACCCCAAGCTCGAGAGGGAGCTGCCTACCGAGCTGCACCTCCCACTCCAGAGCTATGCCTACGCCCATGCAACCAAGCATGCACGTAGGCAAACTGACTCACGCGAGCCAGTTGACGTCAATCCAGCTGACGACTAAAAAAGAAATTTCGTAATAGTGAACTGACTAATTAGAGGCTACCGAACTGACCAATGGAAACACTCCTAACTCTAGCTACATAAGGCAGCCACGCACTAGCACATGTACTATAACTCTTGAAAAAGACTATCCCAGGTAGTCGAAACGTCGAGTTTTGTTTAAATTATAATTCATTTACTTACCAGTCAGTCACTAGCTTTATCTTCATCTCTACGAAGATGCCCGCCACCAGGACCAACAAGAAGAAACTGCCATACGCTGCGGACGCCATTGAGAGCGCCGGAAGAGGCGTAGGATCGGCCAGACGAGACAGAGACCTGGAGCTGCCCACTCTCATCACCACCAGAGATACTCTAGCCCTTGCTTACAGTTCATGCAGTAATCAGGGGAGCCACACCACCAGTGCCACACCCCCACACACAACATTACATGAGAGCCACCCACAGGCCTCAGTGCCACTCACAGGCACCACCCCCCACTAGGAGCCACGCACCACACCCCCAAGGCAGGGAACGCCCCCTAGCAGATAATCTCTAAGTTGGCTGCCATTATAGGCTGAGGCCCAGCCCCAGCCCTAACCCCAACCCTAGCCCTAGCCCTAGCTCAGTGGTAAGAGCGTCTGCCCGGTTTGCAGGAGACCTAGGTTCAAATCCTGGCTGAGAACTGAGTTTTTTCTTCTCTCTCTGGAGAAAGAGCTCAGTCGGTTCCATTATATACACTGTGAGCCTTGTAGAGATGATAGCAGAGTAATGGCTTTCTTCATAAGTAATGGTAGATCTCACTTTTAAACTCTTTCTGTCTAGCTCTCTCTCATGTGCATATTAGCCTTAATAGCGGCACCCCAGCCTGGCATATGCACTTCTGTTCTGTTCTTAGCTCTATGAGATCGTCCAGGCAACCTAGCTCTGGAATCCATTGCACTAGGCGTGGGATCCGCTTAGATAGAACCTCTAGACCCTTAGAGCCTTACCCCTAAAACCCTACCCCTAGCCACTAGCCCTAGCCCTAGCCCTTAGCCCTAGCCCTAGCCCTAGATCTCACTTTTAAACTCTTTCTGTCTAACTCTCTCTCATGTGCATATTAGCCTTAATAGCGGCACCCCAGCCTGGCATATGCACTTCTGTTCTGTTCTTAGCTCTATGAGATCGTCCAGGCAACCTAGCTCTGGAATCCATTGCACTAGGCGTGGGATCCACTTAGATAGAGCCTACTAGAACCTTAGAGCCTCGCCCCTAAAAACCCTACCCCTAGCCACTAGCCCATAATGAGTCTGATCCCGAGATCAATGCGTCCGCCGACTTAGAGTCTAACTGCAGATAGAGAAGGAAGCTTATCTCTGTCATAGCTATGGGGGGAGTGGCCAGCTAGTATAAGAACTGAATTCTAGCTCCAATGCCTCTGGGTTCTCGGTAGCTCAGTGGTAAGAGCGTCTGCCCGGTTTGCAGGAGACCTAGGTTCAAATCCTGGCTGAGAACTGAGTTTTTTTCTTCTCTCTCTGGAGAAAGAGCTCAGTCGGTTCCATTATATACACTGTGAGCCTTGTAGAGATGATAGCAGAGTAATGGCTTTCTTCATAAGTAATGGTAGATCTCACTTTTAAACTCTTTCTGTCTAACTCTCTCTCATGTGCATATTAGCCTTAATAGCAGCACCCCAGCCTGGCATATGCACTTCTGTTCTGTTCTTAGCTCTATGAGATCGTCCAGGCAACCTAGCTCTGGAATCCATTGCACTAGGCGTGGGATCCACTTAGATAGAGCCTACTAGAACCTTAGAGCCTCGCCCTTAAAAACCCTACCCCTAGCCACTAAGCCCTAGCCCTAGCCCTAGGGTTGAAGGTACTGTTCCAATACGTATCCATAGGATCCTCAGAAGGCATTACACACATTATGCACACAGTCATGCACATGCACTATAACCTTGTTATAGTTAGGAGCTACCCAAAGCATCTGTAATTAGGTTATAAAGCTTCTTTAAGCTTGCTAAAACCCTTCAGAGTTGGGAAGACAGTTACCTATCCTTATAATTATAACCCTAGCCCTAGCCCTAGCCCTAAAATAATCAACGGGTCAGGACACAATTAAGACGACCTCAACATAATGGTCAACAGGAACAACCTGCTTCCCTGTCAACAACTACGGGAACTCACACCAATGGTACCTTCCATGGTCCTCCTGTGCACCCAGGTCATAATTTTCAGATGGCACCGTGTCAGTCTATGCCCCCCCGTTTCGGAACTCAACCTCCTCTACATCCGAATAACGGAATGGTGCATATAGGACAGATGTTCGCCCTCATGCTCCTGACACCAATATGGGTTTCTTCAATAATGTCAATTCCTTTCTTCCCCCTCCCCCCTTTACCCATGTATAATTTTACACATTGTTTTCCGTTTCCCCCTCCTCCCACACAGGGTTTTGCTTATGCCAGAAAATGAACCCCTCGGGAACAAAAGAACCATTTGTGATAACTAGCAGAAACGGACATAGGAGGAAAAAGAGCAACAGAAACCGACGTTTCCAAAACAGACCTTCGTTTAGGGAAGTTAGAGATATATGCAATCAATTAAGTAAGGATGTTAGATATATAGTTAATCTCTCCGACTACACTCTCACGGAACCTGAGAAAGCCATCCTTGCCAAGGGTCTGAATTTTGTTCCCACTCCCTTCGCCCTTCCTAATTATAACATCCCACTTTATCGATACAAGAGGGCACATTGACTTAACTATTTCTTTAAAAATTCTAGGCCATGGGACAAATCAGATAAGCACCCCTTTAAAACAAAGTCAAACTGGGTCCCCCCTCCAGCCACTCCTCAAATAGAGAGTTACCTTTCTAATATCTCAGAACAATTTGAACTCCTACCCAGAAAGAGTACCAAATCCAACATATCCAAAGAGGAGAGATCTGCTATTTTCACACTGAAGAAAAATAAGTCCATAACGATCAAATCAGCCGATAAGGGCTCCACCATTGTGATTGAAAATACAGATTCATACATCTCCAACGGGTTGACCCATCTGAAGGATGAAAACATCTATAAAGAAATCGATCATGACCCCACTTTGTACTACCATAAACCATTATGTCCTTTGGATGAAAAAAATGGGATATATCGACGAACAGACATTCAGGTACCTATTTCTAAGACAACCTATTAGAAGTCAGAGATTATACTTTCTAAAGAAAATCCATAAAACCCCTCATTCCATCCGACCTATTGTAAGCGGGTGTAGTGGACCTACTGAGAAACTTTCAGCCTATATGGACCATCACCTTAAACCTCTTGCTATGAGAACTAAATCATATATTAAGGATTCCAAATCTTTACTCTCATTACTAGACAACCTCAACTTACCTATCAATGTCCTTCTAGTTACTATCGATGTAACAGCTCTGTACCTGAATATTCCCCATCAAGAGGGCATAGCTGCCGCCATATATCATCTATATCATATGAATCCCGATTATGATCAAGTTCCGTTTCCCCCATTTGTAGCAGAAAAAATCCTCACCTTTGTTCTGGATCATAACTATTTTTTATTTGCCAATAAAGTATACAAGCAGGTGCAGGGAACGGCAATGGGCACAAAGATGGCCCCTCATTATGCCACGATGTTTCTTGACATCTTGGAGAATAAATTTCTAACAGACAGGAACCTGAAGCCTCTCATTTGGAAGCGGTACATAGATATTTTGGTACTTTGGACACACTCAAGGACAGAACTGGATGAATTTATGCAGGCCTTGGATGCCCTTCACCCTACTATTAAATTCACCTCCTCCATTTCAGATCAAGAAGTGGTATTTTTAGATTTCTACATCTATAAAGGGAATAGATTTAAGACAGAGGGTATTCTAGATGTAAGACCACATTTTAAGACCACTAATACCTTCCAATATTTACATTTCAAATCTTCCCACCCTTCCCATACCTTTACAGCCATCGTAAAGGGAGAAGTTACTCGAATCTTACGGGCCTGCTCTAGTCCCGAGATCTTCAAGGACATCAAAAGAAAACTCGTCTGTCATTTTATAGCCAGAGGCTACCCTTCGTCTCTAGTGAAGCGAGTGGCCCATGGCATTCCATTTTCGAGGAGACTCTCCCTTCTATACGACGGTGCTCGCATTGATAATGATGAAGATGCGCAAACGAGTTCTGCGCAACCCAGCCCCTCCCACAATGTTAAAATGGATTTTATATCACCATATACTGGATTTATCTCAAAATCGACTCTATCTAAAATATTCCATCTCCCTGATGGCCTCTCTCATCTTCCTGACACAAGATTTGTGTTCACCAGGAACAAGACTGTGGGTGACCATCTAGTTAGAGCACAAGTCTGACTCTGGCAGGCCTCCTTGGATCTCTGACAGGAGCTTCTCAATATCTAACAAGGATGGAAATTATATTCAAGGGAATCATGGAACCCAGAACCAGTAACTCTATTTTTTGGTATTTATTTCATAATTTCTCCTTTTATTTTTTACCATTATTTATTTTTTATTTTACTTGCATAGTTACCTTTAGTTACACGTTTTTACATAGTTACTAGCTTTTGTTTTTCATCCCTTTGTTTTGTGTTGCTGGTCAACTCCCTATTTTCTCTTAATTTTTCCTTTTTTGGTCATTTCTCTTCCCTTGGACTACGTCACCAAGATCATGTGCCCCTTTCCTATAAATTAGGCAATTCATTCTTCTCTCTTTTATTCTGTTTGTGGTACTGAAGAAGTCAGTCCTATTTGCTGATGAAATATTTACCAATTATATTTGAATTCTGGGAAAGAACTTTCTTCTATTTATTCTCCCTTTTAAATCTGCAACTAAAAGAGAGAAGACTTGAGGGACTATCTACTCTTCCCTACTCAAAATGGCCCAGAGCCATAGAAATAGGTACTCTCTAAGATCTAGACAGGTCACTAATGTAAATAATATCTCAGGCGTTGGGAGCATTCCCACCTCATCTACAGCCCTAGCTCTATGAGATCATCCAGGCAACCTAGCTCTGGAATCCATTGCACTAGGCGTGGGATCCACTTAGATAAGAGCCTACTCCTTAGAGCCTTACCCCTAAAAAACCCTACCCCTAGCCACTAGCCCTATGAGGGTCAAAGGTCGAGGATATCTAGTAAGTAGCGCACGCAGTTCATAGTTTTCCGAGGTCAAAGTTCACGGTGACGAGCAGCTCATGCTACATGAAATCACTTAGTTTAACGCTCTTCAAGCCTATTGTACTTTGACTTTTGATTCCTTCTAGTCAATGGTGGAGTTTCGGCTAGTTACCCGAGTCTTTGGCTGCACAGCAAAATAAGTCCTATGAGGGTCAAAGGTCGAGGAGATCTGGTAAGTAGCGCACGCAGTTCATAGTTTTACGAGGTCAAAGTTCACGGTGACGAGCAGCTCATGCTACATGAAATCACTTAGTTTATCGCTCTTCAAGACTATTGTACTTTGACCTTTGATTCCTTCTAGTCAATGGTGGAGTTTTAGCTAAGTCAGACCTCTCAACTTTCAAAATCGTTTAGAGTGGTATTTAGGCTTAAGGTTAGCCCCTCTTGGCGTGAGATGTGTTGGTTGTTTCACTAAACTTTATATTGTTGTCAGTATTATATATTGTGAGGTTCTCCTTAACATTTGAAATAAAGTCAAACTCCTCTGTCCATGCTGCATTAAACTTGCTTTTGTAAGTTGTAAGGATTTCCTCTTAGAAGGACACTCTGAAGCACTGTCAGAGTCCAAATCGCTAGCAGTCAGCCATGATTGCTTGGAAGTTTGAACTAACTTCTGGCTTAGTAGCCAAGACCACTGGAGGATCCCTCTCTTAGCTATTAGTCTACACACAATACTATATAGCTAGCTAGGAAGGTCACTTCACTTGAACTTTAGCAGTTGCTAGCAATGGTGTAAAGTACAGATCACAAGCCATCCATGCATGAAGTAAAAGCTTTTATCTGAAGGTTGACAGGTCTGCTAAGTGGAGGGAGATCTGTGATCTGTGGATCCAACAAGGAATTGTGGGTGGAAAAAGAATGTGTTCAAATAAAATGCATAGGTCCTAAACATAATCTGCTGCTATATTAAGTTGCATTTCAATTCAGAATCAGGTACTGTATAATTTTATCTTCAGCAATATTAACAATAGCTAATTGCAGGCTTTCAGTTAATTGTGTGCAATACTGTATCTAATTCTAGCCCTAGTTCTAGCCTATTGCACTATAATAAACATTATACTTTAGGTCTGGGGCTAGGCACTGGCTAATGTATCATCATTGATACAATCTTCAGCAGCTAAATGTTACAAGAAGTCACTGTTTCTGCACATTAAGTTAATATAATACATAATGGCAGCAGCATTATTTTTTGACACACCTCCTTGTGTATATGTTGATCAAATGATTCAGATGTCTGTATATAAATTAGATGGTGGTATTGGTCTAGTTTTTCATTACTAACTGTGCTGTCAAAGAATTCAACAGCCGCTAATCAAAATATTACATCATAATTATTATATATAGTTGTGTGATTGAAATGAATTTAATATATGTAGTACACGTGTATAAACAATCTATAGTTTGGTCAAAGCTGGTGGCATGATCAGAGAATGTTGTATGTGTGTGAATGCTGTATAATGACATCATAAACGAATGCTGTATTGAAATCTTCACGAGTAAAATTAAAGTGAATGCTGCATTGAAATCTTCGTAATTTTAGTCTATAAAAGTCCTAAAATATCCAGATATGCATGAAAAGCCTGATACAAGTACATAAAAAATTTTTTGTAGAATCGGGACACAAAAGTGTCCTCGGGACAAAATTGATACGGAAAAAACTCTAATGGGACTCGATTCCACGAATCGGGACGACTCATTTTAGGACACAATTGGGACACAGACTACGACTAGGGACACAATTTTCCGTTTTGGGACACAATTTCGACCGTTTGGGACACAATCTGGGACAGTTTTCATGGCCCTAGCCCTAGCCCTGATTATGGCCTCTCTCACACCGATGATGCTGTACAGCACTGCCCCATGCACTATGCCACTCTCCTTTTCTTTTCATTTTTTAAAGTCCATATAAAGCAAACATCAAAGAAACATCAAAGGCAGCTCCCCCTATGGTCAAACATCTGAGAACTGATGGACCACAACCTATTGTTCTGACTTCCGATGCCGACAAAGGTTGGCGGCAGGACGTCCTGGTTCCAACGGGGTCTGAGTAACGGACGGTTAAAAAGTGTGTAAAATTACACTCTTTTGGGAGCGAAAGGGTTATGATTTTTTGCCGGGAAATTGGGGGGTGTGGTATACAGTCTCTTTGTAACTTGCATTTTGTATTGTATTACACTTATGTTGTTTGTCCTTACACATAGGTTGATTGTTCTTAGTTATTTTATAGAATATTCTGATTTGTATATAAAATTAAACTCACACTTTGCTCTTGCCCAGTACAATTCAATGTTCTGTGTATGTGTGGGTTGTGGGATCTACAAATGTTATGGAGTGGTTCACTGTTGAATATGAACCAACATTTGGCGGTGATGAAACTTGATTATATGCTGCCCACTAGTCAGAGTGTATAATTGTCCCTGGGGCTACATGAGCCTGGATTATGGACAGCAATGTGGCTGCATCTCGTGCCACAACTTCCTAACCTAAGGCCGGAGTGTGAGATGTATCTACTAATCCAAATACCCACACTTCATATGTGGTAGCTCTTCCTCTGTGGTTCTGTCAAGGGCAGAAATTATGATTCTATAGCTTTTGGATACAATTATAAAGTTTGCCTTGGGTTTATGGCGAAACAGTGATTCATCAATTTGTATGATGACTCCAGGGCCTCCAAGGACAATGAGTGCAGATTGTTTTTGTGTGCAGACATCCCTATACTAACCATACATATCAATGGCCATTCTTTCAATGACTTCTGCATCTTTTGCTGCATCTGTCACTGTGGGTACTCCCTTGCCCAAAAACATTTAACAGGAGCCATTTCTGAAGAGTAACCATTACAATACATAATTATGGACCCTCTGTGTATACAGCTATAACTTTGACTGCTGGAAAAAGCTTCCTGTCCTGATGCTCTTATGGGTCTTGCAGTCCCTACACCACCAGAAATATTTATCAGTGAGGTCTTCCCATGCTACCTCCACCATTGCTACATTACACCTATTATAATTATGATGATTGTTCATATTATTTTGTACATGTACAGTGGAACTCCTCTGTAGTGGCCACCTTGGGAGGATAAAGTTTTGGCAGCACAGTTGTATGTGGCTAATAAAGGATCTTTATGTACTAGGGAAGAGTGTTATAGTTAGCTAGCCCACTGTATAATGACAGATAGCCATAGTGCTTTGACAGCAGGCCACAAAATTTGAGACTTCAATCAATCAGCAGCAGGTTTTGATTTCTGGGTCACAGAATTCAAACAACCACAAGTAGTAACAAAGAATTTATTACTTCTGTGACAGAGATCCTCAATAGAACTGAAACCCTTGCCTAGGCTTAACAGGGCTGCTCACTGAGTCTAGCATGCAAATCTCATTCAGTCTCTGTGTGAAGTCATGCAAGTCAACTGGCAAGTACCTGGAGCAGGACATCTTCCTTGCAAGAATGCCTTTGGATACATGTAAGTTATGATGTTCTCAATAGATAATAGATAAATTATAGTTTTGAAATAATCTATTATTCTTGTGGAACTCTAAAAACTAGCTAACAAGCTATTAATTTTATATACAAATCAGAATATTCTATAAAATAACTAGGAACAATCAACCTATGTGTAAGTGGACAAACAACATAAGTGTAAGATAAAATACAAGTTACAAAGAGTCTGTATACCACACCCGCCAATTTCCTGGCAAAAAATCATAATGATCAATGTTTGGGGTCAGAGGTCACTTGCAATTCTTTCTAGTCCCTTGCAAATTATTTTTCACACGCAATTGATTTTCACGCAAGGTGCCGTTAAAGTCAGTTGATCCCTCCAAACACCAGATTCAATACCTAAGAAACCTCTAAACAGCCTTAAGATCACTCAAAGAAGACTCAGAATTTCTATGTAAAATCCAATAGCAAAACAGGTGCTGACTCAGCAATCTAATATTAGCGTGACCTTGTCCAACCCTGGTCAGTGACAGGATCAGGAAGAAATATTCAAGAACTAGAATTTTCAATAGAAATGGCTAATAGCTATACTACATTCAGAAAAATATACACTGAGTGCACTAGTAAAACACACTGCTTAAAGAACTGTAAGACAAATATATTCAAGAGTAACAATGAAAGTTATTGGTAAGAGATAACATAACAATAACATTCTAAAGAGGTTTTACTCTTAGTACATTATTACAACAGTGTATGTGATGCTCACAGAAGTGGAGAATACTCACTGGGAGATATCATTCTGTGTGGAAGGCCCTCTTCAATTGATTGTGAGGTTGATGGCTTGCTAGCAAATATACACCTCTTCAGTTTTGAAGAACCTCTCTTTATGTAATTATACAAGAATGTCTTCATTAACAATTTTCGAAAAAACAAAAACAATAGTATTATAGATGGAAGCAAAATCAAGAACATAATTATATAGTAACTTATGTAGTGCTTGATATAACCCTCTGGATATATTATTCCACCAGTACTGATCAAGATAGACAGTGCTGCAACAAGGCTGTACAATATACCTTCAGTTGTATTCATATAACTCTCTTTATAAGGATGGATGGTAAAGTAGAATACAGACAAGGCTATCAACATAACTAGAGTATATTTCATTCCTTGGACTATTGGCAGACCTGAAAGAAACCACTTATTACTGACATTCAATACCACCCTGAATATGAATTGTAAGCTTGCCATGAATCTATAGTTTCGTGTTCCATTGGTTCCATCCTTATAATAACCCTGGAAGGTGTCAGCAAAGGTCTGAATGCAATGAAGATGTCTGCAGCAGACAAAATAATATAGCAATTTTCGAAGGCACTTGATGGGGTATAACAAAAGAAGTAAAGAAGGCAAAAATGTAAAAGCTATCCATAGAGTAATTACTGGTAGGAAATAATGTGTATGTCTCAAAGATGGCTTAGTTGGATCGTAATAAAAATATTTTGGCCTTGTATATAAAGAACCATAAAGGAAAAGGCTAGTCAAGAGGATAACTTTGGATAGAGAAAGAAGAATGAATGTGGAGAAAGCATTGAAAATGGATGCTTTAGAATCAAAAGACCTCCGAACTTTAGAAACACATTTATTGAAGGGCTTCCAAAATAGAACAATTACATATGTATTTCTAGCATGCAGTTCAATCAACACATAAGTCAGCACAACAAGAAAAAGGAGATATGCAATTGGAATCAAATCCAAGAATATATAGTGAAAGTTGGTGAGACTGCTGTTGACACAAAAGGGAGGGATGAGATGTCGAAAAAAATCGAGACTCCATATGTCAATAATAGTAAAAACTAGCTTATACACATAGGGGCTGATGTAATTTACAACAGAGGTAGAAAAGTATGGACTTGTTTTAAACAATTCTGTGAAATATTGGCAGTAGAAAACGTAAGCTGTGAAAGGTGGTGAGGTGACACGCACATTGAAAATGACAACAATGAAAAAGAATATTGTTGGGGGAATGAGCACTAACAGAAGGTACAAAATCCACATCCGGTAAGAGTTCTTGTCATTGCATTCAGCACAGATCAAATTGGTGGAAAGGAGTGCTAGACCATGGCCTGCCATACACTTACTGCACAGAAGGCCTTCTCTGTTTAGTTGGCCACAAGTTACATTGTTCAGCAATGAGCAGGAATTCACACTGATATTAATATGGTCAGGTGACTCATAGCTAATCCATGAATTAAATATGAAATGATATGGACAATCACCTGTGGATACAGTACCAGTTGCCTCATTGCAACTTGCACATTGTCCAATAAATATTCTGATACTTCCACATTCATTATCCTTCATGTCTGCAGCATTGTAACAGACTTTGTGTTGATCCTTGGCTGATACTACATTCCCAGACATTAGAACTACAGTCAGTGACTGGATCAGGAAGAAATATTCAAGAACTAGCATTTTCAATAGAAATGGCTGATAGCTATACTACATTCAGAAAAATATGCTACACTAATGAGTGCACTAGTAAAACACACTGCTTAAAGAACTGTAAGACAAATATATTCAAGAGTAACAATGAAAGTTATTGGTAAGAGATAACATAACAATAACATTCTAAAGAGGTTTTACTCTTAGTACATTATTACAACAGTGTATGTGATGCTCACAGAAGTGGAGAATACTCACTGGGAGATATTCTATGTGGAAGGCTCTCTTCAATTGACTGTGAGGTTAATGGCTTGCTAACAAATAAACATTTTGAAGAACCTCTCCTCATGTAATCATACAGGAATGTCTTCATTACCAATTTTCTAAAAAAAACCAATAGAACTATGGGTGGAAGCAAAATCAAAAACATAATGTAGTGCTTGATATAACCCTTTGGATATATTATAACTCCAGCACAGACATCACTACAACAATGCTGTACAATATACCTTCAGTTGTATTCATATAAAGGCTGGATGGTGAAGTAGCATACAGACAAGGCAATCAATGTAACTAACTAGTGGTAAACCAGAAGTAAACCATCTATTGCCAAGATTAGCACCAGTCTGAATTTGTAAGCTTGCCATGGATCTATTGTCTCAGAGTTTCATCAGTTCCATTCTTACAATGTGTCAGCAAAGGCCTGAATGCAATGAAAACATCAGCAGTAGAAACATCTGCAGTAGACAAAATATTTAATTAGATTAGGCTGGCTATTTAGCTAGAGTTAGTGACAGCACAATGCTGACCCCAGTAAATTCTAAAATTGCATACTCATATGGCTAGCTAGTTATATATCAGTATAGAGGTTATGCAGTAGCATAGTTATGCTGTTACCATGCAGCCATATTGAGTGGCAAGAGCAGTTGAGTGGCAGCTGAAAACTAGCCCATACAGAGTAGTACAGAGTGACCATGGCTCAGGAAGTACTCAGACTACTACTATGAACTGGACATCAGTGTTAAGATAAGGTATCAAGAGAAGCTTAGCAGGCTTGGAGAGAATATTGGTGATCCTTATACATTTGATCCAGGCAGTTTAACAGACAACATGCCAGAAATAGAGTACCCAGACATATATAACTTTCTTATCAACACTCAAAGTCCTGTTACAAAGGAGGAATTGAAAGCCTTTAAGAGCTTAGAGGGGTATAAGTACCTTGTCGCTGGTTGGGTTGGCAACATTCTGTACATCCCACATCTGCTGGTGGTGAGAAAGCAGTTATAATGGCAAGAGTTCGACACTCAGAATGTTTCTGCATCCCCATTGAGGCCATGGGTAGCTGCTGAAAAGGGTGGAACAGTCACTGTACATGCATGGCGGGACTAGGGGAAGCATGCTCCCATATTGCAGCATTACTCTTTGCAGCTGAGGCCTACACAAAGCTATCTAAAGACTACTCGTGCACATCTGAGTCATGCAGATGGCTACCCCCTAGTATGCAGAATGTAAAGTATGCTCCTATCTCAGACATCAACTTTTCTGCTCCATTTAGTAAGAAAAAGAAAATGATGCTAGATGAATCACTAGGTGAAGTAGCAGTACCACAGTCATCAAATAGTGAATTAGTTCCATCACCATCCAAAGAAGAATAATTGATTAACTTTTTTACTCTGATCTATCAGTCTGATAAAAAAACCTGGATTGCTTCGGAATATGCCGACATGTTCAAAATAGATGATATGATACTTTCAGAGCCCTTGTCTTCCCTGTTCCAAGAGATCTGTTTAAGTATGTCATACATTAATCTTCTCAATGAGTGTGAAACTGTTTTTGCAAGTATTGAGAAACAAGCTAGGAATATAGAAGTGTCTTCAAGAGATCAAACTTAATCTAAAACATGGTTCCAATTTAGAGCTGGAAGAGTAACTGCTTCAAAATTTAAGGCTGCTTGTCACACTGTGACACAGCCATCTCAATCCCTAACAAAATCTATTTGTTACCCTGAAAGTTGCAAGTTTAGATCCAAAGCTACACGCTGGGGGTGCAATCACAAAAAAACTGCAAGAGATGCCTATTTCTATAAAAATCAATGCAATCACTTAAACCTGGTTATTACAGACAGAGGGCTAGTAATTGATCGTACATATCCTTATCTGGGAGCCAGTCCTGATGGGTATGTATATTGTAAGTGCTGTGGTCCCGGGATTATTAAAATCAAGTGCCCCTATTCCTGTTGTGACAAATCTTTTGGAAGCTACTGGGGACAGTGGTTTTTGCTTGGAAGTGACACCTGACAGAAATTACTCATGAAACACAAACATTCCTATTGCTATCCAAGTGAAACTGCAACTAAGGGTTGGTTATTGTGATTTTGTAATTTGGCGAAAGAATGAACTGATAGTTCTAAATTTTATGTAATTAACATAAGCTACAGTTATAATGAATTTTATGACATACCAAGCTTATTGTTGTGCAGTCTACAGCTGTTTATAATCCAACACATGTACACCATGGACAGTTATAGATCCCTCATCTTTAATACTGCAGAATCTAATATTAGGTGGTTGTTCAGTCCTGTCTTTCTCTTGCACAAAGCTCGACAGTAGAGACATGTAAATTCTGAAACGGACTACCATATTGGCAGAGGTATGCACCCAGGCCGGTGAGTTACCAATAGATCAAAGGTCTATCTGCTACTAAGCCATTGGGACTTTGACCTCTAAAGGCTTCCAACCCGAACTTTGACCTCTGATAAGCAAGTATGTACAAGTTTATTCTTGCAGAGTTAGTCTTATCTTATAGGTCCTATTGAGTGTACCGTAAGTTAACATCATGCTTTCAAGTTAGTTCTGCTATATCTTTTATTAGAGAGGATTGAAGAGAGGCTATAGTATTAGATTATCCCAGATCTCTAAAGTGTACAAATAGGACTTCACACACTGTACTATATCCCTTCTAATAATTCCTAAACTATTGTAGGGAACATTAATTGGGAAGCTGCTCAATGTAAAGATGGAGATATCTTATTAATGTGCTCAGTTGTCCATGCAAAGGACTTCTTCATATACTGTATAGCAATTTATTTTGGAGGAGCTCAACTTTCATATTTTTCTAATCCACCAAACTTGTTCTTGAAACTAATCTTCAATTTTCTTCTCCATTTTATCTGACTTTGTGAAAGTTGTTTAATGAAAAACTTCAGGATGACCCATTTGGAAAAGTTGAGCTCCTCCAAAATAATAAAGCACTATACAGAATGTTATGTAAGACAGAAGAATGTAATTTGACACTCTGGTGTGGTTATCAACATCAGTTTATAATATATACATGTGTGTATAAGGATTGGTAGCTTGATTTGAAGCCATAGTCTTGCAATGCATTACATGTATTTTCTCTATGTAGCTGGTTTAGCTTTTAGGATTATTTTTCAGTTTTGTTGCTGGTTCTTACTAGGGAGTGCCAGTAGACTAGAAGTGTATTGCTTGACCTTTATCAATTTTATTGCTGATGAAATTGTAGACTTGACATCAAGTATGTCAAATTCATCAGATTCTTTGTGTGTTATGGGTTGAACACTCACTGAGGGTGTGGCAGTGGTTGGACCAAGCAGTGATCATAACTTACTGTATCCCTCATGTAACTAAGATGGCCATTAATGCTAATGGATTGGTGGGGTGTAACCCCTCTCTGAGCCCACCTTGCTCAGATTTGAATTATCCATTGTATTATCATCTTGTATAATTCCAAGAATATGAGAGGGGTGGTGGCTCTTAGCATTATAATGGTTGAAGACTTGAAGCAGTGTACAGTATGAATAGAAATACAGCAACTTTTACTTGACCTGTATACTACATTAAGTGTATTTGGACATGTCCTTGCCTTTTTCATTGCCTTCTTATTTACATCTATATTTATCAGGATGAAGTGAATGTATAATGCTGAATACATGTTCAGAGGTGTAATGCATTACCATCAGTTAACCCCTCATGATTTCAATTATTACCTATACTGCTAGCTGAAGTAGTTATATAATCACTACATAGCCACTTACTGTACATTATATTGACTTCATTACAATCAATGTCATATCAACTAAGACTTTTTAATTGGCTTAAAATGCTGATAGTAGCTCCTTGTTGCTTCTATCATCAAATCTTGAGTTGCACTAGAAAGTTCACCAGCTATCGTTCCTGGAGACCCACTAAATATAGTGAATGGGGGGACAACTGTGTCTGGTGGTAGCACTGTGTTATCCTCTATTCTACAGCAGTCTTTCAGAATACTGGAACGGGACTACATAAAATTTTTTCAGTATTAATCTTCAACATAATTATATAAATTATGTACTTACAATTACACAGTTCTTCCCTATGAAAACGTAGGAACCAATAGCTGAAGCATTTACAATAGTATCTTCTCCTATAATCACATTATCGCCAATTTGTAGAGGATAAAATGCACCACTATAGAGAAATATCTGATTTCTAGTAAAAAAATTAATGTAAATTAATAGTACCCATGAGATAATTTCCTAAATGGTGGAGTGATTACTGCGCCAGAACCTATAACACACTGTCTGCCTACATTTATATTTGCCAAATCACCTCGAATGATGCAGCCAGTTTTAACAATTGTCTGCAGAACAAAAGATCTGATATAAACTGGTGACTGTGTAGTTTCAGTAACCAAACCTTTCCGTTTAGCACTATATTTTTACTGCCACACAATATACAAGTTCTGCTCACCTTGTTTCCAGATGCCTGAGTAAAAATAACTATATTATGGTAAACGCTATTTACACATTAAATCACCCTCTTGCTCCAGTAGACATTTACGGGTATGAAAAAATTCAAAACAGGTATACATCATGAGTGTGATGCAAGCTAGTTTGTTAACCACTACAATCTTATTACCGTTTCTATGTACTCGGCACCATCGTAATGGCTGTCCATCTGCTCCATTATCACAAGGTAGCTGTGGTCGCAATGGTAACCTTTGAACTTAGACAAGTTATACACACCCCTGACCAATCAGAATGCTGACTGTGTCATAACCCTTCAATAAACTTTATCAGAAAATATTATACAACTCTTATTACTAGCGAGAAATTCACTTGGTGAATTTTTTTAACTGGGTGCATGCAGTTGATTTAGAACCTAAATAAAATAAAATAAAATAAAAATTAAAATAATAATTACTTATTACCTCTTCTTTTGAATCTGTCTTTGTTACATTGAAGCTTCAAATCCCATACATGCTGCTCAATAACATCTCTTTCTATAACTCTTAATTGGTGAAGATACTCTGAATCAAAGTTATCCTAATCACAACATTTTTTCATTCTTTGCAAAGTGTTCTTGTATAATATTGTACCTTCACATAATATGGAACTTTGAACTCCTGGGTAATCCTTTTGACAGTGTATTCACTGAATATGTAAAGGTATAAAGAATCCCATTATATGAAATAACAAACCTGTTCTGCTGAAGTGAAAATGGAGATGATGAAGCTAGAAATGGGTGGAGTAGGGTGCTAGATATAGACACTACCAAGATTAGTACTATTGGTAATAGTTGGCAAAGATGCATTATACTACCATCTTCCTATTAAACATTATTTGATGTAACACTATTTTACTGAATAGAATAATTTTTTCACCTGTCTATGGTGGTGTCGGTGGTGGTGGTAATGGCGAGCACGCCTACTAAACCTAGGCCTCATGTGTTGGTTGTACACAAATACATTTCCCTGACCAGAATACATGAAACCTAAATAAAGGTTACTATTGCAAAAATGTCCAAAAAACAAACAACACACCAGTATCTGCAAATCCAAAACTATCTCCAAAGAACATTCTAAACAGATCATCTGCTGACAAGTCAGGCTGAGCAGCCTCGTTTGGGCCTCGTAAGCCATCTTCACCAAATCTATCATAATGGTTTCTACGAGTTGCATCACTTAAAACTGAGTAGGCGTTACTAACAGCTGAGAACAAGACAGGTAAGTGGGTAAAGTCTAATTACATTGAATGTATACATTTAAATGCTTCATCAGATCGAGGTGCCCTATTCTTGTCAGGGTGAAGAGTCAAGGCCAAACGTTTATATTGTTTTTTAAGTTCTAGATCTGAAGCATCTCGTTGCACTCCCAAAATTTGGTAGTAATCTTTACAGTCTAATACCCTATAAAATTGATAGCACCATGAAAGATCTCCATTCTTATCACAACAATCTGACACACCTTTTTACAGCATTGTGTTGTTCATCTGTATAATCATTACAGTTCCTTGAATATGGACTATTTTTATGCTCACAGCGTTCATGAACTTCATCTGGAGACTGCATCGAACATTCACCACCTAAAGGGCTACTCTTGCAACCACTGTTGCTAATACTAACCAAGAAATCTAAATATATAATAACTGACAATAACACTTTTTCATTAGCCATCTCATAGAACAAAAGTAGCAACAAAATAATACTAGTAATAACTATCACATTTCAGAAAACTTCCAGACCTAGAGCACAGAGCTTGTAAAATGTAGATATAACTAGTTAACCACTCAAACTTGGAGTATAGCAAAAGTGCATGTAGCAAACAGCTAGGCATATAGCTAGTAGTCTATCATAGCCTGACCCTTGACCTCTACTAGGTCTAGCTCATTAGTGTTAACTACTTGTATATCTATAAAGTATTTTCCAAGCTCAATGACAGTAGATATCTAGTCTTGCTGGCCAACTCCTTTCACCAATATAAAACAGGAAGAGTCCAGTAACATTGATTTGTAATGTGAATAACCCCAAAATGGCCTTACCTGTCACATGATAAGATAACTACGGTATGTCTCAAACTATAGTTATTAACACATGCACGTCAAATTAAACGGTCAGACCACCTATGCCATAAATATACCTTCAGCTTCTTTAGTAGAGCATAGTCGAAGAGACTTTTTAGCCAACCTCTCCGCCTCTGTCACAACTCCTGAATATAGGGCATGCCTGGCTTTATTCAGGCACCTCTTCGCTTCTTCCCTATTAGCAGACTCCATCAAGGTTAAGTTCAAAGGTTCATTCGAGTCACGTGTTCCCAGCAAGTGTGTGTGCGTCTAGTCTGCTGCTGTGTCTATACACCTGTGCACGCACTGGTATTATGCAGCAAACAGAAGGTTGGAAGGAGTCTGATTCATGTAATGATATAATAGTACTAAACCTATCTACAGAAAATGATGATGCCTTGTTTTATAGTTAACTCACATGGCTTACAAGGCCTCAGTCCCTATGCATTGGACTCTACCTATCTACCTCAGGTAGCTAGTTATTACTGGCATTAATGTGTAAGTCAATACTGTTTTTGTTTTAAGGCTCCAGAATTCATCTTCCCAGTAGAAGCAAGACAACGAAGTTGGAATGAAAAATGGTTTGACCGTGTTGGCACAAGTTATATGCTAGGTTTAGCCAGTGGAGGGATATGGGGACTCCATGAGGGTTTGAAAAATCCTGAGGGCACTACCTTTCGAATGAGAGCTAACTCACTATTAAATGGGCTTACAAGAAGAGGACCTTTTATGGCTAATACATTAGCAGTGATCAGTGAGTTTATTTGTATGTAGTGATTGGTAATTAATAGTTATTCTGTTGTAGCACTTGTTTACAGTCCAATGGAGTCATCCCTGGCCAACTTACGAGGAAAACAAGATTTAGGTAATTCTGTAGTTGCTGCTTCGGTTACTGGAGCCTTATACAAGTCCACAGGTATTTGCCCTCACTTTATATACATTGCCTCAAGAGTATGTACTGTTATAGGTGGTACAAGAGCTATGTTAGTGGCAGCTGGACTGGGTTGTGTTGTTATTGGATGTCTTCATGCTTCAAAGATGATTCTAGGACAAAATGGTGCACCTGCCACAATCTTTGACTATACATGATTTTTATAGTACATTAGGAGAGATATGTCATGATTTCAATATCCAGTGTCATTTCATTTCTAGCATTATGTTGTTTTTTTTTTTCTCACACAATGTGTGCTAGCTAATGCCTGCTCAATAGTAGTATGTCCTGCAAGAGATAGGAGGTTCACACCTCTCTCCTGCAAAAAAGTATTCAAAGGATTTTTTGGTGTGGGCTTATTTTACAATATTCAGGCTTCTTGTCATTGTAGTTCTATGTCAAAACTGCCATTAAAATTTTATTATTAGTAGTAGCCCTAGCCCTAGCATTATTGTTTATTTTTGAGCCTTAAGTGCATAGTTGTCATTTATGAATTAATTTTTGAAGAGAGTTGTTTAGGGACATTTTTTGGTGGATATGATTAGGACTTGTGCAAAGATACTTGTGGAGAGTTATGATGGGGGGGTGAGGTCATATAGGATGGATATTTTGTATGGGGAGGGTATTATAAATTGCTATCATGTGAAGCTATCTAGCTAAGTAGAGTACAGTGCTAAATTAGCAAAAGCTTCGAGTTTATAAGGTCAACATACATAGTTAATGATGGCAGAGATCATGGTATAAATAAAATGTTGTGTACTCTCAACTTCTACAACCAGAAAGATCCCCAGGGGAATAGGAAGGGGGGGAGGGGGGGCTAGGGGGATGGGCCTGGGCCCCCCAATCTTGAATAGTAGCCCCCCTCCCCCAATAATAATACATACAACCTATGCACTCAGACAATGAACTTAGACTAGTCAATTTCATCACCTTTGCAAAGCTAAACCAAGAGCACAAACAGAAGTAAACTAATCACTGGAGAAGAAACCATGGAGGCCAGTACTGTCCCCCTCCCAATATTTTTGTTGGGGGGGGGGGGGGGGGCTGGCCTTTCCAAAAATTGAGTTGATGCTCTACTCGTATACTAACAGATCTAGACCAGTGAGTTTTACTTGTTAGTGAACCTTGTTTGCACACACCTTGTTGGCTACAACTAACAATATTATGTCTTTGAGTATGACCTTCTTCAGACAATTTTTCCTCTCGCTTGCTCTATGTTAATTCTACACCTTTTTTTCTACACCTTTTTGCCATAGGGGCATAAAGGTCATACAAACAAGTTTAACATGTCCATATTACATCACCTACATGCAGTACCCATACACCATGTTAACTGTGATGAGGTAGAAGTGTGCATCCTTCTATTACAACAAAATATCACACACTTAGTAACTACCCCCAGGGTAAATTAGGTGTATCAATTTTTGCCCTAAAATATTGAGTTTGTTCCTTGATACAACTTAGATTTGGCTCTTTGAGCACTTCTTTTTGACTGCCAGTTGTATATATTTTTCAAAGCACTAAATTAGCCTCAAAATTGATCTCAGTAACCAATGGCCACTGATAATTATGCATGCATATTTGATAATATAGCTAGCCAGTTACTACTGACTACAGTGAGTCTACCACAACCTTTTCAGTTTAATTGTGGAATCTTAGAAATTATCTAGGTCAATGCAAAAGACAAAAATGAGAAACAAAAATTAATAGTAAATAGTGTGTTTAAATGTACTATCTTTTAACCTTAAGCTAAAAGCCTCTAAGTGTAGCTGTCCTTAAAATGGAGCTGTTTTCTTAGGAAAAATGAAATCTGTACATGGCAACCATTGATCTTGTTGATAGTAGTGGTTTATTGCTATGTAAACAGAGGCAGTTTTGAAGGAGTTTGTTAAATTACACTCTAATTTCACTGTCACTTTAATTTCGCTATTTTCGTGGTAGGTAAAGGGAAGCGAAAATAATATTATTATACTACAAATTCAAAAGCATTACCTAATCCCTCCCCACCAGTGAAAATAAAAAACATGAATTGCTTCATAATACAAGATTTTATGAGATCAGTGAAAATAAAGTGTCTTGAAATAACTGGATCTACGGTACTATGCAGACATCTACAAATGCCACTATAAAGTGTAATTGTTAGCATGTGTAGGAGAAGTAGGTACAACCAAAATAAGCATTATACATATTATTATGTGGTATACAGTACCCACCCCCCAAACCAGTATTATAATTGTACACCACTTATTCCGTCTGGTATCCTCCCTAATAGAAATCATCTTCCTACAAGCTGTGAGCCCAACAAACAACTAGCTATCAAAAAGATCTACACATCCTCCCTGCTCTGCTAGAGTTGTATCACTCTATCTTGCGTCTTGCCATGACAATTTGTACTCATTTTTTTCCAAAATTAAATGTGGTATACATTTTACTCCCTGCTAATACTAACTCTACACATCCACTTGAAGTAGAGAGTATAACATTCAAGCACTTCTTGACAGATTTCCACTGAACAAAAAGCAATGCACAGTTATCTTTCTTGAGGTAAAGAGTACCTCTTGTGTGGTCATGATGAGAAGGAAGGTAACCTCCCTCAGCTAAACTGAAATTTTTTTTTTTTTGTTTTGTTTTGTTTTGCTTTGTTTTTTGTCTTGTTTTGTTTTGATTTTTGTTTGTTTGGTGTTGGGGGGGGGGGGGGGGGGGTGTTTGTTTTGGGAGGGGGGTTGCTCCTTTTTTGGTTCTTTTTTTGTTTTGGTTTTTTTGTTGTTGTCTTTTGTTGTTTTCTTTTCCAGCAGTTATTAGATTTCAACTAAACAGCAGAAATACAGTTGTTGATAAGGCAACAGGTAGCAACAAAGATTAGGCCACTCCAAATTAATTTCTTGTTTGTGTCCTGTGTATCACAGAGGGCTAGGGCTAGGCCTAGATTCCATTGTGGGTGTACAGTTTGATTCTCAAGTGGGACCCCCTCCCCACCCTTTTTTACTTGGTATGTTGCTCTTTTTTTCTTCTTTTTTTGGTACACTTTTTTCTACTTGTTAGCTATGTAATTTGATCCTAGCTGTTAATACTTTTGTGTTTATCGAAGACTAAGTTTTCAACTATATAGCATAGCATAGTATAGGATGCGGGAAGTGGACGGGAAACAGGACATTAATTTTGAGTGGCCTTGAACAACATCATTTGATCAGCCAACTTTCTATAGCTACACTGCCTCTTTGTTTATGTACAGCAACTACAGTTATGCTGTCCTTTCAGAAGCTGTTAGAGAACAATACTACTACCCATAGTGAATAATTAAATAGTAGAATTGTTGGAAGGTTACTAGCACAAATGTTGACAATATCATTACTTTGGAGAATATCTAATAAGTGTATGCTACCTTAGATCAAATATCTTTTGCAGAGGTGTCAGAGGCTTCAAAGGAATTAACATCACTACATTGCCAAGAGAGAATAGATGATAGAATTACAGAAAATTATGCTTTTAATAGTCCACATGATTATTTCAGGATATGACTATGCACTGCTTTGACCAAAGAATGGCTTTGATCTGAATAGACTAGCTACATGCCCAATTCAATGAGTATGCTGTAAGATCAGACTGACCTTGATGTACTCGTTAAGAAAGTGAGTTAATGTGAGAAATTCACACAGGACAAGAATTGCTTCTGCCTCAATCCCTGTCCTTCTTTAATCCAGATTCTGCATCACTTGACAGCTTGACAAATTCATTTTCGTGGGCGGCAGATCGTGCTCGCAAATGGCGCGCGCATGCTCTAAATATCGCAGCCTGCCTGTGCGCATGCATGTATAGCTATAACACGACCCGGCCCCGGCGGCAGCCATCTGTTATGATTGAATATCCCGTAGTTAGGCTAGTAGAGTTGTTAGTAGCTGGCTATACACACTACTGTCTAGCTCTTGAGCGTTAGAATTACTTGTTATGGCGAGACGGTGTTTATCCTATTCGGCTGAAAAAGTGTGTGATTATTGTTATGACCACTGCATGCAATGTTCACTATTTTCTTTCTTTCTATCTTTCTTGTTTTTTTATCCTAGGTAGGTAGCTAGCTAGTTATAGCTAGGATTATAGCTAATTATTATTTTGCAGGACATAGTGAGGGCTACCAATGTTACCTTCCAGGCTGGCCATGTAACACGTAGCAAAAGAGGACAGGTTATTGGTTCTCAAGGTGGTTTTAGGGGTTGCTGTGTTTGGTTTACAGGTTTGAGTGGAGCTGGGAAGACATCAATTGCTTTTGCTCTAGAGGAATTTCTTACACTTCGTTCCATCCCTTCTTATGGTCTAGATGGTGATAATATAAGAACAGGTTTGCCCAATTCTAATTAGGTTGCTAGTTAAGGTTGTTGTTGTATCTTAGTAGCTATGTCAATTTAATTTACACTCTTCCAAAGGTCTGAATAAAAATCTTAGTTTTTCTCCTGAGGACAGAGAGGAAAATATTAGACGTGTGAGTGAAGTTGCTAAACTGTTTGCTGATGCTGGAATTGTGGTGATAACATCATTCATTTCACCATATGCCAGGGTAAAGTCAATCTATTTCACCTCACAGTCATAATTTTTTTTATATTTCTAGGATAGATCCAGGGCTAAAGCCCTACACGAAAAGGAAGGACTTGCCTTCTTTGAAGTATTTGTAGACACACCTCTCTCAATCTGTGAGGAAAGAGATGTGAAGGGACTATATAAGCGAGCTAGAGCTGGTTTGATAAAGGGTATGTTGTTACTACACTTGTTAGAGGTTTATTGATTGACAATTATTTCCTGGTAGGTTTCACTGGTATTGATAGTGCATACGAATGCCCACAAAATCCTGACCTTGTGTTGAAAGCAGGTGAAATAACAATAGAGGAATGTGTTGAGCGTGTGGTTTCCATGCTCAGAGACAGGGTGTGTAGTCTTGATGCTTCAATAGGCATTATTACCATTGTCAATATAATAATAAACAGGGCATCATTCCTTCTATTGCTCTGAATAGTGTGGAAGAGCTCTTTGTCCAACCATCTCATTTAGCAGCATCTCAGAAAGAGGCTGAAGATCTTCCCAAGCTAAGTATCACAAAGTTGGACTGCCAGTGGTTACAAGTACTCAGTGAGGGTTGGGCCACACCTCTCACTGGATTCATGAGAGAGAGAGAGTTTTTACAGTGTCAGCATTTTGGATGTCTACAAGATCTAGGCATATCCAATCAGAGCATTCCAATTGTTCTTCCAGTTTCCACGGAGAATAAACAATGTTTGAGTGAAGCCAAAGCGATCACTTTGGTATATGAAGGAAGGTACATGCATATGTGTTATAGTGACTTAATGATTTTACTATCTTGACTTGTGCAGGAATGTGGCTATATTGAGGTATCCTGAATTTTATCCCCATCGTAAAGTTGAACGCTGCAGCCGCCAATGGGGGACCTCTCACCCTGATCATCCTTACATCAAAGTACAGTACTTGTTGATGTAGTGACTAGATATTAATAATTTATCTGTCAGATGGTTATGGAATCAGGTGACTGGTTGGTAGGTGGAGATATTGAAGCCCTAGAAAGGATTCGTTGGAATGATGGACTTGATAAGTATCGCCTCACTCCCAATGAGCTGAGGAGAGAGTTTAAACAACGTGGAGCCGATGCTGTTTTTGCTTTTCAATTGCGAAACCCAATACATAATGGACATGCTTTGCTAATGAAAGTACATAATAATAGTAACAGTATCCACAGCCCTATGAACTGTATTTTGAACTGTAGGACACTAGGGAGATGATTCTGGCCCGTGGGTATAATAACCCACTTCTTCTCTTACATCCTTTGGGTGGTTGGACAAAATCTGATGATGTACCTCTAAAGGTATCTGATTATACACACTTTGCATGTAATTCTAGTGTCATTTGATCAGGTTCGCATAAAGCAGCATCATGCTGTACTGGAAGATGGTGTACTAAATTCTGAAAGTACAGTTCTTGCAATTTTCCCCTCGCCTATGATGTATGCTGGTCCTACTGAGGTTCAGTGGCATTGTAAGGCTCGTATGAATGCTGGTGCCACTTTCTTCATTGTTGGTCGTGATCCAGCTGGCATTCCTCACCCTGAGACTGGGACTGACCTCTATGACCCCACCCATGGCAAGAAAGTAACAGCAGTGTAATTTTAATGATGGCTTGTCTCATGATATAATCCAATAACCTAGGTGTTACAAATGTCCCCAGGGCTTACTGGGCTAGAAGTAGTTCCTTTTCGTGTGGCAGCTTACAATACCAAAAGCCAGTCTATGGAATTTTATGATCCTAATAGTCATGATGATTTTTCTTTCATTTCTGGTACCAAAATGCGAAAACTTGCCAAGGATGGGGATACCCCCCCAGATGGCTTTATGTCTCCAAAGGCTTGGAAAGTATGCTCATGCCTTGTTATATCTATGAATACTGATATCACCTTTTTTTTTTTTTTTTTTTTTTTTTTTAGATTTTGTCGGAGTATTATCAATCTGCATCTAAAAAGGAGAATAGAGTTTAACATTATACTGCATCAATCAGGCCACTGGAACTCTGCTTCTGTTATGTAATTATACAAAAGAATTATATTCCATCTAAGTATTTATGAACTATAGCCAAAAGTCTCATGTCCATGAGAGCTTGCTTTAATGTTTGAGGGGTAGCATCTTCCGTATTTTTTTGCCATCTAGAATATGATAGTGTTTAGGACTACTATTGCCCTAAATATAAAGTAAAAAATACCTTAACAGGGTTTGTAGGGATGCTTCTTTCAGGTCTGAGAAGTATGCCTGATGAATGGAGTCAAGCGTGGCTTCATCTAGGCCTAAGTGACGACCCAGCATGCGCCAATCTCGACCCACTTCTTCTGAAATAAGCTTTAGATGCCGAAATTCAAGTTTGTCTACAACAGCTACTGGTGCTAAATTCTTAGCTAGGAAAAAGGAGAGCATATGAGCACCCACACACTGTACATACTAACCAACTTACTGCTCCTCTTGTGAATATAATCCTTGACTAAACTACTTAAGTCCTTTCTACCAATTTCCTCCAACAGTTCACATAACAACTGAGGTTGAGCTGCTGAAATTAAACCTACAAAATATAGATTTGTACAACCTTTAACTTATCTATAACAGCAATAGCACCTTCTTCTATCAACACATTGAACAAGTGTATGCCACTGTCTATCTCTTCCCTCTTTCGTTCGCTAATTGAGTCATAACACAAATTCTTGAGAGCTCTCACGTTCTCTGTCCCTAATCCATCACTAATGCGGCCCAAAACCTTTCTAAACTCAAGTTTAACACGAGCCTCGCTCACACCAGACCCTGCAGCCATCTTTCACATGTACTTTGAACTTTCTACGAAGATGGGTCGAAGAAGAAAGCTGCGTGTAACTAAAACAACCAGTGCCACTGAAAATAAGGATGACAATTCGAAGTCGAAATCTCCTACTATTGGTATGAGATTTTTGTTATTCTTATGGGCCTGTTTGATTTTTCTTCTTCAGGGAATTCTATACTTGACCTCACAGTCACTTACGATTACTCCAGTGACAGTGGAAGAGAAAAGCATCCTAGGTCTATGGAAGAGATATCTGAAAGGTTTTCTTTCCAGGTAGCTATATAAGTAAATAGCACTACAGTGGTACATTGTTATAATTCATTCACCTCCAGAGACAGGTAGCTAGAAATGTTATTGTTCTGGTTTGAGCAATGTATGTAACATACATTATACAGGATTCTGTTCTGTGTGAGGTATCTCCTCCATCTTCTCTTTGGAGAGATCAGTCTACAAGGTCACCTCCACCCAAAAGGTGCGCCTTAGCATCTCCTTTCACTGAGAAAAGATGTCGGATAGATGACTTTGATAACCTTGTGTCAACTCTTAAGTGCAGATTAGAGCAACCACCTTCACCATTTAGAGAAAACTCAGACACAATTTATAGTGATTGTACTGGTGATATGAAACAGATTTGTATTAACCACAGTGATGGAGGTGAGCTCTCTGGTTCTGATGAAGACAGTAGTTTTTGGACACAAGCTGCAAATGAACTTGACCAGGAACCAAGAACCCCAGGGAGAACTTGTGATGTGGAAACTATTGACCTTTTGGATGAAGATGAACCATCTTCAAGGCTTGCACCTGTTGCTAAGCAACACTATCCTTTATCTTGTTGCAATGATTCCATAAATTCCGCCTTCATGTATTCTTCCCTGCCCAAACCACTTGACTTGATTTCAATACCTGCACCTAATAGTTACAGTTGGCAGGATATTGAGAAAAAACGATTGGGTGCACTTTCTAAACGTAGAAAAAAGATTTTATCATTAGCTAATCAGTGATTAAGAATTTTTAATAATAATTATGTTTTTATAAGGTTGCTTGGGCGGATACGAACAACATGTCCACGTTTGGGAAGGTAAGTGATGTGAACTCTGATCATAATTGTATCATTTCATGGGAACAGGATATATCTTGTCGTGCTGCAGTAGCTTGGGGACCAGCTAAACCATTGGTGATTGAGACTATTCAGGTATCTCCACCGAGAGCTGGCGAAGTGAGAATAAAGGCTAGTACTATTGTATGTTGGTTGAATAATGATTGAAAAAGTAATGGTCAGATTGTAGCCACTGGAGTCTGCCATACTGATGCTTACACCCTTGGAGGCCATGACTCTGAAGGGAAATTCCCTTGTGTTTTAGGCCATGAAGGAGGCGGCATAGTTGAGTCTATTGGAGATGGTGTTACTACTGTTCAGCCTGGTACATAGATATCTCTATTTTTATGTTGATGTTTATATATATGTACAATGCAGGGGATCACGTCATTCCACTATACATTCCTCAATGTAGGCAGTGCAAATTTTGCACAAGTTCAAAAACTAATTTATGCAGTAAAATACGGTAAGAAGTGTGTTAGTATTATGGTATTCTGTTCAATAGTTCATCATATGTAGGAAGACTCAGGGAGAGGGCTTGATGCCTGATGGTACAACAAGGTTTAAATGTAAAGATCAAGATATCTTTCACTTTATGGGTACCAGCACATTTAGTGAATATGCTGTCCTACCTGAAGTATCAGTTGCCAAGGTGACACACGCATGCATGCACACATGACTTGGTGGATCGCAGAAACATCACAAACTTACTTTTTGTGCATTGTAGATAAACAGTGCAGCTGCATTAGAGAAGGTGTGTTTACTTGGATGTGGTATCCCAACAGGTTAATACAACTAGTATTTCTCTACTTATTCATGTTGATGCATATACTGCAGGCTATGGTGCAGTTTTGAACACAGCTAAGGTAGAAGCAGGAAGTACTGTGGCTGTTTGGGGCTGTGGAGCTGTGGGTCTTGCTGTAATCATGGGTTGCAAAGATGTTGGTGCTGCAAGGATTATAGCTGTAGATATCAATCCTGATAAATGGCCAGTTGGTACAGATGTTGATTAAAGGTGACAATAATAAGTATTTATTTTATATTATAATAGCAAAAGAGTTTGGTGCAACAGAATTCTTTAATCCCTCTGACCATTCTAGACCAGCTCAACAAGTCTTAATAGAAATGACTGATGGTGGATTAGATTATACTTTTGAGTGTATAGGTAATGTAAAGACAATGGTAAGTCCTATTATTTTATATTTGTATGTGTTTACTGTGTTTACCTACTAGCGAGCTGCTTTGGAGTCTTGTCATAAAGGCTGGGGTGTTTCCACCATTATTGGAGTAGCAGGAGCGGGACAAGAGATTTCTACCAAGCCATTTCAACTAGTTACAGGGCGAGTGTGGAAGGGAACTGCTTTTGGAGGTTATTGTGGGGTTGTTTTGCTGCTGTAGTTGTTTTTCATTTAGCTTTTGTAATACCACAGGTTGGAAGAGTCGTGACAGTGTTCCAAAACTTGTTGATCAGTATATTGCTGGAAATCTTAAAGTTGATGAATTTATTAGCCACACACTGCCTCTGGCCAAGATAAATGATGCTTTTACACTCCTGCATGAAGGAAAGAGGTGAAGGGTATTGAAGTTCAAGGGTCAAATCTCTTCCCCCTCCCCCACCCCCTGGATTTAATTTTAATTTTTTGCAGCATTCGCACGGTTGTCAACTACTGAAATCTGATACTGAAATACTGCTGAAGTCTGAACGTTGTAATATATTTTCTTATTATCTTGAATAATGTTGTAGCTAAAGGTAACGAGATGTTACAAAACCACGAAAATGGCTACTAGATCTGTTGGTAACTACGCTTTGCGGCAACTGACGGCAGAAGACACGGTTCAAGTGAAGATTCTATGTTCAGATTGTTTTCCTATAGAATATACTGATAGATGGTTCAGTTACATCACTTCTAACAAAGTGGGCCAATCTTTTTATTCAGAAATGGTTCTGACATGAATACTATGTGTAGGTATACTCTCTAGGCTGTTTTAGAGAGAGGATTGAAGGTGCCATCAGTGAGCAGCAGCTGATTGCAATGGTGGTGGCTGAGGAACAACCATTGCAACAAATTGAAAGTGAAATTGGACCAATTTTGAGATCAGCTGATTCATTTACAACTACCATGTATATCATAAGTTTGGGTAAGTCTGACAACAGTTTGGCTGGACAAGTTAGCTGGTTTTGTTATATTGACAGGAGTGCTGAGTCAGTATCGTAAACAAGGTCTAGGTTCACTGTTGATAAATTCTCTGTTTTCACATATATCCACTCTTCCATCATGTAAAGCACTCTACCTCCATGTACAAGCTTCTAATACTGCAGCTCAGACTTTTTATAACCAGTAAGATACCCTAATCTCCTATTAATAGTATTTTGGTATTATTGTGTACCTTGAGGCTGGTTTTATTAGTGGGTTCCAATTTTAGTGATTTTTGATAATAGTGATAATAATAATGAAGAGTATACAGTAGAACCTCCCTTATCCGGACTCCCAAGATATGGGCACCTCCTTCAACCAGGCAGCTATATCTGGAACTTTGACCTTTCAATAATACATATTATGTAACATGTGGGCATGGATCAATGTCCATACTAAGCATGTGCATAGCATACTACTATGGCAAGCAAAAGGAAAAGAATGGAGACTAAGAAACAAACCAAATTATCATCTTTTTTTGTAATACATGGGTTCAAAACATATCTTACTTTATTCTGAGATACGGGCAAATCCGAGTTACAGGCACCCCCTAAAACCAGACTGCCTGTATAAGGGAGGTTCTACTGTACATACATAGGAAGGAATGAAGTGTGAAAGTGACAGGGAAGAAATCAGATCTTAGTGAAGCAGGAAGCTGTAGCTAGCTAAAACAAACATTCTAGACCCCCTCCCCCCCAGCCCAATGGCCAAGATATTCTATTATTCTAATTACTCGGAAAGGTGGTGTGCCAAACTAAATTTAGCACCCGCTAATAAAACCAGCCTTAAGGTATTCATAGTCCATCTATATACAGATTAGGATTCAGAGAAGTGGTTGCAGTTCCAAACTACTATTTCATTCAGAAGCAACATGAAGATGCATATATTTACTGCTGCTACACTAATGGAGGAATAGCATTTCCCTATACCATTAGAAGCTATCTGTTAAGATACTATGAAGGAGCCGCTCAATGTTTAGCTGAGACATATGCTGCAATCACCACTTCACTAAAGAGATTATTTCCAGTTGATGGAAACATTGTGAATTATTCATAAACTTTTATTAGGCCTGCTCCACATCATATACCCTAATAAGGTTGTCAGTGTAACCAGCAAATAATGTCTGTCCATCACTACTCCAGGCCAAACTCATACACTCTACTGGGCCATTGGTTGACAGACGATCTACCAGCAACTCATCAACAAGAGACTTGCTCTCCAGGTCCTATTGATACACACAGCAATTACACAGTAGTCCTAACTCTTGTCAAAACGACTAACCCATATCTTCACTGCCTGACCAGTAGCCGCACACAACCAGTACCTATTTGGACTAAAGACGAGGGCATTAATGACTTCTCCTCCACCAAGTGTATACAGGTGTTTCCCCTCATTTAAGTCCCAGAGCATTGCACTGCCATCCTATTGTCATTCTCACACCAATTATGTAGATGTTAGTAAAATATAGAATACCTTTCCCCCAGATGCACACAGAGAACCGTCAGGTGAGACTGTAACACAGTTAAGAAATCCATTATGACCAAAGTGGTTAGTCTTTAATTTGCAGTTTGTCAGGTTCCAAACCTAATACACATCAATGAAAGTGTTACCAACACTGCTTCAAGCTTCCAAATACCTTAACAAGTCTGTCCCATCCACAAGATACAATAACAGGATTCTGGGAATTGGGAGAGAAACGCACACAACTCACCCAATCTGTATGACAGTCATCCTATAAACACACAATACATGATGATAAACTACTAATAGCTGATACATTTACCTGTATAGTGTATTTACATACACCTAGTGTGTTCCACAACTTGATGGTGTGGTCACGTGATCCAGACACAATCTGACGATTATCAGCTGAAAAGGCTACACTTAAAACATCCTTAGTGTGACCTACAAATCTCCTTGTAGTTTGGCCCCTACATATGAACAGATACTACCATACTCCTACTTCTATGCAGATAGGTAACTAACGAGCTCAAGTCCCACAGACGTAAGGTATGATCCCAGGACCCTGACAGAGCAAACTGGCCATCACTACTAATCACTACATCAGACACGAAGTGATTATGCCCCTTCAATGCTTTCTTGGCAATACCATAGTTAGTATCTTCCCGTGTCAAATTCCACATAATGATACTTTTATCTATAAGAGTAACGTTATTTATTATCCCGTAAAAACCATACAATAGTCTACCTCTAGAAGCAGATAATATCATGTCGGGAACAGCTGGAGTAGTGGCAATCTGCGTAACCCATCCACCATGACCCTTCAAAGTACCTCTCAGTCGTAGTTGCTCAGTCATGGCATTCACATAACAGGATTGCACTAGATCACAAAAATAACATCACCACGTTGACCCGAGAAAGAACCTATCGCACATGCGCAATGCAATAACAATTAAACTGTAGCACGTAGTTAATAATGATTCATGAGGAGAATAATGATTAGCCATAATTCATATTAATGAAGTCATTCATCAGGAGTAAGTCCACATGGCCTCCTAAACTCTTGACCCCGCTCATGAATCCACTTGTTACAAACTGCATAAGAAAATATTGATGCATAAGACAAAGTATTGGTTGGAAGACAACACTTACCCCATTTGGAACCCACTAAAACAGGACAACCAGCATGTCGTGTACGTAAATCACCTTGTCCAGCTTTATTTAAGTTCCACCAATAAGCTGCATCTCCCTATGTGGATGTAAATGATCTAAACCTAGAGTTAACATCAACCACTAACCTTAGAAGGAGGCACACGTAAGCCTAACTTAGGGAATGCAGTAGCACCTCCTAGCTCTACATCACTCATCTGGTATGTGAGAAACAACATGAACTTATGATTGGTAAGTAAAATGAAGATATTTACATAAAACAACAACGTTGCCACTCTATTCCCAGTTCCTAGGCTACTAAAGGCATCTTCATCAGTCTAAAGAATCATCAATATCATACTTAACATAGATTTAGCCAAGTGTTAATACCTGAGCAAAGTCATAATGTGGTTCGTAGTGACCACCTATACCATAGTTCACTACTTGCAGTTGCTCTGCTGTTGACATGGTGAGGCCAGTCACATCTTCAATGCGCTGATCAACACGCTCTACAACACCCAATGGATCATCAGCTGGACTCAACCAGCCACTGTATTAGAGAGTTAATTTTAGCTAACAAATATTCACAACATTATCTAAACGAGCACATTCCACGCAAAATGGCTACCTCTTGCTGATTCTGTACTTTGCATAGACGAGATTGCCTTCTGAGTCATGCACAGTAGCACGATTCAACTACAGAACACAATAACAGTTATACTTTTTACTGATTCATTAATCAGCTGGCTCATCTTAGCCAGTAGCCACATTAGAACATTAGTGGCATTCAATAAGATAGAGAGAAGGGTCACATCACAACAAGTGCTATTTTGATCTACGTGGAATGGCTTAGGATTTCACCAGTAAAATAAGAACCTTTTACTAATCCTGTAATCGACATATTCATAACGGCCTGTAGCTTGATTCCTAGCCGTGGCTCTTTGCAGCTGGAGAAGAGACACACATACCAGCAAATACCTCCAAACAGCCTAACCATTCCATGCAAACCAAACTATTATTCTCAGTAACTGCTAACCTTTGGTGCAGCCAATTCTTTTAGCCTCTCCATCTCTGATTCAGTTATTATATCTCGAAAAATATATATTTTGGGATCAGGGTACACCACTTCAATTTTAACAGGTTGTATAAGAAGGCGAGGGTTTCGCTTGTTGTCAAAGTAATAGCAAATAAGTTTACTGTGTTTAGATGAAGGCTGCAGGGACAAAACAGCTAATAAAAAGAAAGTATGCTACCTTACTAACCAGAGGCTTTCCTTCCCGACAAGTAGCTTCATAGATCTGTCGTTCAGTCAACATCTCTGTTTGTTCCTCCACCTCTTCCACATCTGCAAATAAGTCTGGTTGCTCTGTACGAATCTTCTCAAAGTATGCCATGTTGGAAAGAGCTCTTTCGTGATCAGGTTCTAATATGTTATCAGATAAGGTGACTCTAAACTGGAAAGGTATAAGTAACTGACCATTCTGAAGAAGATCACGTGTGTATTGGGTAGCTTTCTTGATATTTCCTAACTTATATTCAGAGAATGCCAGGTGATCATAGACTAGTGCTAAGTCAACATCAGAATAGCGATGTCCTTTGTCTACATACATTATGGTATGAAATAGTATGCTTGATTAGCATTATTTACCTTCATCATATTTACGAAGTGCTTCCTTCATCCAATCTCTGGCAAGACCCCAATTTTCATTTATATAATACTCACGACCAATTTTATAGCAATCTTTAACTGAAACATACCGGTAACTCAGCATACTTGGGATGTTTAAAGTAAATTGACAACCTACCAGATAATCTAAGTGATGGGGCTTCTCCTATAGTACCAGATGCTACCTTGGAGACTGACAACTTATAGGTGTCTTGAAGACGTTGAAGGGCTGTTACAGCACCAGAGAAGTCCTCAGCAGAAGGTAAACGATAATTATTTACGGATATATTTGCCATCAGCTCTAAAACATCATAACTATTATTAAACTATAATTAAATGCATTATCATGCCAATACCTCTTGAGTTGTCTCTGTACACATTATCATGTAACTTCATCCACCCATTGGAATATCTGTTAACTAATTGAAATGCGTTAACAGGATGATAGAGGTGAGTGGAAGTAGGTTGGCCATTATATAGATTGTGTGCATCACTCACACGTTCCGAAAACTCTTCCAATTCCCGTAGTCTAAAGGCAAATAAATTACTTTGTAAATAAAACATGATTATCTAAATCACTTACCTCTCCTTCTCTGTGGTAATGTAAGAATTTAGACTGGACAATAACTCCTCCTCTAGATGCAACAGTCCTTCCATATGAACCAGAGCAGTGAACAATTCACAGTTACTATAATCTATCGCCAACTGGCCGAATAATGTAATCCCAAACACAATACTTGTAACATCCATGGCAAAAAAAATCACACAATTTAATACTTCCTTGCACAGAAGATAGCTAGCTAGCAATATCATGCAACAAAGGCTTTTGTGAACAACTCGATCCTATTTATAGCACTCTCGCTATGTACGTGTGGCGCATGCGTCCGTTAGGCCAATGTTTGTTATGTCTATAATAACATAGTGACTATCCATGATCCAGCAGCAGATAATACTCAAACAACAATTTCTAACACCATCCAGTTATTTAACAGGTCATCTCATTGCTAACCACAACTAACAAGCCACAGGACAGTTTTATTGTTCATCCAGTTATATAACCGACACAGCAAAACTGCCCTAGGACTGGCCAGTTGTGTAGTAAAACTTCACAGCTATGGCTAATTTGTGGACATTGTATTATTATTATTATTATTATTATTATTATTATTAGTAGTAGTAGTAGTAGTAGTAGTAGTAGTAGTAGTAGTAGTAGTAGTAGTAGTAGTAGTAGTAGTAGTAGTAGTAGTAGTAGTAGTAGTAGTATTATTATTATTAACACCAAAATAGGTGTAAAAAATAAAAGTAAGAAATAGTAATGGATTAGGTGGTTGACGTGGACAAAGAAATTACAACTGACTCATTAAATTTTTGCTGATGGATAAATATGGTTGTGCAATTCTGAGATCTCTAATAACATTGGAACGGAAAATGTGATGGATAGAATAATCTTTACAAAATTGATAGCCATATTTCAAATTGAAGCCTATAGGAATGTAAAA
Source organism: Diacarnus erythraeanus (assembly GCA_964016965.1). Taxonomy (NCBI): domain Eukaryota; kingdom Metazoa; phylum Porifera; class Demospongiae; order Poecilosclerida; family Podospongiidae; genus Diacarnus; species Diacarnus erythraeanus. The sequence continues at coordinate 64,313 of OZ024677.1, forward strand.
CAACAATTAGCAGATTTGTGGAATATATGTTTGACCAAGTTAGAGGGACAAGTCTGAGAAGATTTGTAGAGAGCTGAAGATCATTAAGTTAAACAGGCTTTGTAGCTTAGCACTGCATTGAACAATTCTTGTGTGGGAGTTATAGGGAAGTTTCCATATACATCTTAACACTTTATTAAAAGTAATTTCAAGAGCAGACAGAGCACCAGAAGAAAGAGACCATAGGGAACTTCCATAAAGACCTAGACAGAATGAACGAAAAAGAAATGTCAAAACTCCAGGCGAAGTATCCGGAAAGGAGCAGAAAAGGGAGTTTACCTTACGAATCATCTCTGCATTTCGACTGTATATCTTTGTCATCCGAGAGATTGTAGGTAAGGATATGTCCAAGATGAATGACTTGAGTGACAACAGGTAATCTATGTCCACAGAAGAAGATGTGTGGATCAGTTTTCAAATGTGCATGATGGAAAAATTGTATAAATTGTGTCTTTGCAGGATTAAAGAGAAGACCATGGGAAGTAGCAAATGATTCACAACAGACTAACATCAATCTAAGAGCACTAAGAGAGGGGGCCATCAAGACAATGTCATCTGCATAAGCAAGGGCTCCAGTGAATTGTCCACCCCAAAAACAGCCAACACCAGTGTTCTTAAGTGAGATCAATAATGTGTCAAGATAAATGGAAAAAAGAATTGGAGATAGCACACCACCTTGCCTTACACCATTGGACACACCAAATTATTTGAATAGGCTTTTCCCCAACGAACATTAAGCTGTTGACTTGAGTACCATCTAGATAATAATCTAACAACCAAATCAGGGAGACCTACAGAGAGCAGTTTCTTAAAAAGTAGACTGTGCCTAAGAAGATCAAAGGCTTTTGAGGCATTGAGAAAACAAGCGAAGACAGAAGAACCACGTTGTGAGACCACACCTTTCAATACACCAGTACAAAAAGTAGTAGATAGGCCAGGTTTAAAGCCAAACTGAAGTTCGTAAGTAATTATTAAACTTAAGCAGAATACACCACTCAAGAATCTTACTTAGTGTAGAGGCAAGGGCAATAGGCCTGTAACTATCTCCACAGGAGGAATCTTTGCCAGGCTTTTAAGAACAGGTACAAGAATACAGTCCCTCAGACAGGAAGGGAGATGACCATGACGGGCAATAATAGTAAATAAAGAACAAAGAAATTCATCGATTACTGGCAGTGCCATAATAAAGTGAGAAGAGTTCAGATCAGAACCATCTGACTTCTTGGACTTTAATTGGCTGAATGCTGCCATAATAAAGTGAGAAGAGTTCAGATCAGAACCATCTGACTTCTTGGACTTTAATTGGCTGAATGCTTCTAAAAGACAATCTATGGTAAATTCAAAACTATCAACATCAGACTCACTGATATGCAGGCATGATTCATCAAATGTGTCATTGTTGTGAGAATTCAAAGTCACAGAGAATTTAGATGACAGACAATTACTGACTAACTCCGGATCACTCACTCCATCGATAACTGAAGCTGCTGAGGCGATGTTACCAGAGTTTCTTATACGCTTAACTTCTTTCCAGAATTGCTTGGTGGAAGATTTGGAGAATGTAGATGATAATAATTTTTGATTTTTAATATATTCCTCTCTTCTTTTGAGTTTTCTAATCTGATACTTATATCTTGATTTAACATGCTTCTTAATTTGAAAGAGTACACCAGACTTAGGTGAGCCAGGTTCAGTCCAGACCCGATACCAGAAGTCAGCTATTCACGAACATGATCATTCCATCCAGGAATTAATGCAGTGCCTTTGTGAGGGTCTGACTGTAGGAAGGAACAAAGAAGAAGCTTCAGAGATGCATTGTAGGAGGGAAATGGCTAATTGGTCGATTTGAGAGAGGTGAACAGTACAAGACACATCACAACATAACAAAATATCAGTGGCAATTGAAGGGAGATTAGTCGCAATGTATTGTCTAGAAGTTTAATAACTCAGAGTTAGTGACATAGTAATTGACCTTATTGATAGTGTTTGTGAGCGTAGTTTTACGGGAGGAAAGGAACTGAATATGGAGGTTAAGTTCAGCATAAAGAGGGAAATGATCAGATAGAATAGAACCTGATTGAAGGGTCTTCACTGAAAAATGTTGCAAGCCAGAGAAGAACTGGCCAAAAAATGATCAGGCCAAGAAGTCACAAGACCATCGTCTCTCTCATAAGTATGGGTAATAGAAGTATGCAGGTCCACACTAACAAGATCAAACTCCCACATGAAATCATTTAAAAGGTTACATTTAAATGAATCAGAGTGAAGATTAGTCACCACTGATCAATAACTGATCAAATGATTGAGAATCAATAAAACCACTCAACTCACCAAGACAGATATTAAAATCAGTATCTGAGGTATTTGTATGATAATTAGTTGGCAAGTAAACATTAATCAACAAAATAGTCTTTAGATAGCATTTTATGAGAACAGCACAGAAATGTTTTGACGGAAATTTAATCACTTTGATAGAAATTAAACTTTTCCTAAAGATGATACCACAGCCCCCAAAAGGGCGACCTCTATGCAATCGATCATCATCCATGCCACTAACACCACAAGAAACAAATTCAGGATCAAAATTAAACAATGTAAGTTGATGAGAGAATAGCCAATGTTCTTGAATAATAATAAGCATTATTAGTTCACGCGCGAGCGAGAGCCGGCCGCGCGCGCCGGGCTAGTGGCCCGCACACGCGCGCAAGCACGGAAAACTGATCACGGGGCGGCCCCGTGGGAGACCGCCTATTTATTTGAATTTAGGATCAACGAATCGTGTGATTGGTGGAAATCTTTTTTCTTCATTTCCAGATATTGCGCGGTCAATTGTAAGCTAGCTAAAAGAGAGATAGTATTTGCTAAAGGAGAGAGTAAGTTAGCTGGTGTAGTGTGTTCCTGTTGGTTTAGGTACTTGAGTTTAGTATATTATGGTAAGTTTACAACATTTACAGTTGTTGCACACGAAATGTAACTTTATAATGGAGTAGCTACCCTTTTAAGCTTTTCAGACAGTTAGGTAGGCTTTATTTGCCATACCATAGACTGGAATTAGACTACTTAGCATAGGTTTTATATATGTCTAGGCTGGAGGAAAGGCTGGAAAAGATGCAAAGGTGAAGGCTAAGGCAGTCAGCCGCTCAACGAGGGCTGGGCTCCAGTTTCCTGTCGGAAGGATTCATCGTCATCTTAAATCCCGTGCTACATCAAATGGTAGAGTTGGAGCGACTGCAGCGGTATACAGTGCAGCTATTCTGGAGTACCTTACTGCGGAGGTCAGCAAGCACAAGGCTTAATTATAGCAAGCCCTTCCCTCCCTTAGTTGCTCCACCTCTTCCTGATAATTTTAATGTTGATGCCTAGGTTTTGGGTGATTCTCTATGTGTGTAAATCCTTGACATTACGTCATTTGTAATAATAATATTACTCGTAACATTCAATAATATATAATAAGATTACTGACTATAAAATAAGATTACTGTAATATACTATAAGAATACTGTAAGGAAATTTACACATAGAAGGACCCTAGGTTTTGGAGTTAGCTGGCAACTGCTCTAAGGACTTAAAAGTGAAGAGAATAACTCCCCGTCATTTACAACTTGCCATCCGAGGAGATGAAGAACTTGACTCTCTCATCAAAGCCACCATTGCAGGAGGAGGTATTTACAATAATAATATCACTAACCTTTTTACCTTATCACAACACACTAGGGGTTATTCCACACATCCACAAGTCCCTGGTCACCAAAAAGACCAAGACACAGTAACTATTGACTCTCTCTCCGTCTCTCTACCATGGACACACTTACTGTGTATAGCTTACTCTTTTATCTATAGACCTTGCTCCATACCTCCTTTTTTTTAGTGCATATCATTATGTAAATAAAATTGCTTTTGATATAGCTACAATGAAACGATTCTATATAATTATAGTTTGAGTTCCAATGTGTTATGTAGGTCAGCATCACTTTCCTTTGAGCTAATGGGATGACCATTAAAAACATTACTTGTGAATTCTATTTAGCACTCTACAAGTATTACCTTTTTATTGATTATCTTCAACTGCTGTGTGAGTTCCTGAATAACAAGAGGTGCTCCAACACGATTCACTTCGTCTCCACCGCACACATGCATGTATACATAATACTAACTTGCTGCTAGTGTGCTTTTTTTGGAATCCTGAAGTGTGCTTTATTTTATGAGTTACGTCATTGCATCAGCAAAGGCAGCAGCGCTGGCCATCGCAGCTAGATACCTACGTGAGTCAAGTGTGTGAGACGTGGAACTGTAATAGGCTTTATAATGTATAATTAGGTAGTTAGTTACTGCTAGAGAGCTATCTATCACCTGCCTACCTACCTAGATGTTCATATTACTGCTTAATAACTTTGTGTTATCAGCAAGGAAAGAAATTATCTCAATGGAGGGCAAAGAAAGTGGTGAGATGTTCCACACGAGAACTGAACAGACTAATGAAACCATAAGTTGTGTCACTGAGAGAAAGGCTACAACATCTCTTAATACAGGGCATGTAAGCTTATTGTAATAGTGGTAGTGCACAGGTTCCTATTATGTGATTGAATGATTGATCGTGTACACCTATTTCATAAGATATGTTTAGTTTTTTGGTTCCCAATCTAAGTGGTATTTATTGTTCTGGTTCCTAATCCAGATGTTCTCTGATTCCCAATCCAGGTAACATTTACAGGTGAAGATATTGAACAGTTACCAGCTGATTTTGTAAGTGTTCACTGTTCAACTGCTGTTAGACTGGACTTGAGTTACAACAAACTACGGTCTGTTTTGTTGATGATGTATATACTTCATTAGCTTTGATTTGCTGATTAGATCTCTAGATGGAGTTGAGAAGTTTGTAAAGTTAGAGGAACTCATCCTAGATAACAATCAATTAACGGACAGCAGTATCTCTGCACTACCATCACTTCCTAATCTCCTTACACTTACACTCAACAACAATAATGTATCCTTATTTCTGTAATTTTACCGGTTCAATGAAACCATCCTTCACCTTGATAGCAGATATCCGATATTGATTTATTGCTAACTTCACTTGGTAGTGTTTGTCCCAGACTACGCTATCTGAGTCTCCTAGGGAACCAAGCCTGTCCCCATGAGATGTTAGGAGGGGAACATGATGATGAGGACTATCAACGATACAGGTGAGAATTCCTTAGAGCACACTCACTCTAAACACATGTACACAAACAGGTACTATGTCCTTTACAAGATGCCGAAGTTGACTTTCCTGGATTCACGTACTGTAACATCTGTGGAGAGGTCAGAGGCCAAAAGGAAAGGAGAGTTTACTAAAGTGGTCAGACCTACGTCTAATGTAGTAAGTGTTTTACAATGATTCACTGTGATAAGCTCCAAGTGGTTGAATATTTAATAGTTCGAAGAGTCATCCAACAAGCCAGATAATTCTTCCCACTACTACACACCCCTGCCACAGTCTGCTCCAGTAGCTGGGCAGCATCGAGGTAAGTATGATCAATGCATTATTCTCAGTTACTGCCCTCCCTCTATGCAGCTGTATTTGGTCAGTGTAAATATGTATATTATGGAAAACATTCTGAAGGTAATCGGTTTATCAGGAACAACCAGTTGTAACACATTGCCAATCTATTTTGTAACATCACATTTTTATACCATCAGCCTGCATTATTACTTTGCATACAGAGTGAATAATAATTAATAGCTGTTTCAAATTTGGTATTATGTACTTTATCACTGCAAAACTTAATTTTGTTATATTAAAAAAGAAACTTTTTTCATTGCACATGATGTTGGAAGAATAATTCTGAAATACATTTTTAGGAGTGGTACTGGAAATATGATTGAAGCATAATAGCAAGTGTATGTGTAGCATTTTAATTACGTTCACGTAGGTATAGTTTGTAATGTAACAGGCACACTATGCCTGAGCATATTGGGTAAGTCCTCAGCTGTAGGATCACAATGCGAATCACCAGCCATGACTGATGCCTCTGCAGACCCTGCTACACCCCCTGGATTTACAATGACATCATCCTCGGCTTCAGAAGAAACATCCTTAGCTACAAGTTCTGGGATATGCTCATCTTCATCCACACTAAATCGAGTACACTTCTTCTTACGCCTTTAACAGAAAAATACAAGTTTGTCAGCATAGAAGTATAGGCCCAGCACTGCTAATTATGCATACCTGCATGGCCCACACCACATGTGTTGCTGTTCTAGACCAAACCTAGCACGACATTTCCTGTTGTTAAGATCTAAAAGGAAAGATTTTTTTTCAACAGAATGACAATGAATTGAGAAATAGCAAACCTGTATCATCATCTTCAGTATGCTGAACAAATGTAGGTGCAGTCTTGGTAGGGGAGATAGATTCTTTGTTGATTGGAGGAGCATGAGGCACTGTGGCCAGGGGGACAACTGCTTGTGTCAGAGTATCTTTATCTAAAGTAACTAAATGCACAATAAAATGATTGTCTCCACTCTGTTCTTCCTCCTCACCTTCTTTGCTTCTTTCCTCTATTGATTCTTCCACTTTGTTCTCTACCTGTTTCACCTTCCTCTTCCTTCGCTTCTTATGGACGGCATAATTATCTCTAGCACTCCAGCCAGGATACATCTGAAATAATTACATCTCCACACATAAGGCTGGTGCATTAGATACATTCAAGTAATTATAATGGCTGACCTGCATGTGTTTAGCCCTCTCTTCTCTGGCCATCTCATAATACTTAGCCTGTTCACTTCTATCCAAAGCATGCCACTATAATGTATAGCAATACTAGAACTAATTCTGCTCTGGTATATATATACCTAATACTATCACTTACCATCTTCCCAAGAATCTGATTGATGGCAGCACTCTCCTTCAATGTGCATTCTTTGATAACATCAGCTCTCTTTTGCTTCATGAAGAGCATAAAGGCATTCAGAGGCTTTTTGATGTGTGGTTTCTTTTCCTTGACTTGAGGAGCCAACATTCCCCCAGTGTTGGGCTGGACTGCAGCATTGGGGGCAACAGATTGGCCAAGTGTTGCAAACTAGAACCCAAAGAAGATAACCTCAACAATAAATTACCTTAGCATAACAAACCTGTTGATAGGGCATCTGAGCAGCTACATACTGGCCTGGGATGGTCATGAAAGGATATGCAGGTCTCAGGCCAGACTGATCCACAGGTAGGAATCCAGTGGGATAACTGGTGTATGTTGGAATACTGACCTGGCCTGTTGCAGACTGGGCCACTTTCCTGAGCATGGGTATCATAGAGCCTGTTATTGCTAACTGCTAGATACTCCAACAAGTTTACAAATTCATGGATGGAGAGACTAAACAAGGAGACTACAGGCTAACAAACATGCAGTGTCTTATAAAGTTATAAGATAGTCTGACTGCCATTATCATATCAGGTAGTGACTAAGTGCATTATTTCACAGGGAAGTAAGGGGGGGGGGGGGGGGAAAGGCACATAACTACAGGAAGTGCCAAATAACATTATACAACTAAAATGTACTCACCAATCTGACTCAACCTTTACAGGTCGCATGACTGGATAAAAGGGTGAACCTCCTGGAATTGGAGGGATCATGAATGGAAGCGGACTGCCATTAGCATACACCTGAATATGAATAAAAACAAGGGTATTTATTTATCCCTTTACATTATCTGGGACAAACTCAAAAGGTAGGGCTACTCCTCACCAAAGCTAAGGCCCAGGTTAATTAGCCAGGCCCAAAGCTTACTATTGCACAGTTCACTTTGATGCTGACCATTAGCTGTCAACCAATGCATTTCCTGCCCTTTCAACTCTACACATCAAAGGAGTTGGGAATTAGCCCACCCCCACACAACACACATTACTAAATTCATTTCTAGCCTGGCATGCATGTTCTTCAGTCTCACAACAGCTGGTCAACATTTAAAAGTTTGGGTGATAATGGGATTATACATCTTACCATAGCTGCTGTTGGATGGTGGATGACTGGTCGAATACTAGTCTGGGGAAGAGCTGAACTTGTGGTTGCTAAGAGTGGGGAGAAAACAATATATTCCTATAAATATTATATCCAGTTGCTTACCAATAGTACTTCCACCATCAGAATTGAAGGTTGGAGAACTTGCTGCATTAGTGGCAGACTTGGGTGTCTAAAAGTCAAAGTAATGATAAATCTATTCAGATGCATGATAATTTTATTATAATACCTCAGCCTTTTCAGCATCTCTTTCTAACTCAGTCTTGATATCATGAAGGTCCATTGAGTTAAGATGTTCAGTGTTTTCACCATCACCCTCGTGACTATATACTTTAACCTGATCCTGACTGTAATCATCCTCTTCTGCATTAAGTTAACAGAACATTATCAATTCAAACTTGCATCATTGCAAAACAGTTAACTCAAGGCTAGCTACAACCAGCCTAAGCTCACGAACTATCCAACACTCAGATACACACAGATACACAAGAGCATGCACTAGTCCTATAACCTTACAACAGCATACTACCACATACTAATCACCTCGGCCCGTAGAGCCAGCCGTAGTAGCCTGGCCATTGCCCGAACCCGTCGGTACCGGTGCTGACATAGCGACAACGAAGTGTGTTTATACTATTTGATGTTCAGTGTCTGAGGTAACTTGTAGATTGCTCCACTGCCACAATCAAAGTGAACCCTCGCGGTCAAACAAACCCCCAGCCTTTGATCTCAGCCAACGTATACCTTTGTATAATTAGTCGAGAAGTATCTCCCCAGTATTATTAGCTCGTTTTACTTTCCCCTCAGAGTAGAATTCAAGTTAACTTGATGAAGACCCAGGACTAGGTATCTAGCGTTAGTCTCCCTCTAGTTCTAAACGCTGGATGACGGACGCACGTTGTTGTGGCAGCGTCGCCGAAAATCCACACTTCAAAGATACTTTCCGCTTGATCTTTAGCGTTGCGGTGCTCTAATGATATTCATAGCGTTAGTCTGCGCCGTGTACGTGTACCTCTACTGAGTAACCTGGCGCCTTTGATCTTCTGTGGTCAATTAGCTTAGCGGTAACATATCAAAAGAACGTTGATTAGTGCCCCTCCCTAAGACCTTTCATCCTGCCTTTATGACTTGTTATTGCACAACAATAATAATAATAATAATGCAGATAGAAACTGGAGTAACAGCACACAACAAAATAATATTAGTTTTTTGTCTTTGAATAGACAATGCCAAATATACAGAGTCCAATGATTGCTAAAACAATTATAGCACCAATACCAAAAAATACTTTGTGTTGCAGAATCCTATAAGACAAGAAAGACATAATTGGTGGAGTGGAATGGCAGGGTAGGGGTGGAATGAGATGACAGGGTAGGAGGATGGCAGGGTAGAATGAAGTGGGATGAGAGGGTAGGGAGATGGGAATGGAGTAGGATGGCAGGGTAGGAGGATGACAGGGTAGGGAGATGGCAGGGTAGAATGGAGTGGGATGAGAGGGTAGGATGGAGTGGGATGAGAGGGTAGGATGGAGTGGGATGAGAGGGTAGGATGGAGTGGGAGATAGAGTGGGATGGAACAAGTTGTGTGTTGGGGTGGGGGTGGAAGAGAGAACTGAGCTTGAAGTCATAGGGGTCCAAGAACAGATGTGTGCTTGGCCAGACTTAATTATATTAGGTCAGAGAACCCACAAAAGAGTGGAACCACATCCCATCCACATGTATACATACTGGTGACCAAGTTTCACCAACTAATTCTATTTAGACCAACCAAGAGAAATAAATAGTTCAACTTGGGGGTGGAGAACCAGCAACCCTAAATCAGCTTGTAACCACAGGATCACCTCCCTCTAAAATTTAAATAGGTAATGAACACACCTTCTGTGAATTCTTCTAACAATTCTGGACCCTCTACTTAGGTCAGCATCAGTCTCTCTAAGCTGCATAGGAAAGTATCATAATAATATGTGACTACATTATAGTGTGACTGACCCGCCCTCGCATTCTCTGTATCGTCTCTCTGTCCCTTTGCAAGTTGTCCATAATGTCCAATCCAATCTCTTCAGTTTCCTGAGCTATTCGGTAACCATCTTCAAGTCTGTCTGAGGTTTTGGACAAACGTTCTGTGGTATTGAGTAAACGAGCTCTCTGGATATAATAATTGTAGTCAATTCATTCACAAGGGTCAGAAGGTTAATTAATTACATGATCTTCTGATGTCACCATTTCCTGTCCAAAGAGTTCTGACCGCATTGCAGCACCACCCATTGACACTTGAGCCTTTTTCTGGTGTATGAATGAACATAGTGACATTCAGTTTTATCAGTCACATAAAAAAATATTGACTTACAAATTCTTTGTTCAGTCTCCTCAGTTCCTCCCGATAGTTCTCTACACGCTGACTTAGTTGTGGACGAAGAGATACAACAACATCATGTATCTCAACTTCCATTTGCTCCAGCTGTGAGGACATACTATATATGGTAACACTTCCATTTATAGACAACCAAAGAACCAGCAATGCACACTTTTTGTCTCTATAAACTACTAGGTGTCTACTCCCTTTACACTGGAGAGAACCTGGTGATAGTGAAAGTGAGGAACTCCAGTCATTGTTTACTCCTATACTAGAAAAGTAACCAGTATATCTAGTTATCCCATGAGACTAAGCTCAAAAATTGTGAACCTGGCTCAAAAATTGTGAACTGGACATCACCTGACCCTTCACTTTTGAAATGGGGGGTGGCCATGAGAATTAGATGGGCAAGTCTTATAAAATGGCTATTAGCTAGATTGTAGCTAACTATGATTCACTGACCAGCTCTCCAGCTTCATCGATGTTACCCTGAACAACACCTATGGCAGTCTTTTTCTCTGCTGTAGGGTAAAAGGAAGACATAAATAACATTACTCCGTAAGTAGCCTTAGGCTATAGCTAGCCAGTTTACGATACATACTGCCAGTCAAGTTAGGAATCTTTCCTATTCTAGAAGTTATGTCCGCCGAAATGGTTGAAAACTGTTGCTCATAACTCTCGAACACGCCGGACATGGTTCTTATAATGGAGTTCAGATAACCTAGTTGTTTGGATTGTTCTAAATGCTGCGCAATCATCATCACTAACAATACTATTACATCATTATTGCGTCATAAAAATATCATTCAATTATGCACGTGTAATAAATGCATGAGTCATATATAACACACACACACACACACACACACACTAGCTGTTTTTGAGATTTAAAATTTCTTAGCTGTGAACTTGGTCATGTCAAAGTCGTCCCAGTCCAACAGAGTTGTTCGGACTAAACTTTCGGTGACTAGATATGGGTCACAGTTACTGGATGGGCGTCTATCTTCCAGGTAACCACACCCATCTGAAAGATTCAACCCTAAAGAGCCAACAAAAGTGGAGGATGTATATACTTACCTTTGTCTACCTGCCGGGGAATTCTTATACTAGCCCCTCGATGGGCAACTCCATAATTAAACTGATCCACGCTAGCTGTCTCATGCAGACCTGTTAACCTTCGCTTATTATCCTCACCCTGCAATTATTATTATAAGAGGAAATATTCATTCTTCAGCTCACTTACTCGTTTAGGATCATACAAAGCTATGTGCCTCTCATGTTCCTTTTGTAGACTCTCTATAGCCATTTTAATGTGAGTGATTCCACCAGCCTGACGCATGGGCAAGGTGCTATAGTTACAGTGTGCCCCAGAACCATTCCAATCACCTATAATTACACATACCTACTCATTAGAATGTAAATTGAGTCATAGCCGGGATTGGTAGATGAAAATCTGATTGTGAAAACTTACTTACCTTGTATAGGCTTTGGATCAAGGGAGCATTTAACACCAAAATCCTCACAGATTCGATGCAAAATATACCTGTATTAGAAAACATTCCTCACATATTCACACAACATAACAAACTTGCCTTGACATCCAGAGGTCATCACCCATCTGAATACCTTCTGTAGGACCCACCTGGTATTCCCATTGAGAGGGTAAAACCTCTGCATTAGTGCCACTCACATTGATACCAGCATAAATACAAGCTTTGTAGTGCGCCTCCATGACCTGTGTCATTAACACTTCTAACCACAAGAATTCAAGAGATAACAACATAGTAACTGACCTCCCTTCCAAATATTCTATCAGCTCCAACCGCACAATAGTACTGACCCTGAGGTGCGGGGTATCCACCTTTGGGCCAACCTAGTGGACGTCCATCTAAATCCAGCAAGACATACTCTTGTTCAATACCAAACCAGGGATGGCTCTCCTTCGCTCGAGACATCACCTACACATTTTGAAAATACCTAAACACACTTACAATTATTATATAGAGCATCACACATACTTTTTCACAAGAATGCCTAAAGTTTGTTGGGTGTGGCTGTCCATTCTTATCTTCAGTTTCACACAATACCAAGCAGTTGTCTCCTGGGACCATTGGATCACGATAGATAGAAACCGGTCTTATGTAGACATCACTGTCATGTCCCACAGCTTGTCCTGTACTGGAGCCATCAAAATTCCACACTGGAAGTTCATCAGGGGAAGATGGATAGCTGAAGATGGTTTTTGTCTTACTACGCAGACTCTGACAAATAATGAGAACATGGACATATCCACAGAATTTCACTGAATACATGCACTCTTCAATGTTACTACCAGCAATCTAGAGCTATAGGACTCCTAGTATACATACATACTGTGAAAAACTGATCTGTATTTTTCTAGAGTCAACATGACAGTCAGTTCAGTCAAACAGTTTGCAACTCACCTCTTCTGTACCATCAATCCACACATACGTGGCCATAACTTTTCCTGAAGTAGGCAGAGCCATATACTTCTGATGCACCTGTGAATTCAAACTAGCCATCCTCAATAACCAAGAAGAAAAGACTCTGCAAAAATTATAACGCTTATCTGAAGTGGAAACACCCTTATTCAGATAATGCTATAGATTGTAACCAGATAGTACTGCAGACCTAGTAGAGTATACACACATACCAGCGTACCTGGCTGAGCTTAAGATTGACATAATAAATTCTACCTAGGCCACGCGCGCGTACGTACGTACGTAATTATACTGTAGAACGCACGTGCATAATAGATAAATGCTATTAAAAACGCGTAACAATAAGAGCGCGAGCGGGCAATTGTGAAAACCATTACCATCAGAAAAATAATTATTAAATTTTTATATTATTATCATTTCTCAAGTTATAATTCCTTCAGTACGAGTAGAAGGAGGAGCTGCTTGTACCCATTCAGTCCATGAACCCTGAGGTATAATGAGTTTACACTACACAACTGCTTGCATCAACCATAATGACCACAATAAACAAAACAAGAGTTGCTTACATCATAAAGTGATATATCTTTACTCAAATAGTGAGCAGAAAGGGCTATTATTGCAGCAGTTATACCACTTCCACATGTCGACACAATAGGTAGTGAGAGATCCACACCTGCCTTCTCAAACACTGGAGTTTTAATATAATATTTACAACTGAATTCAACATTAATAACTAACCTTCTTTCAGCTCCTGCTTGCTTTTCAGCAGTTTTGTTTTGGGATTAAGTAGTGACATGAATGGAACACTTTTAGCCCCTATCATGTGGCCACTTGGAAATGAGGGGCGTGGTTCAGGTTCTGTCCCATTGAACCGACCCTCTGACCTGGCATCAACCACCTAACATTAGGAACGTAAGTATTACTGACAGGAATGACTAGATTAGTATTACCTGGGCACTGCCAGTGGTTAGACATTCAGAAATACTCTGCATGGTTGCAACCAGCTCAGGGTTGTAGGTGGCTGTATAGGACTGAGGTGGGAAAACCTTAGGGGGACCGCACTCAAGCGGAAACTCGCAAAACTTCCAATGTGGTAATCCTCCATCTAGTACTGACACTGCTCTATGCCCAAATACCTGGAAATATAATAATAATATGTAACCATTAAGTTTCAAGGTGTTTTGAATTCTCCTAACCCTAAACATCCACCAGACACGTGGAGCAGAGAACAAGCCATACTTTTCATTGTTATCATATACAATGAGATGGTTGGACTGATGAATACCCATCTAACAAACAGCATATCATCTGTGAAATTACCTCTATGAAAATACCTCTCCAACACGAGCTTGGAACACTTCTTGTGTTGGCAGCATGTGGTCATAAGGTGACAACTTGTCACTGACTTCATCAATATCAAAAAAAGTAGCCCCTTCTATTCTCTCTTTGTTGAAGTTGTCCCTACCACCTTCACTACCACTCACCAGGTCCCAAGAAGCTGTAGAAATAAACACACACACACACACACACACACACACACACGCACACACACACACACACGCACACACACACACACACACACACACACACACACACACACACACACACACACACACACACACACACACACACACACACACACACACACACACACACACACACACACACACCTTACCATCAATAAGTCTTATATTCTTTAACCCATCAATCAACTGTTTTCTTAACCAACTGCTGCTCACTAAAACTGAAGACATCATGAGATTGCAAAAGGTGAAAAAGGAGTGCAAAGGTTCAAAGGCTCATTTTAGGTTCAAAGGTCGTACCACATCTCCTTGGCAACGCTTTTAGCGTTGCATGAAGGGAAGGTATGATGAAGCAGGGTAGAGTTCCGAAAGGTAGTAAATCAACTGGGACAGGATCTTTGGGTGGCCCATCAAAGGTATTTATTTTTGTAGGGTTAAGCTTAGTTGTGTTACAATGAAATATTGGTATAGGTAGTGCAATCCAAGGTTCTGAAAAGTACTCAAGCAGTAAGTGTTTCTAAATGTAGTGTAAAATGACTGTACAGTGGTCCTCCACAGTTGAATAACCCAAAACTTAGCCAACTATTTGCTAGCAAGAGTATATTGGAGTCCAGAACCAGACTTCATGCAGGATCACGAGCACCAAGGAGAAAGGCGAGTCAATATACAGCTAGTTTGTTCTTTAACTGTGTATTATACTAATTTAATGTTGCTCCCAACATTTTTCAATGCATCTGCGCAAAAATTACAGTGAAATAACGAGTATTGTGCTGTTATATTTAGGATGAGGATGGCTTCAGAGAAGAGGAGATGGAGTTGGAAGGAGAGTGGGCAGGTGCACCAAAGGAACTGGTGGCACCTCCTAATCAACTGCAACTAACTGAACAACAACTAAAAGAAGAATTTACACGAGTACTGACTGCAGACAATCCTCATGCACCACCAAATATTATACGATTCAACTTCAAGGAGAAAGTTTTCAAACAGGCACTATATGAACATGTGCCACCATGACTTATAATAAATTATTCTATGCAGGTTCCAACAATTGAGCAAGTTGCTATCCACTTTGCTATGGACAGTAATCTACTCCATAAAGAAAGTGATGAAGTCCAACGTCAAATGCACAAACAGGAAGAGGATGCCTCTAGTGTAGGGGATAATGAAGAAGAAGGTGAAGAAACCAGCAATGAGCAAACTGCAGAGAAGAAAAAAGGAAGTAGTGAAAAACAACTTCGAAATCAGTTCAATTTCAGTGAACGAGCATCACAGACACTCAATAATCCTTTCAGAGTAGGTCACAATTAGCCATGTACCTGCCCAAATACATATGTATCATAATGAAATGTAGGAAAGAAGTACAGCAACTGAACCACCGCCAAGAGCCAACTTCTCGGCCACAGCAAACCAAGTATGTCATTGAGCAACCACTCTCCCCAACTAGGAGAAGAATTTTATACCACTATTTATATTTGACATATCATTGTCATTCCTTACATAGCTATGCCAATAGTATTGCTGTTTTATATAGTTGGTGTGTCATGTCAATACAAAGTTCCCCAAATCACCTCCATGTAGTGCAGTATAGCAGTACTCTGAAGACATGAGTGCAGTGCACCATGGCTATTAATACTCTGTACTTGTCATATACAGATGGAGATATTTGATGCATATGTGGAAGATCTGATAAGACAAGATAAAGCCAAAGAAAAGAAGGGTCCAAAGTCTGCCAGCACCCATGAGGATGAGAGGAAGAAGCCAACACAGTCAGATATACAAGCAGACGATATTACTAGAGTATCACGTGCTGCCATGGTGATGGAACGGATGGTAAATCAGAATACGTTTGATGATATTGCTCAAGGTAGCTATATAGCTACAACTATCATCTGAACAGATGAGATGTGTAAATTTCTCTCTCCTATAGATTTCAAGTATTATGAGGATCCAGGTGACGAGTTTAAGGAAATTAAAGGTAGTTTACTTCCATTGTGGCGTTTTAAGTATGATCCAGCTAGGAAGACTGGTATAACAGCTTTAGCTTGGAACCCTCTCTATAACGACTTGTTTGCGGTAGCTCATGGTTCATGTGAGTGCTCATCTTTGCTATGATTATAGCTACATACATGTGACAAAATTATCATTAATTTTTATAGATGATTTTTCAGGACAGGGGTCAGGATTGATTTGTTTCTATTCCTTGAAGAATCCTTCCTATCCACAGTGCGTTATTACCATGTCAGGAGTAACTGTCATTCCTTCACTAATATCTATAGATATGTGTTTCCATCAACAAGTGGTGTGATGTGTTTAGATATTCACCACGAGCATCCATTCCTCTTAGCTGCAGGGATGTATGATGGCTCTGTTGCTATATATGATCTAAAGGAAGGCTCTAATAACCCCATCTATAGAGCCACTGCAAAATCAGGCAAGCA
Source organism: Diacarnus erythraeanus (assembly GCA_964016965.1). Taxonomy (NCBI): domain Eukaryota; kingdom Metazoa; phylum Porifera; class Demospongiae; order Poecilosclerida; family Podospongiidae; genus Diacarnus; species Diacarnus erythraeanus. Next base: position 81,121 of record OZ024677.1, read on the forward strand.
CACCGATCCTGTGTGGCAGGTGAGATGAGATCCCTCCTTTTTGAACATACCAAGCCCCCACATTTCCTCAGATAAGTCTCCAGTAGTAGCCCTTTCATGATATGTACCCTAGAGCTGTGTGCATTGAAATGTTCACAGATTATTCTTGCAGGATTATCAATGTTATCTGTGTGTGTGTGTGTGTGTGTGTGCTTATAAAGGTTTGCTGGCAGAAGAATGATATGGATGGGAACATAAACTTCAGCTCTGTTTCATCTGATGGTCGTGTAGTGACATGGCAACTTGTTAAAAACGAACTTCAATACCAAGACACAGTTCAGCTCACTATCCCAGGGGGAAAGGTGGATGGCCCTGAGGGCATTCAGGAGATGGCCATAAGTTAGTTTTTGCTTGGTGGGGCTATTTGTTGAACGTTTTTGTTTGGCAGTGTAATATAATGTGTCTTAATAATTCCCAGGTTCTGGGACTGCCATAGGGTTTAATCCTTCAGCAGATCACCTCTTTCTAGTGGGCAGTGAAGAAGGACAAATTTATAAATGTTCCAAAGCATACACAAGTCACTTTCTTGATATATACAATGTATGTAGGACATGTGTATAGTATGTTCAGATGACAACCTCCCTTCCTCCCCATACAGGCACACCATATGGCTGTGCATGCTATTAAATGGAACCCATTCCATGTCGATGTATTTGCCTCTTGTGGTGCTGACTGGACTGTAAAAATATGGGAACACAACAGAAAGTAAGTCACTTTAGCAAAAATAATATTATTATAATATTAATCTTGCTGTTTGTAGGGAACCTATGTTCACCTTTGATCTTAACAGTGTGGTTGGAGGTGTGGCCTGGGCTCCATATTGTTCTACAGTATTTGCTGCTGTAACTGCTGAAGGAAAAGTCTATATCTTTGATCTAAACATCAATAAATATGAACCACTCTGTGTCCAGTCAGGTTAAAACTACTACATGGTCCAATTCAGCTTCCTGTATATACCCTATATAACCCAATAATGTAACCATATTATATATAATATATGTATACCTGTGTACCCTTATACCATATAGCTACCCTATAATGCCCTATATTACTTTTTTTGCAGTCATTCAGAAGAAGAGGACCAAGTTAACACATGTTGAGTTTAACCCTACTTATCCTGTACTGATTGTGGGGGATGACAGAGGATCCATCCTATGCCTAAAATTATCACCTAATTTAAGAAAAGCCATGAAGGTAAATAAATAATATGCATTGCACAGTCAGGAAATGGACTGTCACTTCAGGAAAAGACATATTCACGTGAGAATGAGTTGGCTAAGATGGACAAACTCATATCATTTGTTCGAGAACCATTGCTAGAGAGTGGTTCCACAGGTGCTCAAGGAGAGCCTGTACCCTCTATGTGAAACACCATTAACTTTAACATGGAGACTTAACAGTTTTAATAGAGATAATATTAAATATGTTCAGTGATGTTATAGTATTGAGTCCTGTATTCCTAGAAGTGTTATGTGACTCTTCCTGTCTTCAGGAAACAAGTGATAGTAGAAATCAAGTTCAGCATGGAAGTCACTAAACAGAGCCTTTTTCAATTGAGTGCTGACTTGTGAATAGTATGTTGGTAACAAAGTCTCTGTTTCTTGCCCTGTTTCATAGTAGCCTTCATCATGATAATATTCTGAAGGAATTCCTAATCTTTTCATGATCAAGTGCATCTCAGATGATAGACGCTTAAAGTTAGCATAAAAGTTATAATTTACAGTACACGGTTGTGCGTTGACTATCATTGGGCTAAAGTGTTCATTCAATTTTTTGTTTGGCATGTCCACAATCCATTGTAAGTATGTTTGGAAATCCACTCCTAGTTCATACTGGCCCATAGTCAAATTCCATCTTTTGAACTGGTTTTTATGGTATTTTTGAAGTATGGTTCTCTTGATGATTTCAAAGGTCTGGCTATACATGGTGGAAATATTTAGAGGTGATTCAAGTTTGTTGCGAAATGCACTGACTAAACGATCCAATGGATTCCTTAGAATAACAAATTTCCAATATGACGTAATCTTCCTCAGACGCTCTTTGTCTGACAAGGATCGATTTAACAGTGAAGATACTGCAATACCTTATTGTATCAAGACTAGTAAAATCAATTTCCTATTACTTCATAACATTAATTTTACTTGGTGATAGATACTTCTTTTGAGAGACAGTTGTCCAATGAATAGATTCCACAGGGAGGAATCCAGTGAGAACTAGCATTAACCTCTTTAGATTAGTGCAGCCAACCTTATCAACAAAATAAATATCTACATCCCAGCATTAGGGCATGGTGGGCATAATATAGATAGCCAGGCAAAGAATAATTTGCTAGGTTAACATCAGACAAAATAACTTTTTAGGCCACTTACGTACTCTCATAGAACCTATGCTCCAACATCCTTCATAAGAATTTTTATTATTATACTGTTGTATGCTATGACTTCTGATTTTGTATAGACTTGTATGCTTTAGCTACAAGGTATTATCTATATTTTAATGCAAAAGGGTTGTTTTATCTGTAGAATAATAATGTGAACAATGAATTATAGCTTAGATTATACAAGAACTTCATTACAGGATGTAGTTATGATAATAATGAGCTTACCTTAGGGAGGAAACAAGCTAATATTTTCCTTTGATCATCAAAGAGAAGATGTCTAAACAAATTTTGCCGTGTTAAAGATTTTCGTGGTGGAAGTTTGTATCTGTTGGACTGAAGATGGTACTTTTTACAGTAATTCTGCACTTGTTCCCTCTGCCACTACATGTGGGTATGTGGATTGAGTAAATTTACAGAGCAATTTGGACACTGGCAGTCAAAAGAAACTACGATAATAATTGTTACTAGAGGTTCCAAGTAACATGCCTTGGAGGTACTTGCTACTATGAAGTTAATCTTTGATGTGGAGATTATTATTCTGTGGTTGTTAAGTAAAGTTTGGTTACTAAATATACAAGTTTTAATGGAAGGACGCACTCAATGCTCTGGCTTAAGTACACAATGTAGCTGTTTGTGCATCCTATAGCCTAGGTATTGCTATGTAACTACCAAAGTAATCCAGGATTATTGTTTGCATCTATTTAAGGTGAGAGAGTGCAGAAGCCTGTGCCTGGAATAGCTATAGAAAACAGTAAAGAAGGATACTCTCAGGGAACACTCTATAGAGTGGGATGTAGCCAAAAAAGTTATGAGAGAGCTAAACAATTTACTGGCTCAATTAGAAACTCAGAAAGGAAAATGAGGGCAGAGAAATTGTTTTAAAATTGCCCCACAAATTAAGGCAGGAAATAATTGCATTAGAGCAGAGACTCCACATCCACTGTCCATCCACAGGGAAACTCTTCTTTATGTGCATGGTCATAGGTCAAGAAAGACACCACTCATCCTTACAGATGTTCTTAAGAAAGCTAAGTTGACTTTTTTCTTGAATACACATGCCCAAAAGAATGATAGCAAATGAACAGTAATGAATCAAAGAGTAAGCTCTAATGATGTTTTAGTCATTACTTATCCCTAGTTGAAATAATGATTCACCTCCTTCTAGTTTTAGTCCTGATAATACAACACTATTATAGCTTCAGTCACTAAAACCAAAATTCAAATCCAAAAATCTAATAGTGAAGATATTAAAAATTTTAGGTATCTTCAGAAAAGATCATTTACTGCAATAATACTTGAGTAAACTGCATGAATTCAACAAGATAATTATTATGTAACTGTTAGTGAAACCAGTAACAAGTCTTGTCAGCTACTGTACATGTTCTGTCTCAAAAATAACTACCTTTTGGTCAACCTTAGTTTTGGTCACTTTCAGCTTTAGTAGCTATAGCAACTTTTGACTAATTGAGATGCTATAGTATTTTTAGTTTTGTGACTAAGCAACATTAGTAAGCTCATTTAAAAAGAAAGGCCAATTGGTTGGTAAGGTAATTTCATGATCAAAGAATGCACTGCTTACCATCTGATAGATAACATGGCAAGATGTGAAGTCAAAAGGAGAACATATACCTCTAGAATTACTTGTAAAAATTAATAGTAAAAAACATTCTGGAGTAGCTTCTTTTGACTACCAGACTTTGCATTATAGACAAACAAGCAATATAATTTAACTTTGAATTTTACAGTTAATCTACAACAACAACAACAACAACAATAACAACAACAACAACAATGTTGGATAATAATTGAAGGGCCTAGTGGAAAAACCAGGTATGTCTATTTGAGAAAAGCGTGTTTAAAGTTGATGCTGTTTTTATAATTCAAGTAATTTTATTAACAAGTTATAGTGATCAATAATGGCAAATGACAGTTGGATTTGCACATTTTGGCACTGTTGGAAGTGTTATGAAAGATCCAGACTTACTCCGATTCTCCAGATCAGAGAAGGAATAAAAAGTGAGAAGCGCTTTCTTGCACAGGTACAAGGTTGTCCAGTTGTTCTTGGTGCAACTATTGTGCCATTATCTCAAATGTAGGCTTCAATTCGAGCTCTCTGAGAGTTCTTTTCCATAAGTGTGGCTGTCTGGGTCGCTTCCTGGGCCTAGCAGTAGAAGCCAGTGGCAAACTAGAAGCTTCACTGGGTCCACTAGACATGCTGGCACTTTCTTAATCAGGGATGTAGACAAGAGGGGGCTTGGGGGGCTTAGCCTCCCCCCCCCCCAGATTTTTCAGAAGATGAAATTAACTAGATGTAGTGTGTCACCATAAATTATGTCAGCTGCAGTTTAATTGATTTTTAGTGAGCATGCTCAGTATCATTTTGTGTCTATTTAACTCTGTGTTTTCAATTATAATTCAGTCTGTAATAAGTCTGTTATAAGTCTGTTATAAGTTAGTCAGTCTATCTATACCTCAGTATAATAATTGTGAGTTTCTTGCCATGCGAACTGTAGTGAAGATACTACACTAGATAATATCAGGCTCTGGCTTAATTTTTTAGTTATTGGGTTTTTTTTGTTTTTTTTTGTAAACTGCATATGATGTGCATTGTAAATAGTATTTAACCATGACAGTAGTGGTTAACAGGTAAGCATGGCAACAATGTAAAAGCTGCTTAGAGAACTTGCTTAACTATTGCCTAATTGCTAGTAGCTAGTACCATGTCTGTCAATCTCTAAGATAGTGGTTTAGCACTCCATTAAAGCCAGGTGAATCATCCAATGCCAGCTATTGGCCTGAATTAGCCAGTAGTCAGTCTGAACTGAGCTAATAATATTTAGGTTTTTTGATCAGTGTATTCTAAAATAATATAGTTTTACCTTAAAGTGATGTTGAAGATGTTTCAGTGCAGAATCCACTATTGAAATAGCCTAGCCTATATAGCCTATAGCTACTTGTGTACGTATTATTATTTGAATATTACTCTAATTTGCTCTCTTAGCTACACCTCTTGGATTTTGAAGAAAATTTTTGCTTCTGCATGAAGTGCAGGAGGGGGCATATCCCCCTCCCCGCACACCCTCCAAATTGCAGCTCTTTTGTCTTCACCTTATTAGCCCCCCCCCCTAAAAAAAAGTTGTCTACACCCCTGTTAATAGCAGCAAAAAAAGCACTATACCACCACTGAAAGTTTGAAGTCAAAATTAACACTTGCAGTGTTCAGATGAAGGTAAACAAACAAGATCAAATCAAATGATTTTGACACAACTTTACAGATAGCTGTAGGGTGCATTTGAACCAAAAAATCATTTTTGAGTTTCAATGAACTTACCTCGTTTTTCCACTTAGGCCCTTTAATTATTATTACTCCATGTTTTATTTAATCTAAAGAACTTGTGAGCAAAGATAGCTACATCTACAGGCAACTACTGATTATCATGTACTTACATGCAATTGTAACTATCTATTGGAGTCTTTAGAAACTGATGTTCTTACCTTGCTCCTATAGTCAATGTCTTTAGACTGTGATATGTTAACTACATCACCAATTCTGTCACTATATCTCACACTTTTTTTGCCTAGATGAGTTTTAGCAGCAGTAGCAGCAACCTCTTCACTTGGCGTCTCCTTTAGCATAATATCAGCTTGCTTGTGGACAAGTGTATCCCCTACTATTCCTTCTTCCACATCATGCCTGATGTTATTCCCTGCTGCTGTAAGTAGTACTTCTGGTCGTGGCCTGTCGACACTGATGCTGGAATTGACCTGTGATATTTCTTCACTCTGCTTTATTAGAATTGTTTTTCTCACAACATTCAGAGCATTATGTGAACCTATAATATATTATACATTACATTGCAAGGACAGCTTGCAAAAATCTCACCAATAACTTCATCTTTAATGGCAAAACTTCCAGGAGTCCCTAGATCATAGTGGAGAACTGTCCATGTTCCAAATAATGTAACAAAACATACTAATAAAAAACTAAGAATATATCTACTAGAACTCTTCATCAACTTTTGTTGTTCGAAGATAATGACAATGCAGATTAGGATGTGGGCGGGCCTCTAAAGTGTCGGTACAATCAGTTGAGTGAGTGTGTATACATAAGTTGGCAGAGGGCCATGTCCTAACTCTGTAGGTGCAAACTTGTATGCTAGCATTCACTATTGTGTGTGAGAGAGGCGTTGCTCATGTAACGAGCCAGCATATTTTAGCTAGTGCTCTGTCGTCAGGGAGATGGATAAGATCCGTTTAATGGTGGTCGGCGTGGGCTTTTTAATGCTCATTCTAACTGTCTATGACCTCGTAGTAAATTCATTGATACCCAGAGAGACTACAGCTAGCTCTGTAAATCATCTGGTGGCTCTGGGAAGTGATGACTCCGCAATTCATGATTATCTAAGTGTCAATGCTGAGAGACTACAGCATCAGTTGGTGCTATCTGAGAGCTGCACCATCTCTATACGCAGCCAAGTGAGTGGTGAGTCAGTGGTGTGGTATTAGAATAATCTATTCCTCTCTCAGTTTCAGCAGTCACAGGTAGATAAGTACTGTTCTAGTGAAGTTATGACCAGAGATATACCTTTAGATGTAACACAGCAACATTTCTTATTCAATGATACTAGGAAGGATCTCTTCTGCTTAGGTGAGTTCATTTTTGCACTCTAGTGGCACATTAACATAACACCTTCCAGCAATCTATGATCAATTGTAGTTTGTGTGCAGCCATTAATAATATTAATAGTGTAGTGGCAGTTAAATGAGCTTAGATGACACGTTTATGTATTGATGGATAGTAGTTAAGAGCCATTATATGAATAGGTTCTGCGAACATGAAGGATATGATGTTTGTTAGTGTAGAGAAATCTGCTGACCAAGAATCAGAGGATCTTATAATAGGTGGGTGTGGTTAGGGTTAACTGTGAGTCGGTTCATTATAATAGGTGGGTGTGGTTAGGGTTAGCTGTGAGCCGGTTCATTATAATTACATTTTAGGTATCAGCCACACCTTCTTGAATAGTAATATCACTCAACAAGACAGAAAACAACACTTGAAAGATTATTATAAGTTTACATTTGTGCAAAACCCTTTGGAGAGGCTAGCTTCAAGCTATCAGAATAACATACAGAATGGAATCTCAGAGTTCTCAATCTTTATTAGACAAAAAATACTTGAGATGTATCGACCTATAGTGTACCATCAATGGTTACAGGAAGGAAGGGACTACAACATCTCAATTAGTTTCTCGGAATTCATAGAGTATTATATCAACTCATTTAAGGGACAACTGCATCCCTACTTCAAACCGTTCACAGCCACCTGTCATCCATGTAAAGTACGCTATCATTTCTATGGTAACTTGGCTAACTACGGTCGGGATGTGATGATGATACTCAATGAAGTCAATACAAATAATAATAGTCCTCACAGACACTTCTATTCCTCAGTCAATGCCACAACTTCCAGCAAGTATTACAGTGACTTAACTTTACTGCAAAAAGCCAGACTCTACGATTGCCTGAGGGAAGAATTGTTGTTCTATTATCATCTTTATCCTAGAGACAGATATAGTCATGTCAGATTGCTTGGCATCCCTGATAATTTATATCCATTATCATGAAAATTTTAAATTATACGAGATATAATAATACTGAAAATTCCTTAGCCTAGACCTTCTAATGTGACAATTCATTATCATATACCATAGATAGCTATAGCTAGCTAGCTAGCAGTCAAAAACGATCTATGGAATAGATGGACCCAGAGTCTTGACATCAGACAGCCACCTATAATGGTATAAAGATGGTGGGTTGGTGGTTCAACATTCATTACACTCTCTAGTTTGTTTAATAAAGGTCACTGTGAAGAGGGTGGGTTGGTAGTTCAACATCCAGCCCTAGTATATTCTTGTGACTATTTTTTTCTTCTGGGAACAATCTATAATACAAGTCTAAATCTTGTGCAGCAATGTCAAGTACTCCTAGTTTCTGTCTGACAGAGAGTTCCGAGTAAAGTTTTATTGCCAACATTTCAGTGGAGCTATGTTTATCATTTTTGTAGTAACCATCTCTAATATATTCTGGCTTTGCCCTAATCTTTTCCACTAACACACGAGAATCCATGTCAAAGTTGTTGAAGTTTGCATAGAAGCTGTATCTAGTACGACAAGGTTGACAGATCGACAAGATGGATCTGAAGTGTTCGTCAAATTTGATTTCAATGGGCTGGTCCAACCAGTAATCTATGAAGTCTGGAAAAGTAATATTTATGGATTCTTTGCCACGATTCTGTAGGAATTTGCTGTATCTGGCAGACTGTCTCTGCATCAGGACAGCCTTCCTTAGCCAGTTGAAATGAGGTTTATCGTCATAGAGACCAACGAGTGGATAGCGAGCTACTTTACTTCTGAAACCACTAATGAGTCGATTGAGAGGATTTCTATACATCATATATTTGAAATAGTGGTTGAAGGAATGCCGTCTCTGATGATCATTTCTATTGTAAAATGATTCTGTAAATTGTGCTCCTTCCAATCTGTTTTGATCCACAGCATCTCTGGACAGCAGAAACTGTGACATAGGAATGTACCCTGCAACATGTGACATGGAAATGTATCCTGCAACATGTGACATGGAAATGTACCCTGTAACATGCAACAAGGAATGTACCCTACAACATGTGGCATAGGAATGTAAACCAAAGAGAAATTGATAAACCTAAAACCATCTTTGGTAGTACCTCACCTTGTACCAGAAAGAATAATATTCTCAGGTTTGTACATCCAACTTTAGGAACAAAACAAAACAGGGTCTTAGTTCTGTCATTGATTAGGAGATGTCGGTAAAGAGAGGTCACACTGTCGTTGGTTGTGGGCAATGTATAAGTGAGATGAGTTAGATTGTATTCCATGCAGAAACGCTGCACCTCTTCTTGCTGACGCTATAAAATATATTAAAGAACTGTTTCATTGTCAACTAGCTGCTCAGGACCCTAACCTTTCCTCGAGCCATCATTTCAGACATATTGAACTTCCCCATCAGCTTATCCTGCACACCTCGAGAGTGATTGACATGGGAAATAGCAAGACCTGAACATTAATGTACTGTCATTGTGGTGGGCAAACAAGTTTCAAGTCATTAAATACATAACCACCTCCCTAATGTAGTGGTTACTCCCTCATTAGGTCACTGACCTTTCATCTTCTTTCCATTAATCACTTTTGTATGCTGTGGTTTATGCATGTCTTCCAGACCTGTAGCTGTAACTATTGCTATGGCAGCCAATGGAATGGACATAACTTACCCCCTCGTCCCTTCATCCCCCTAGTATTAGATGACAGCTCTATGACAAAGCCACAGTTCACAGTAAGAATAACCTCTAGTGATGATCCTTACCTCTCTGAATGACAGTAATAGTTGCTGTGTTGTAAGTCATTCGTCCAGTAGAATCCTTTGCTATGCATCTATAGACCCCATCATGGCCTCTTCCTGCAGCAGATATTCGCAGCACAGCTGCTCCTGTACAAAATAATAATTTATACTATGAGATAAGGTCTATTCTGTGACCTACCAGGTCTCTGATTAATCTGAACTCTCTGTTTGTAAACAGATGTCATGGGAGGGAGTTCAAAGGTCATGTGGGGAGCAGACTGTCTGTCACGGTGATGAATGAGCTGTGTAGCTGCACATGTAATCTGCAGAGAATGTCCCTCTGCTACTACAGCATGAGGAGGCATTATTTTTATCCCATCCTTGTCCAATAAAATAGGATGGTTGGCTGTTGTGGGATCAGCTGTTGTGGGATCAGATAGATATGTAGGTGGAATTGATTCATTATTACTTGGTGAAGTGTACAAACTGCTCAGCTGATTCTCTCTGACAATTATCTCTTCACTATGAGTAGACCCAGCTGTTCTGATTCTCGCTGTAACTAGAGTTGTTCCCTGTTTCCACGTGTGAATTACCAACAGTAACAGGGTAAGTCCAGCAATCACCAGGCAACAGTTCAATCTCTGGCTTCGACGGAGACCATAACAGACCTTACACCGTCGAAAACCCATTGGCAGCTACAGGTCAAAGTCCAAATATCTGCGCGGGTAATTCAAATTCTTAGTGTGCAGCTGTTACAACTACACGCTCCAGATAGATACTGCAAATATTATTATAAGTAATGGCCTACACTTCTAGCAGTGAGTGTTCTGAAGAAGAGTATTTGTGTGAATACGAGAAGGAAAGGCTGAAGTGTATCAAAGAAAACCAGGAAATGCTCAAGTTTCTAGGTATAGGGTTAGGGCCAGGCAGTGGCGTAGCCAGGATTAAACATGTGGTAGGGCACCAGTAGGGCACTGACCTTATAGACTAAACTGCTCACTAAGGACTATCAATCTTTTACCAGATTCAACTAAAATTATGACAGATAGTGGTAGGGCACTAAGAGAGTTTGGTAGGGCATGTGCCCTAAATGCCCCTATGTAGCTAGGCCACTGGGGCCAGGGCAGATATATCTGTGTGGGGTTAGAGAGCTGTGTAGGTATGTGGAGATATATAGCTAATAGTATTTATGTAAGTAGTGTAAATAGTTAAATAGCGCTATATATATAGGTCACTGTAGTGTGAATGTTACATAGGACTGCCACTAGTGAAGGATTCTAGCAAGGATAGACGTAGGAGATATCCTAGTGGAGGAAAGTTCAATAAAAGGAAAAGGAAGAAGAAGAGTGGGAGAGGTCATCAAGAAAGTAGTGGGTCAGAGAGTGATATTGAGTGGCAGCCATGGATGTCTCTGCAAGATAGTGGAAGGAAAAAAGGTGATGTGAGTCTGTGTGTGTGTTTTTACCATGGTAGCTAATGTTCTATGGTATGAAGTTACTATGGCTATCATGCATTATCAATGGTCCATGTTTAATGTGTAACTGGACAGAACTAGAATGTGTGTACGTATTTGGTTCAGGTCAGAGTAGATTGCCACCACTGGAGTTAGCCCAGAGGCTAGAGATGCTTAGAGAAGTGGATGAAGAAGTAGTGAGTTATGCAGTAACCCTAACAATCTTAGGACCAATGAATTTAACCCTCACTATCTGGATTCATAGGATCAATGTATGGAAGAGGTAATGGAAGCCAGAAGGAAGGGAATTAAAATCTCTAAACGCACTAAGAAATGTCAGAAAGGTACCCTTGACTCTGGAGTTGATAGCCACACCTTACCTCTGCCCGACTACTTCAATTCGGATCTATCAGAGAATGATGATTTCTGGGGTTTTCCCTCTGATGTAGCTGAATTGAATATATCTAGTGCCTGTGTCATCCGATACAGCATGAGTCAGAGGGGAGAACTGCTGTTTCATGGTGACCTCTGTGATGAGGAGTTTGATGGCTTTACTAGGGAGGAAATATCTCTTACTAAACTGCCTCCATCTTATTCCATCAGATATCCCAAACGCAAAGGAAAAAGTAACATTTACAAAGAAGAGGACATCTCTGATGAAGATGAATATCTGTGTAAGTCAACTTTAAATCATTTTACTTTAAGGAAAGCCACTGGCTAATCAGATTTAGCTACACACAAGTTATTTCATGTTGTCACCAACTACAGTCTGTGACTACTGTGATAGCCTGTATCACGGCCACTGTCCTGTGCACGGGCCACTGAAGGAGCTCGATCCAACAGCTGGGTTTGACCAGGCGTCTTTGACGTATACTCAATTGCCAGTCCCAGCAGAAGTCACCATTAGACAGTCTGTGATTCCAGGGGCAGGGCTAGGAGTATTTACAACTCGGTTTATCCCCAAGGGGGTTCAGGTGGGACCCTACGAGGGGAGGAAGGTTGAGCTGGTGGATCTAGGAGACTTAGAGAATACTTCATACTTATGGGAGGTAAGTATTGTCAAGGTTGTCAAGGAACTATAGGGCCCACCCATGGTCACCACCCACCCAGGTCACCACCCCATCCAGGTCAAGCATACCATCCATGTCTAAGCAAGAAAAAAATCAATTTGGTCTTATGATTATGACTAAATATTTCACTGACTAAACCAAACTTGACCACTTTTCCATAATATTGTCAGTCATCACAATAACATTAAATGAACTTCAGATAAGACGAGATGGAGAGAGCCCATACTTTATAGATGGCCAAGACCCCACCCACTCTAATTGGCTGCGGTTTGTTAACTGTGCTAGACATGAGGATGAACAGAACATGGTGGCATACCAATTCCATGGAAACATCTACTACAGAACATTCAAGAATATATATCCACAGACTGAACTACTGGTGTGGTATGGTCAACAGTATGCAAAGGAGCTGGGAATTTCATTACTGACTGATGGTAAGTGTTATTCTGTATAGCAGTTTTGATTGGCAGTGGTTTGATGTAGCCATTCTTTATATTATTATTATGGGTGATTTCAGCTAGAGAAACTAAATACCACTGTCTTGGCTGTGGGGATAGTTTTATGGAGAAAAATTCGTTTCAGCTCCACATCAAGAACAACTCTCACTGCGCCAGGGAAAATCCAATGACTTATACTTGTGGGAAGTGTAGACAAACATTCCATCAATTATGCAAGTTACAAGAACACATTAAAAGACATGATTTACAGGAAAAGAATAAATACAGTGATGGTGGTCACCTCCAGACACATACTAAAGAAAAGCCCTACAAGTGTGAGCACTGTGGAAAGAGTTTCAATCAGAGTGGTAGCCTACAGACACACCTCCGGATACACACAGGAGACAAGCCATACAAGTGTGAGCACTGTGGAAAGAGTTTCAATCAGAGTGGTAGCCTACAGACACACCTCCGGATACACACAGGAGACAAGCCATACAAGTGTGAGCACTGTGGAAAGAGTTTCAATCAGAGTTGTCACCTACAGACACACCTCCGGATACACACAGGAGACAAGCCATACAAGTGTGAGCACTGTGGAAAGAGTTTCAATCAGAGTTGTCACCTACAGACACACCTCCGGATACACACAGGAGACAAGCCATACAAGTGTGAGCACTGTGGAAAGAGTTTTAGTCGTAGTAGTCACCTACAGACACACCTCCGGATACACACAGGAGACAAGCCATACAAGTGTGAGCACTGTGGAAAGAGTTTCAATCAGAGTGGTAGCCTACAGACACACCTCCGGATACACACAGGAGACAAGCCATACAAGTGTGAGCACTGTGGAAAGAGTTTCAATCAGAGTTGTAACCTACAGACACACCTCCGGATACACACAGGAGACAAGCCATACAAGTATGAACAGAAACTACAAGATCAATTCAGGACACATTTACAATCACTGGACAATTTTTTAAATTAAATTTTTTTCTACTTGGCAGAATTTGTAACCATGGAAACTACAACTGAGGGCTATGCAAATAGCACCACCAGCTTACTCGCTGAGTCCAAAGGTCACTATTTTTGTAGTTTGGCCTATAAGAATAGTGATGTGGTTTAGGTGTTTGGTTAGTTGGTGACACATACCATCTCTCCTGCACTTTGTGTAGTAAATTCCATGCCTGTAGGTCTGTTCTATTCGTGGGGTAGTCCAAGTATTTCACTATTAACTCCAACACCTCCTCATAACCTGCACATCACAGGGTTAAATAACTGACAAGGAATTAGTGTGTGTGTGCCTTAAGTTAGAGTTCACAAATGCACATGAAGTCAATAAACAGAACCCATGATCTAACCTGTACTGCCTCCATCATCGAATAATAATCCAGCCAGTTCTATTGCTTCAGAACAAGATTCATCAATATTCACTAACTTCCTGAGATGATGAGTAAGGTGACTCCTGCTGATACCATGCACTCTGACATGATCACACAGCAACCTGTAAGTAGAAGTCCATGGACCTCTTAATGGGGGGGTCACACTTAAACTAAAGTTCTGAGGTAATTCCTCTAATCATGACCCCATAAGTATGATTTAGGTTGTCAACATCTGTACCTGCTGTAGAATATTTTGCTTGGGTTTTTATCTCTGCAAGAAATCAGCAATTCTAAACCTTCTTCATTCCGACCAAGGTCCACCAACAACTAGTAGAGTTATGAACTTGTAACCAAAATTACAAATGACACAATAATAATTTATAGCAGGAGTGCTGTGTGTGTGGCTCTTAGAGACCAACTTCCCCTTGTAGTTTTTGTTACCATGGTAGCACAATACTACAGTTACATCTCTACAATTCTACTCCTTACAGACTAGAAGAATCATGACCTTATAATGCAGATGTTTGAATGCATCTGTGTTGGATGAGGGAGCCAGTTCCTTCATTGCTAGGAAGTGTCTGAGTGCTTGTTTAGCAAGGTGATCTTTCTCACCCAACTCCACACCCTCTCTCTTCCTCCACATAATATACTTGAGTGCACCACTGTATCCATGAACTAAACAGTTGGACTTGAATGGCTCACCATCAATCTGACTGTACATAAACATTCCTTTAGTAGGCCTATATAGTAGTAGGCTCTGTGCACACAGAGCTCTCACCTCTGCAGTGTATCGTAGGCTTCTTGTAGATTGCCATGACTAGCTATAAACAGTGCTGTCTCCAATAAAATGGACTCACTCTAATAACACAATATTAGATGAAGAAAGTGACTATTCACAATGTTATTAGACAGTATCTAATGAATATTTACATTTTTGTGTTGCCACATGAACATGTGTTTCAGCATTTGCACAGTTTCCCTGTAACCATGTCTGTCCCTTGACAATACAGCCACTCCTACTGTATGAATTATATCTGGGACCTGATCCATTGCCATGGCAATAGCTTCCAAGGTAGCAGTTGCCTTGGTGAAGGAATGATGGAGCACCTGTTGTTTGAGCATGCCCAGTAGTTGGACCACATGATGTGAGACAACATTGACACCTCCAGCTATTGTTTACTAGTATTGATTGTAATAATGAATGATCATGCAGTCTTACAATAACTCCCTTCTAAACTAGCTCTCTTCTTTAATGTAAACCGCTTCTCTCTGTACTCTTCAAACATCACGCACGAATATACCCCTCGTTGTAACGATCTTTACCATAATTAGACACACCTATTATTATTTTGCGATCATGTCCAAGTGTCCAGCTTGTGGGAAGACTGTTTACTTTGGTAAGTTCTCTAACTAGCTAACTAACGCACTAATGCAAGTGACACTAACGCCACATTTTAAAAAATATGGGCCAATTGCATATCTACCAACTAGTCCCGACAACACCGGGAATATCCCACAAAAACCACTGCTTTCCCGGTATCCCGCTACAACTGTGCATTTCCCGGTCTTTCTCTCATCTCCAATCTCCTTTTCATCTCCAACAATAATAGCTCAAAATTAATTATTAATAGGTAATTAGTAGCTCTATTTAGGGTGTGGCCATGGTACCGCCATCTTACTCATTCTTATTAGCAGCCTTCATGATGCTACTGCACTGGTGATAATGATGCCATCGATACTATTAATGACAATTAACTTTGTTTCTTAAATATTCTCTCTTCAATAATTCAAGATATGTGTGATCAAGCAAAACTTCTTCAAAAATATGAGTTTAATCAAGCAAACCAAAATTGATAGGTTGGTAGGTATGCAATTGTAGTGGTGGCCACGCCCTTATTGACTAGATGATGCTATTAAGGGTAACCTTGATCGCTGTGTGTTTATTTATACATTAGCCGAGAGGAAAACTTCACTGGGTAAAGATTGGCATAATTTTTGCCTCAAATGTGCTAAGTGTAAGAAGACACTGACCCCTGGCCAACATGCAGAGAAGGAAGGCAAGCCATATTGCCACACCCCTTGTTACAGTGCTTTATTTGGCCCTAAGGGATTTGGTCGAGGTGGCACAGAATCACATGATTATAACTGACACATTTCAAATGATGGTAAAGGATTTGTTCATTATTTTTACACATCACTAGTTAGTTTGAGAAACTAGCTCAAAAGTGAACATCTATAGCATACAATAACCCTAACTCAGTCTATTTTCTCTGTCAAATGCAGGCTTCCATTAATTTTGATTATTATAATAATGGGTAAAGGTCGATAGTGTTATATGATATTGATAGCCCTAGCTGGTGAGCTGGCTAACTGCCAATTCGTTCACAATTATCACTCGGTCTAAATTAATTTGCGGGATGAGCTCCTCGGCTTGCTCTAAGGACGATCCTCGCCGTCAGTTAGCTGCGGGAAATGGGGGTAAGCTCTTAAGCGGACTAACAATGCCGCTGTCTATAGCTAGCTACCTACCTAGCTAGTTGTGTCTAATGGTATGGTTTTTATTGCCCTAGCTACAGGGCTAGCTGACCGTTCACTGGAACATCAGGAATGCGAGATCAAAGAAGAGTTATTCACACCTGACATTCAGCAAGTGGAGCGAGTTAGACTGGCGGCCATATATCACTCTCGGACATTATTGAGAGACAGAGAGCTGGTTAGTATACACTAACACACACTCTCAGCTACTAGTTTGAGTGATATTGTCTCCACTTCAGGGAGAGGAGGGTGTGGCTAATGGGAACCTGTTTCACGGTCAATTACCAATGGAGACACGCCCCTCACTTGAGAGCCATCCACATGATTATATTAACCAAGATATGGTTGATATGTGCCTATCTCTGGAGAAAGGTACATATGTGGTGTGTCTTCGGAAACATTAACTCATTCTATTCCTGTTGAATGCAGAACCTCCTAATAACGTTTTAGTGGAATCGGTTGGTAAAAGAGTTTTGAGTAGCAATGGCTATACTAATCTTGGAAATCCAGCAATAAGGTTTGTGGCCATGGAAACTTTATTAAACATTGACTCCTCAGATAAAGGTTAAGGAAACTTAGTGGTATTTGCATGTGTGTGTGTGTAGCTTTCTAGACCCCTCCTCTTACAATAATGCAGAATTCCTTCCATAGTCGACTGCATTGTTAATATTCTATCAGTGTGGCAATATTTTGATGGTGATGTTTATAGATCTGGAGCACCTCGACAGCATCCTGTGGCCTATTCCGATGGTAACGATTTAGACGAATTTGAAAAGAGACTTCTTCTGACCAAGAATAAAGCTATGATGCCAAACATCTACAAAATTCCGTAAGGAATTAGTTGTATCAATTGATTCTAATTATAAATTCATCTCCCACATTGTGGCATATTCACCAAACAAAACACATTCCATCACAATGTAATTTTATGCATGACCTTACATCCAGTCATATTGACAAGACTTGTAAGGAAAGCTATGTACTACCCCTCTGCCATACCATCACCATAGCATTACATGCTTCATTAAACTCAATATCCTCTCTGTGTAGGTGGTACCATCCTGGTATCTCAAGGCATATAGCCGAATCATTACTTGTATCAAAGGATGTTCAAGATGGCACATATCTTTTGAGGGACTGTGTATCAGAAGTGGATATCGTTACTCTCTCTGTCAGGTATTTCAACTTACTCCTCCATTACTGAGAGAAGTTACAATATCTTCCCACCAGGTGTCAAGACTCCGTAAAACATTATAAAATTCCATGGGATGGTAAACAATTCCTTTTTGGACTGGGAAAGTTTCCTAATCTCGAAGCTTTTACAAACCATTTCTCTCACCAGCCTGTTATAAGTGGAATGTCAGGTACGTCATCATGGTTTCCTATTCACACAGCCTCTACATGTGTTACTTCCTCCACACATGTCACACACACATGCCAACCCACACCCACCCACACATACCCACACACACAGGTGTCCTGGTTCAGTTAAGGTTTCCATATCCTCGTGGTGTGTCTGAGCCAGCAATATATCTTGAGGCCAATGTCATTACCAATCTTGATTCAAATCTTTCCAATCTGAAGCCATCTTCGAATAAACCTCAGAAATTCACTAGCAGTCTCGATCTGTCAGTGAGTTAAATGGAAATGTAGCAAACTGGTTTAACAACAGCCTTACTTGCATCACATTTCTTTTCAGGTCAACTCTAAAGAGGGATATTTGACAAAGTTAGGGTACCATCGTAAGGTAGGCAGCTAAGTTAGGGTACCATCATAAGATAAGCTGCCTAGAACCGTGTTTATATATTGTAATGTTATTTTCAGAACTGGAAGAAGAGATGGTTTGTTCTCTATAGAAATGAGTTGAAATATTTCAACAGTTCTACTGATAAATCTCCTTTAAAAACTATTAACCTTGAAGACGTAACTCGAGTTGATCGTGATGATACAACTGGAAAGCCTAACTGCTTAAGGTACAGTGTGCTATTCCAGCTGGCATGACCACACCCACTGATCACACCCATTAGATTGGTGACCTGCTATCGCACCTTCTTCATGTATGCCAGTAGTGAAGTGGAGGCTAATGAATGGGTACAGATTCTTGATTGGAGGTTGAAACAGGTATTTTTTTACAAGTTCACTATATAGCATTAGGCATGGGAAAAGTGGGTGGAGGGATGGAGTAGCCCTAGGGGGTGGGTCAGTATTATATTTAAAAGATTACTTTACCATATGTAGCAATTCAAGGTCACCTAACTTATATCTGAACAAAACACTCCATCTATCTCATGTGCTGATTATTCATCATAATAACATTCTATCAAACACAAAATTGTACATAACAATAAACATAATATTTATAATGTATCGTATCAGGGTTAATCGTATCAGGGTTAATCAACAGCTTAAAAATTGAAAAATGACTTTACATAAAGGTTTAAAATTGACAGAAGTATTATATATTATAATGAGTGGGTAAAGTTGTTTGAGAATGTGGTGAAATGTGTAATAGAATGAGCCAGGGGCGAGTTATAATATATTATACAACAGCTCTAGTTGGATATAATAATAATTTAGAATGCTATGGAATAAGGCTGAGTTGTTTCTCACACGTACATTCATGTGCTGACTAATTTTATGATCATCACTGACAAGATGAGTAGAGACATACGATATAATGGGATGCATCTGTTCCCTGGCGAAAGTCCAACCACCGACACCATATTGCGAGTGTTATGGCTTTCTTCAGTCTCAGACCTCGGAATTTGTGATGATGCATCTGATGCTAAACCTTCAACGGTGGTGGTGGTGGTGGTGGTGGTGGTGGTGGTGTCAGTACTCACAGCTGCAGTAGATGTGATGCGATTTATAAGTACTGGTGTAACGACTTCTCGTAACTGGCGTGCAGGCACTGTCCCCATGTTGGGCAAGGATGTAGCATCAGAAGTCATTCTCTCCATTACAGCTCTGACATCATTTCCATTATCATTATACATGCTATAAACACAGGCATCTGAATAACTGATGTTAGTGACATGCAGTACGTCTCCAGGCAATCTAAAACAGTTGACTATTGCTCTATTTTTGATGCTTTGACCACATGTAGTGAAGACGTCACTGCTATAGGACAAGGCATCTATAAAAAGATTAACAGGTTAATTATGATCAGGACACCAATGTTGAGTTACTGAATAATGTCCTCTTTATATCCTGTCCTAAAATGTTGTAGTTAATGGCTTTTTAAGATAAATGAACTGTTAGTGAGCTACCCAATACTTACTAATGAACTGATGTCTGGGGCAACCTGTACACAAGCCTTCAGATTCAAATGCCATTCTCCCTGTTACATGTAGCGTAACTCCTAAGTAACCGTGAATTCTGCGTATTACAATTGTGGAGTTAATCCAGGTGGCCAGGATGGTGGTAAGGGTTCCCTCAATGTTGGTATGGAGTTGTATGGGTGAATTATGATTGTTATGTGGAGAAGATGCACCAGTAAATACTGTAGGAAGAGGACTGTTACTTGTGGCTATATAAGACTGAGTCTCAGGATTGCAATTCTCATCTGGTAACACTGTAACCAACACCTGTAAAATATTGCAAGACATTAAAGTGGAATCCCTTTATTCTGACCCCCTGAAATGAGTGCATACATCTATTCCAACCCCCTGAAATGAGGACAGCTCTGTATACAGTGGAACTCATCTATTCCAACATCCTCAAATGAGGACACCTCTGTAGACAGTGGAACTCCTCTATTCCAACACCCTGAAATGAGGACACCTCTGTATACAGTGAAACTCCTCTATTCCAACACCCTGAAATGAGGATACCTCTGTATACAGTGAAACTCCTCTATTCCAACACCCTGAAATGAGGATACCTCTGTATACAGTGAAACTCCTCTATTCCAACACCCTGAAATGAGGACACCGTGGAACTCCTCTATTCCAACACCCTGAAATGAGGACACTTCTGTATTAACTTCACTCCCTGAAACCAGGTCACCTCTCTACTTTGATTTGTCCCAAGGTGTCCAGAATAAAGAGCACTGTGTATGTATATTCCCTGGCATATGGTGTGCCTGTGAACTGTTTATGAAATCCTCCTGGCAACCCCTCCCGGCAACCCTCCAAACAATACTCCCCCATAGACCCTCCCTTCCATGGGTATGTGATATGAGGTATAGTCTCAAATTTAATATTTAATTGACACGTATTTGCTGTCATCCTACAATCAACCTGATATAACATTTATACAAGCACTTTCAACTAAATCAGATCATTAATTAGCAGTGAAACCAGATAGTGTTAGATAACCCACAAACCAATCATCTCTACACCAGCCTACACTATCAGCCTGTGACAACATCTCCTCGACATTTTATCATTTGCAGTGATATATGAGCCATACGTCCAGCCAGGATTGTGGGAAAGTCGGCTGGTAGCTTCAAAGTCCAATGAATTCAAAGGGTTTGTTCATACATTATTTATACCACATTAAAAGATGAATAATGACCAGTACATGTATAGTCTCCCATATACATGAATGCACTATGACATTAGCCCTATAGCCACTCTGCTAAACTACTGGAAAACTTAATCAATGTTGTAAGGGACTTTGATCTTGTTAAAACTAATCATTTTTCAAATTACACCAACGACTTAGGATTATGATAAAAACATCATTTCCCACCTAGAAAAGATGGTATTGGTCAGACAGACAGACAGAGAAATATGATATATTATAGTAAATTACTATATAGCACCACACCTATGCCATTTATCTATGAATATGTAATATCAATATCACATTTACTCTTTGATTATTACCATCTGTGCAAAGTATATTAAATTCTGGAGATATACAAGTGCTGATTGGCGTCAACTTGACTTTTATACATCTTCTACTCACAGAGTTATGTAATAATAATACACAAATTATAGGTTTCAAGACCAGTTCTATACACAACAATTCGACAATTAAGGTATGCAGCCATCGTCAGGATGCAATTAACTACACATCTCTATGTGTCTTTTTAAAGGAAGAACTTACTTTTGTTAGTCTTGTGTTGTTAAAAGCAATTCCTCCAGCCACTCCCTCCACCTCTACCAACAGCCGGGAGTGACGGAACAGCTGCCATCGGCCAGGTAAACTGCAGGTTTGAATGCCACCATGATAACTAGCAAATGGACGAAGATGAGAGTCCATGAAGAGGCTGCAGAAAGAATTTGAAATGGGATAACTTAAACTGTAATGCTCAGTTACTAATAATAGCAGACACAGAAGCATTTGTTTAAGAACCATTAACATAACGTGCTACAATGTATACCTGCAGTGTTGTAGCTGAGCACTGTCACCATCAACTGTACAATGAGATGGAACAGGTCTTAAGGGATGAATAATTGTTTGATGAATATCTGTTCCACGACTTTGCAACTGCACATTGGGGCATGAAAATGGTTTAGTGACAGGCTCAACTGTGACTGGTGTCGCAACAGTTGTAGTAGGTGGTGATGAACTGCAGTTAAGTTCAAGTGATAAGTGATTCAATTGCAAATGTTCTGTTTCAGTACACGATTCAATATTCCTATTCAAGCAATCGATAGCTGCTTGTAATTCCTCACAAGTTGCCGGCTCAGTTCGAAAACACTGACTGGTACAGCTAAATGAATGGGAGTGACCTGAGAAAAGTGTGTATGTCATTCATTGGTACAAATGAGAGTAATAGTGGAAGCACACTAAGAATAGTCCAGGCAACAGCAAATTTCCCTTAATGGAAAAAAATTCTACTTCGGCTCAACGTTTGAGAACTACACTCCCACTAGCACTTCTCACTTCTCACTCTGACATGCAACCTGGAAACAGATGAAGGTACGTGACCACTACCAAAATTCATGGTTTAATGTGTGACCATGAATGATGTT
The DNA here is from genome assembly GCA_964016965.1 of Diacarnus erythraeanus. Lineage (NCBI taxonomy): Eukaryota > Metazoa > Porifera > Demospongiae > Poecilosclerida > Podospongiidae > Diacarnus > Diacarnus erythraeanus. Next base: position 103,718 of record OZ024677.1, read on the forward strand.
AGTACTTGAGTGTGTTGGGGAGGCAATCTCCCACACCAATGAATTCTAACACCACAAAACTGAAAACATGATAATTGCTAATAGTATTAGGAAAAGTTATACCATATTTGTTCCCTAAGCTCTTCCTATTATGTGTAATGATGGTTATAGAATTGTCATAACAAAGTAAGGGAGCTTGGCTCTAGACAATGAATGGAAGCACTATTGTTTTTAACAGACAGTGAATATATGTAAACCACCCTCAGGGAGACAGAGATGGCACAAAGAGAGTTTTATAGACATTATGAATAGACTCAACTTTACCCCACAGCTACCAGCTACAAATACATATCCATGAAGTAGTTTAGACTTGGATTGGGAAGAGCATCCTTTAATAAAATGACCAAAGTGATAGTGTAGTTCAGTATTGTTAGCTTCCTGGTAACTAAGCAACATTGTGATGTTAAATATTGCCACACCTGTGAGAAAAAATGCTGCAGAAGCCTTCCACAGAGATACATGACACATCCTCTAATTAGGCAGTGACCATTAATACTTATTCTATAAAGGTTCCTGGTCAAGTAACTAGCTAGCAGTAGCCAATCAGCCCAAAAGGCAGGGAATTTCCAGAAATGCAAAGCAAGGAATTGTAGAATTATATATTATAACTGCAAAATTCTTACTAAATTAGTGTATATAACCAAACTAGCTACCTGTTGAGTAACTCAATACTATATTATTGTATTGTGGCTTTAGTTAGTTTAGCTGCAACAAACTATAGCTAATCAGCTAGCTATTTTCCTTGTTTTTGCAATAATTAAGTGCCGAGTCTTAGCATACTAATATATTAGTAGTAATTGTAGCCCAGCTAACTATGTAGCTAAATTCTCCTTTAAATAGCTAGCTATAAATTTTGCACTCACCAACACCGAAAACGAGCAGAAGCCCGCAGAGACGCCAGATAGAGCAAGAGAATAACTTCATATTCAACAGCAGTGCAATTTTCCAGGTAAGCAGTTAGCAGCTAGTAAGTAGTGGAAAAAATCAAATTATTGTTTGTAATGTTTTGCTTTTGAAGTTGCAGGAAAACACGCTGAAATTAGATCTGCTGTGCATTTATTGGAATGACCCAACCCAGCAATCAAGTGCAAAGTTTGCAGTTCCTTTGGGCTCCTCGTTATCTGGACTTTGTGGTGTGGGGGAGAATCACTCTTCCGTCCACAGGAGAGTGAGGGAGTTGTCTGGCTGTTTTCCAAAGTGGAGAAAAGCTGTGACTAACGAGTAGCTAGCCAGCTAGCTACAATTCTCAGACCACGCAGCAAATCCTAGCAATAGGGTTCAGCTAGGGCTATCATAAAGGTATGTTGTTGTTTGCTGGCAGTGTATGATGATTGACCTCTACAGCTAATGCAGTGTATACCCTGATGTCGGACAAGAAACGTAAGCCACCTGCACTCAATCTGCCATCAGCTACACCTCCTGTCCAGTCAACAGAGAGTCCTGATGGCGGAGGGATCATTGCAGTGGATACCACCAGCAAAGAGTATGCAAAAATTACCAACATGCTATTATTAGAATTATTATATCTCTGCTGTGATTAACCCTTCAACAACTTCTACTATGCAATATTGATTAACCCTTCTATAACTCTCTATATACTATGCACTGATAATTAACCCTTCAGCAGCACTCTACTAGGCAATAATGATTAACCTTTCAATAGCTCTCTTTATACAATGATAATTAACCCTTTTACAGCTCTCCTCAATAGTATTGTGAACCTGTACATCTTTTATCTACACAGAATTGACACCTTGAGCAAAGCATTGATAGATATGAATCTCACTGATGAGCAGAAGACAAATATGGCTGCCTTTCTGAAAGAAAAGCGTAAAATTGTAGAACAGGGTGAAATGAAGGAACAACACTTTGTGAGGATGGCTGAGCTGGGCTTTGGTAATGGGGGTGTGGTCTTGAAAGTGGAGCACAAGCCAACTGGAATCATCATGGCGAGAAAGGTTTGAATATAACAGATATTTTTTGGAAGTTCCTTCATAAAAAAAGCAAATGTTTTCAGTGGAGAATAGATGTAGACAAAGATGGTGTGATTGCTGGCGGTGAGACAGTATAGATAATGGCTATAAACACATAACAAGTGCTAAATGACCTTATATCCACATTAACTCCTTACTATACAGACCTTATTATATCCACATTAACTCCTTACTATACAGACCTTATTATATCCACATTAACTCCTTACTATACAGACCTTATTATATCCACATTAACTCCTTACTATACAGACCTTATTATATCCACATTAACTCCTTACTATACAGATATCATAGAAAAGACTGAAGGAAATATATACCATAATAATAATAATAATAATAATAATAATAATAATAATAATATTTGTTGCACGTTTGTTTTATCTGCAGATGATCATGCTGGACATCAAGCCAGCCATAAGGAACCAAATCATGCGAGAGTTGAAGGTTCTACATGAGTGCAATTCCCCGTATATCGTTGGGTTTTACGGGAACTTCTGTTTAAACAACGAGATATCTATCTGTATGGAGCACATGGTGAGTTTAGATATCATGGTTGGACAAGTATGTAAATATTGAGGTTTGAATATCTGTAGGATGGAGGAAGTTTAGATCTCATCATGAAAGCAGGAAGAATTCCTGTTGAAATGATAGCTAAGATGACACAAGCTGTAAGAACTTACAAATAGTTGAGCTTTGAACTCTTGACCCCTGGTATATAGGTATTGCAAGGTCTGAAATACCTTCGAGAAACACATGATATCATTCACAGAGGTAGGTACGCTGTGTGTATCACGTAGGCATAATTTTGCTTGACAAACATCTCAAAGAATTTCTTATGAAATCTATATTTCCAAGAAGTTATTTCTGTTGTGTTTGCAGACGTCAAACCTTCCAATATTTTGGTGAATACCAGAGGAGAAATTAAATTATGTGATTTTGGAGTTAGCGGCCAACTTATCAATTCACTTGCCAATTCTTTTGTTGGCACTCGGTCATATATGGCAGTAAGTGTTATTAACACAGTGAAACCATCTACTAACCGAAAACCAATCTCCTATCCCTATCTCCTCTATTCCCTCCCAATCAGCCGGAGCGATTGCAAGGAAGTGAATATTCAATCCTCTCTGACATCTGGAGTCTTGGAGTGTCATTGATAGAGATGGCCTTAGGTCGTTACCCTATTCCTCAGCCCCCGTCCAATGAGATAGCAGCAGAACTGAAGGAGCCTCCGGCTGGTTCCCTCCCACCTAGACAGGGGGGAAATCCCTATGCATCTCATGCAAATGCAATTCGTATGCCGATATTCGAGCTCTTACAGATAATCACTACCAGTGTAAGATGTATAGACAGAGAGTTTCCTATAAGTGCATCTGGGAGATTTAATTAACTTCATACCACTTTGGTGTGATTAGTCATGGTCTGAATTTTTGTGTTTGTGAGGTTTATGTCAGTAATGGTTATGTCATTCTCATGGTCGTGGAGTGAACTAACCAAATTGTTCAATTAGAGGTGACCTCATTTTAGGGTACTAATATTTGGGATACATCGGCTACAAAGGTTGTTGAGGTCATCTAGAATGATTGCATTGCTAACCTTTGACCCCCGTAGGAACCTCCTACTTTGCCTTCAGATTATTTTAGTCAAGACTTCAGGGATTTTGTGGAGTTATGGTAAGATGGATATTATTATTGTGAAGACCCTTTACCTAAATGTATATTTTGCATAGCTTGCAAAAAGAAGTGAAGAAGAGAGGAGATCTTAAAACATTACTGGTGAGCTGAGAGAAATTTTTTTCTTGCATATAATTTTCCCTTCCTTTTCCATCAGTCACACAAGTTTGTAATAACACATCAGCTGTCGTCTTTGGAAGTAGCCAGTTGGGTGGAGCGTAGTGTACAAGCAAACTTGATACTAGAGAACCAAGAACATTGATGTTGATGAGGTCATTCTGATCTGTGGATGTTCAAATCATTTTCTACGTACACTGTTTCCCACACTTTTAGTTCTGCTATTTATGAGTCAACTGTATGTACCATTTTAGGGAAGAGACATGTTATCTTATATACCATTTTTCATTGCACACATTAACTAACAGCACAAGTCCACAACATGCAAGATGACTGTGTGTGTTGCATTTTGTGAATGTGGTGGTAAAAGTAGACTGTCAGGCTGTGAAATAAGTGCTGAAATTCATCTAGCATATGAGTGGTAAAGGGTCATGTGTGCTATGACATCATATGGGCTAAGGGATGTAAATGTTTACTTTTAACCTTTTCTGGTATTAATTTTGCTTGTGAATCTATCCATGGAGTGGAAAGTTAGACCTCACTAACTATGATGACTCACATAGCATTACCATCTAAGTTCCTTAGAGAATTTCTATAGAAGAATTGTACTAACATAGTTCTAACTACCAGTTAGAAACAGACCATGATTAAACTTTTTTTTTTTTTTTTGAGTGACCCTATTAACTGGATTGTCTACAAGATATAATAGTGTCAGTGTGTTATTACCACAACCCCCACTCCAGGGAAGAGTTCCCTTGACCTGGGTTCTATCAATTCAGTACATGTAGCAAGTTCAGTAGCAGAATCTGATTAATAATAATTTCTCCAGTGTATTCATTAATTTTTTTGTTTACGTTTTTGCGGGCGCCTGATTGCGCGCGCACGCAACGTCTGTCAACGGAATTTGAAGAATGCCGGAATGTGGCGACAACGAGCTCCGGAGGTGTTGGTACCACTACTGCTGCATATTATTATTTTTGTCTGACCTAGAGCAAATCAAGTTGTATTTTTTGAATCACAGCAGTTTTTCCTTAGCTTGGATTCACTCACAGTAATGGAGACAGCAAATCAGGAGTTCACTGTTGTGTTGGAAGGTGGGAGTCCATGGGGCTTTGCTCTACAAGGAGGCCTAGATCACAGGTCTCCTCTGAGAATTGGCAAGGTAATGTTCTAGCTACAAGAACGAGATTAAGATAGCTAGAATGTATATAATTAGTTGGAAATAATAATTAACTCATCTCTATAATATTATTTATTATTGTTGCAGCTAGCTATCTAGTTTACAAGTTTTTATTTTTCCACAATGGAAGCACTGGATATATTTTAACCTGTTACATTACTTGTGCAGGTAACAGCTGGTGGTCGAGCTGCAAAGAGCGGTTTACTTGGTGGAGATTACATTCTAGCGATCAATGGTCAACCAGCTAACAAGTTGAAACATCTCCAAGCTCAACAGCTCATCAAGAAATCCCAAAACACTGTGGAACTCCACTGGTAAGTTACTTGGCTGTGTAGATGGCTACATATATCATAATTATAGGGGTTATTGCTAGTTAATTCATATGGGAACCTTGAGGGTTCATGTGTATATTTATGTAGGTAGTCATTCTTGGCCAATGGTCTGTGCCAGGAATTCATGCTGGTACCATGTATACAGAAGGTATACTAGGAATTCATGCTTGCAATGATGCCGTATACTGAAGGTATACTGGAATTCATGCTTGTAGTGGCACCATATATGTACACTAGTCAGGCCAGGAATTCAGTAGTGGTGCCATATACATAAGGTATACTGGCTAGGCCAGGAATTCATGCTTGTAGTGGTGCCATAATTATGTATGTACTGGCTATGACTGAATACTAAAGTAAATGCAATGTTGTGGGGAGAACTCTGACATATAGAACCCATGGACATACAGAACCCATATCACTTCCGGTAGCATCCTTGTAACAACATAGCATATATAATAATAATAATGAAAGCAGATATAAAGTACAAATATTTATGAAGTATATTTGCTGGTAAATAGCTTGTATTCTTGTAGATGGTACAATCTTTGGTTATTATTCTGAACACCTGTACACCTATTTGGCTATCCTTACCACTTGTTCAAACCTGCTGTGGATAAGAATAGGTTCTATTATGCCACAGATTGTAGTGTCTACTCAGACACAACATTTGAGCTGTATGACTATCTAATTTCTAATAGTTAATATGATCCCCCACTGATACTGATATAATTATCATGATAGTGAAGGGGAAAGGAATTTCTATGAAAGATATAGAGATAGAGGGGTCCCACATGATCTGGTGCCAATTTCATGTCTCAAATCCTGCCTGTTATGTGGGTGAACTGATTGTAATGGCCAACCATGGTCGTGAACTCAGCAGTGTGTCACTAATTAAACCAATTTCTCAAATTTCTCTCCTGACTAATTATGAATTAGCTTTGATTGGTTGTGTGACAGATGTCTAGAGTCTCCAGCTAAAATTCCTTCATTAATTGTCCCATATATACTCTCCCATGAGGTGATCCTTAGCATACTTGTGCACCTCCAGCAATGACATAGCTGGAGCAGGCAGACAAGTAGGATGTGTCAGAGATCTGTGACAGTCTATGTACTTTTGTCTTTCTATTAAAGTTTGGAGATGCTACCATTAAAATTATTCAGCCTGTTACACTACCCTCTCTCTAAATATCTCCTACTGTTAACATTAACTCTCTCTGTACAGCACTAAGGTGCGTCCATGGTTAAATTCACCTGCAGTCACCAGTAATCCACCACCAACCTTCTCATTTCCAGTACTCAATGGCAACAGGACTTCGTCTACTAAAATCAAGGTTCCATACAATTCTCCATTGAAACAGGCACCAACTAGTGTATGTAGCCTAAAATAACCATCATATCCTTGTGTTCATCTCATCCTCTCTCCTTAGGATCCATTGGGTAATGGGCATGCTCGTAGTGGTAGTTTAGGCACGACAAGTGAAAGTGCCACAACTGGAGCTAGCACACCATCACCATTATCTTCCATCGACGTCTATGATGCCAAGTTCACTGGAATGGAATACAATACTGGAATGGAATACAGTCCACCAGGAAATACAGATGACATCTCCACCGAGATACAAGAAATTGAGAAGGTGATGGATGGAATCAAGGAAGAAGTGAAAACTGCTAGTATTGACGGGTCACTGGAGGAGAAGAATGATAAAGAAACAAGTTCCCTCATAAAGACCACTCAAGAGGTGAGCTCCCTTCAAGGTTCCAGTGGAGTGTTTAGCTCCCCACGTGGAAGTATTGGAGAGGGCAGTCCCCCAGACAAACCAAGAAGGAGGAGCTCTCAAAGGAATTCATTTTCTAAGCGAGATTTTGCAGATATTCTTACACAGGCAGCTCAGGCTAGAGTTCGTAGCAGAGAGAGCAGCACTGACAGTGAGCAGTGTAGAATGTAAATTACTGGCTATGATATTTACTCTGCTCATGCATAATTAAGTTATGGCTGGGATATGTCTATGTTTGTGGCATGAAATGCACACTGAATACTGACTAGGAGCAGAAACATTCTTCTGTTGCCAGAATAGCTGACAAAAGCCAAGGGCTGTATAAACATTTGAAAGTCAGCTATTTCTTATAAGCTGCAGTATGTTTGACTAACTAGCTTTATATATATTACAGAAGATGATGTCACAACTCAGTTACCTCCTGTTCAAGCACCTCCACAACAGTCAGTCCAACAGCAGCCACCACCCCCTCCATCATTTGCACCTCCTAAACTTCCTCCTCCTGTCATCAAACCCACTCTCACCAAGAAGAAGGATGTAACTCCTCAGCTATTGTCCAAAGAACCAGGGTGGTACCACCAGATGTTCCAGACATTCACTAACCAAGTGGAACAGTCTTTTCCTGGAGCAGGTAAGAGTACCAACACTTTGGTTGGTAATCACTGACAGAATCTTCATTTTTAATCCTAATACTGAACCTCCACAATAAATATCACAACTGAAGTATACTAGAGAATACTAGAGAATACTAGAAAATATTAGTGGTTCACTAGACATTATTACAGCTTCCCAGTCAACTGAAGATCAGGATGTTTATGTGTATGACCATCGAGGGTTGAAAGTTCGTAAAAGTTCACTCATTAAGAATGAAATCCAGGAAGAAAAAATTGATGAAGCTCGACAAAATATCCCAAGTTAGTACTAATCCTACCTACACAAATCCAGCTGGAATGTCAGTATTAGTCCTACCTACACAAATCCAGCTGGAATAATTGAGTCGTGTGAAATTCAGAAGATAATTTCAATTCCCATGAAGTTAAATCCAATTATTCCAAGTATTTTCTGCTAGATAGAATGGGACCATATATAGTTGTGGTGCATGGTTGGGTTGTAATAAGCTACGTGACACTTCTCCACAGGTCCAGAGGCTCCTGTCTATGTCTATGACTACCGTGGACTCAGGGTCCCTGTTAAAGCAGGGAGTCACATCAGGGGAGGGTCCACTCCTGCAGTGATGGAGGGCTCTGTCAAGGACCAGACGCAAGGAACTAAATTCATAAGTGTTTGTAAGTAAATGCTAACATTAGGATCATGAAACAATAACTCTTTGCTTCATAGCCTCAGGTGGTACCACTTCAGAAGATGTGATTTTCAGAAGTAAACGGCCAACATTGTACAAATCTCAACATTACAGTACAGATTCATCTCGAGGGTGTACGTCACACAGCTCTAGCTAGCACAATACATTGGCTAACTATAAGGATGTCAACAGATGACCTATAACCCCTTGATTCCCAACATTGCAGGAATACAACAGGACCCAGCATAAATACATTTCCTGAGTTTTATCTAGTCTTCATTAAGGGGAAGTCCTCTCCAATATGTATTTGAGGGGTTGTGATTCAATTTTATTGCCCCTTACCTCCAAAGATGGACAGTGTGTGTGTGTTTAGATTGCTGATAAAATAGTTGGAGTGGGTGGTACTACCTTATCAATTTCCATGACAACAGTGTGTGAAGTGTGTGGGTGAACTGCATTCCTGGAAGCCAATGCATGCTATGTAGCAGGAACAGCTATCTAATTAAATGAAGTAAAATCAGACTACTAGTGCAAGCTGTAGTTTATTTTAGTTGTAAAGTGACTAGCAGCTAGGAGTGATATCTGACTAGATAATTTTGTGCAGTTTATTTCATGTTGGACTTGCCTTTTCAGACTGGAAGCAGAAGGATAAAGATCATATTGAATTTGATAAAAAACGTCGACAATCTTTTGAACAGGTAGGTGAGGTCAAGTCATCTTTATAGCATACACAGATAAGTCTTGTTTTAATAGATTGTTCATAGAAGGTCCTCAAGTTCAGACTACATTGGAAAGATGACCTCTATGCACCCTCTCCTCAGAGCAAATGATGATCAAGAGAAGAGGTAAAAGGTAAACTGTTTATAAGAGAAATTACATTTGTATGCCTTTGACAGTGAGCCTCAGCCAGAAAAGGATGAACCGAATTTGTTCAGTCGTATTGACCCAAATAAGTTACAAGGAGCCCTCAACAATGCCTCAGTGCTTGGTGCACTAGAGGTGGGTGTGGTCATGTAGTGACACTGTCACATGTCATCTTTTTTGTACAGAAAGAAGGTGTGCCCTCACATCTGTTACCAGCGCTAGCACAGAGCCAGGCAGCTGCTGCAGCACAAGAACAAGAAAACAAGAAGCTGAAGGTATGTGTGATGTTAGAGTGATCAAATGTGGAATGTCTGTTCTAATTGGACTAGCCTCCACCAGCACAAAATGCTCAAGCAAACTTCGACTTTGAAGGGAAAACAGGAAAGTAAGTTAGTGAAGTCAAGTGTATCAGTTATGTCGGAATTTCTTGTAAACTGGTGGCAAATGTCTGACCATATAAAAAACATTTCTCCCACATCAAAAGAACAAACAAATGCTAAACGCCAAAACACAGGACACTATCTAAATATTAGGACACTATTTAAATATTAGGACACTATTCAAATATTAGGACACTATTTACCTACTATTAGAGAGCTGAGTTTCAAGAAAGGAGATATTCTTGAGCTTACTCACACAGTTGATGACAATTGGCTGGAGGGCAGTCTGGATGGGACTGTAGGAATCTTCCCAAAGAACTATATCAGAGTAAGTAGTTACACTAGCTATGGAACGCATTGTGGCCACACTACACCATCCCGTCCATTAGTATGCCATCCACAAGGATACTGCTACTGATTATGAATGCATGTAGGTGTTGTCAGCGTCTGAGTATGAAGAATTGATACATCCTAAACCACAATCCATCAAGCAACAAGTCCGAGCTCTCTATGACTTCCAAGGACAAACAGAGAGGGAAGTTGGTTTCAGCAAGGTGAGACTGTTAGTAGGTATATCTATAGGTCACTGGTGTTACCCTGAGTTTTGTCACAGGGTGACATACTCACAGTGGACAAGAAAATTGATGACAACTGGTACAGTGGTTACCATGGTGAGGTGAAAGGGATTTTCCCCATATCATATGTTGAACTGGTGGAAGGTATGTATGTAATGATGAATTTGTCTAGTAGATATATTATAACAGCTGGTGTTGCCATCCCAACAGACTGATGTCCACATGAAGAGCTCATTGACTTGTTGTGTTCATTTATCAAGTTTTAAACTCAGAATAATTCATTTCATTCTTTTTACTAATTATAAAGGACCAATAATAATTATTATTAATGCTTAATTTTCTGTACATGCACATTTATGATAGATAGGGACATTGATAATAGATGGTTATATGAATGATGATGACATGAGTCTGATTCTTCCACTATGATAATGTTTGTTTCAACCATGTCGGTAAAGGGACATTCAGTTTCCTGAGTAGGCTAACTAGTTTCATGTTATCTGCATAATAATACTCCTCTAATGCTTTTCTCTCTGATTTAGTGAGTTGAGGGTAGAGGCGACCTTTACTAGGACCCAGACAGTTAGTTTTACCATCACTTCCAGCAACACAAAAATGATGTTTACGTACACTGTACCTACACATAGTCCATGAGTACAATAAAGGTTTGGGACAGGATATATACATATGTATCTGAGGTTGACACTCTGGAGTGTCCTATATTTTCAGGTGCCTACATAAGGCTCTCTAGGTCATACCCACAATAAATGTGCTAACATGTGGTGAAAAGAGCAAAGGTAATTGAATGAGTGAGTTTTAACACTAAATGTGTGAATCTCTCATACCAAATGTGTGAGTCTCTCACCTTAAGATATTGATGTAGTTCACCTCCTCCACTTGTAGGAATCTCTGTAGAGTTGCCATGACAATTGCTGGATGAATGACTAGCTCATCTCCATCAATAAAGTGCAAGTGAGAGAGGGGGAAATATTTCAGCCAATTAACTATATGGAGTTGGTATCTGCCAGGATGAAGGCAGTGCTGCTTCAGGGCTAGCAGAGCTGGAGAACTGGATTCATTAGACTTTATAACGTCAGCAAAGGAATAGTTGGTGGCAGTAACATCACCATGGGCACGCCTGTGCTATAATAAAGCAGGTCAACAGGTCAAATATAATAACACTCTCCTCAGGAGAATGGGTGGAGTTTCTTACAACTAACTATCCAAGTAATTGACATGTGACTTCATGCCATTCCTAACGTGTCACATGACCTACCTGATACCACGAATAAGCTCGTTTGACAGGATCATGTAAAATCATTATCAATTTCACAGAATTTAACAGCAATGAATGAATCCTGAATGAAACAGAGACACATCCTAAACACAGAGAACAGATATTATGTGTTACAGTATACATACACTCCAACTCTCAAGATTTAGGCTTGAGTCTCAATATTTTGAGCCCAATCTCAAGATCTCAAGCCTAAGGGTACTAATCTCAAGCCAGAATCTTAATGGCACTGGCAGATTTACACGACTCTCTCTAATAGCTATGCTTATTTTAGTTATTCCACACTCAAATGCGGAAGAGGAGCATGTGTTTTCAATGGTTTGCAAGAATAAAACCGCCTTTCGAGCTAATCTGTATCCAAAAGGGATGCTATCAAGCATATTCACAATCAAACTGGCCAATTCACAGCCAGCTCATTGTTATGAGCACTGTTTTGAAAAAGGCAAAGTCAGCGACATATGAATACAATAGAGCACATAACACACTAGATCGCTATCATTATTTCTCAAGATTATTAAAATATAAAGTTGGAGTGTCTGCAGTATAGATAGTCTACCTACAGGAAAAACTCTATACATTACCACCTCCCTGCAATAGAGCTTCTTAGGGGCTAAAGTTCACCTGTAATAACCACACCTACTACAAGCTACAAGCCCTATATAGCTCTAAGGTGACCTCTTGACCTCTGTGGAGCCTTGGAATGTGTGAAATATGTAGCACTCTTTTCAAACAGCACTTGAGTCTCAGCAGTGGGATATGGGAATTGGTCCATGTACCTAGAATGGAATGAATACAAGAGGTCTGTAGAGTTTAATTAGAGTTGTGTGGTCATAATCCAATCCTCGACCTTACCACAAAAATTGACCCCAGCCAGACCTCCCACATTACAGTGCAATAACATACAACCAACTTCTCTTCAATTTGGCAGTTATAATGAACATTATCTGACCTCACCAATGACAAGTTCTGGGTGCTTCTATCTGTAAATTTCCTTACAGTATTCTTATTGTATATTATGGTATATTACAGTAATCTTATTATATATTCAGTAATCTTATTACATATTATTGAATATTACAGGTATATTACAGATGTAATAGTAATGACGTAATGTCCAGAATTTACACATAGAAGCATCCCAAGTTCTACAGTCAAATTCACTTAATTGGAACATGAAGGGAGCACAAAAACCCTTTCAATTAAAAGAAGTTTCCATTAGCCATAGTACTGCTAATTCAGTGACCCTAAAATTTCCATTAAAAATACAAATGTGTTAGCTGTACTAATGTTTGCCTTCTCTTCTTCAAAAAAAACTTCTCTCTCTATACAATGTTCAACCTCATGAAATGAGGACATGTTAGAGTCAGATGATTCTATAGTAGACACATTGCTTTAGAACATCAACTGCTTTCATAGCATCACTTTCTGATGGTGGGATAGTTCATACATCACTGGTTGTGCCTTCCTCAGATTCAATTTCAGGTCTTTCTTGCAGCTGTTCTTGATTTTGTACAGTATCTACATCTACACCTACAACTTGTTAATGGAAGAGTTAAATTTCTTAGAATATTATTTCAATAAAGTGAATTTGAATTAAGTTTATGGAAAGAAATATCAAATTATTCCAATTAACCAAATATTCCTAATATCAGGATTCCAATTAAGTGAGTTTGACTGTATTATTTAATCTGCTAGGTCTTTAGTTGACAAGCCTCTGGAGAGAGACCAGACAGGGAGCTGGATCTAACGAGTTACTGCAGGGCCATACATACATAACACACACATAATATCCTGATTTCCCAGTGGCCATTGATACCAACACTGAAATTATGGATTTATAGAGCTTACCATTCAACTCCTCTCTCATATAATTCATTATTGCTAAAGAACTGTATTTCCTCAAAATGTTCCTTTGTCCGATAGTTTGAAGAGATGTTTGGGTGCACTGACATGAAGAGATGTAATGCTGTTGTGCCCGTTTTCTGTGGACCAAGGATCAGGACCGAGGGAAGACGTTTACAATTCTTACCCTTTGCCCATATATTAATGTGCCTGTTGTCTCTACAAGGAGACTATTATTAGCCAGAAATAATAGACTACACTCATTTAATCTATTCTACAGACTTACCGTCCACAGAGGCTCCTTATCTTCAGGAAATATGGAAAAATATTTCTTCCCAAGTGTCAGAGGTGGACCACTATACACACTTAGTTTAGTCCACCTGGTGACAAATTTGAATAGTGCGGTAAAGAGGACTGGGGCAAGCCTATCCTTAGCATAGTTAGGAAGATGACTCATGAAGATTGAAACCTAATACATAGGACACCATAGTAACAGTCTATAGTATCCATGGAACAGGCAAGGAGACCATAGCAATGGTCCATAGTAACAACAGAGGAGACCATAGCAATGGTCCATAGTAACCTTAGCAACAGATAAGGTTAATAAGAAGTGGACAAAATGAAGGAGTTGCTGAACATCAATACACCAAAATGACTTTTACAGGTTGTTACAAAGGTCCTTAATTTACTGATTTTGATGAAACAAGTGTCCTGTCTCTTACTGGGTTATTCAACAATGAATTAAACACCTCCCCTCCTTCGGCCACACCCACTACACCTGCCCTCCCTCTCTTAGCCACACCCAGTGGTTCCTCCTTGTTTAAAACAAACTTCTCAAAGAGATAATTATGAGTGAAGAGACGACAAGTTTGACGTGGAACGACCTGCAAAATAAGTAATTTTTGTATCATACAGTGGCAGCTACCCCTCACTAATTACCCGTTAACCAGATATAAGTGTGCATTAATCACCCTTTATGTGCATACAGGTGAGACCTCTCTATTCTGGACACCTTGGGATATTAACATCATTTCAGGGGATGAATGCTTAATACACAAGGTGTTATCTAAGACATATCAACTGTCCTTAATACAGAGGTGTCCTTATTTCAGGAGACTAGAATAGAGTGTTCCATTGTATATAACCTCTGCCTCCCCCTTCCCTTCTCTGTGCATACCATGATTCCCCGGTGAGTAAATCCTCTTCTTTTGTGACTAGGATAAAGGTGTGGATACTCCTCTGTTGAAGTCATGGTGACATTTAACAGTTCAGACCACGCCTTATAAAGTGGTTCATGAACTGGATAGACCCCAGAGTGGTGAGGGCTCACTGCATACGAATTTTCTAGCATTGGGATAGAATGGTTTCTGGCAAATTCTAGATTGAGAGAGATATATGTTCTTAGATCACTCTCGTTGAGGGAGTGAGGCTGGTAATGGTTGTAAACATGTCCAAACCACCAGAATTTCTCCATGTTCTGAAGCAGTTTTTTACTTCCATTCACTTCCAGCTCTGATCCTTTATCATAGTAGTGACCACAGAACCCAAGGTTAAAGGTCAATCCAGGAACATACTGCCTCAGGTGCTCTTGGGTGCTAATTAGAGCCTGCAGGTCATATTCATTAATATTGTGATACAACTTGTGCCTCATAATACTAACCTCCACATCATCTGGCGTCATTTTCAGCCCCAAGGGAGCTACAAACACATCATCAATATCAATCATGAGCCAGCGTTCTCTTCCAAACCTAGTTACAGGGTGTGGTGAATATGACCTTATGACCTCCAGGAATAGCAGTTTTGACATCCAGAAGTAGATTGAGCTTCCGATGAAGATTTTCTGGACACCATCATTTATACCAGTGTCGATTAAAGAAAGGGGTGTGGTCATGTCATGTGTCTTATTGTAAAAATATTTAATTTCTGCTAGCACTTCAATACCTTTATGTGCTGAGTCAGCAGGAATGTAAGTCACCCATCTAGAATTGATCGGCACATCAGTAAACCACTCCTTTGACTTCAAATAATAGAAATCCCTTGATGAGTTCAGATGCAGACCCTTTACCATATTACCAGCAACGGTTACTAGGGTGTAATGCTTCGTCTTGGTCACATTGGAGGATTTTGATGGACGAGTGAAAGATATTATTGGGACAGCAAAGTTCCTGGAATAATTAATTAGATAAGTGAGGTTCCAGTGCTGCTGTAGTAAAGGCATATCTGTACAAATAATCAGACAGTATCTCCCGACTAGCCCTCCATTGAAAGGATATGAATTAACAAGTATCAGCGTTTGATTGAGATTGAGGAGATGTACATCATATGGAATTCGATGTGACTGTAACAACACACGTATCTCTTTAGAATATGTTAGAGAGAGACGATCAGAAATAAGTAACACACGACGTGAAACAGACCACCTCTTCACGTTATTTCCATGCAGAGTGTCAGTGACTGTAAGATTGCTATAAACCGGTGCTTTAGAGAAGATTGATCTGTTATAACTAAGGACACTTGTGTGAGGAGCATTATACAGTGAAGAAAGGTCATGGGCTGAATGCAACAATACTTCACCAGTTTGATATAATCTCCTGGGATTTGGGCTGTTGATAGTTGTACTTAGTACCAGATAAACTCCACACAGCAATAGTGACCATATCACTACTCTCCTGAAGTTACTTCTGCCTGGACACCACCTGTTACCAAATCTAGCCACCAAATCAACCACTTCACGTAACATGGCTGGCGAGGAGGGCCCAGTTTATGGTCCTTAACATTGGCTACTCTGGACACTAATTCCAGCACTTTCACTCTCTCACCCCCACGCAGAAGGTTGACTTACTCACTTTTACTCTGCAAAAGTGTAAAGGTCAAATGTGGTTTGCGCATGCGTGGAGCGTTGCTATAGACCTATATACCATATCACTATGCTTCGTCCATTCTCCCTTTGTTTCTTGGGAATCATGGCTCTCTGCAGCACATTACCTGCAGCCAAACTGCAAAATTATTTGCATATGAATCAAAGAAGGCTGAGAAAAGTTTCATCAGAAGAAGAAAGCTGCATTTACAACAAAAAAATTAATTTGTGCTCAATAAAAAGTGAATGCAGAGCAACATCTCCTTCTGAAGGCCATTACATCATTTATATCAATAAAAATATTGCATTATCTGATAAAAGTACTATATATGATGTTTATGGGTACAGATTACATGAAGAAGAGAAAGCAGATGATATAACACTCGAAGAGGTACTGAAAAATGGAAATCTCTGTTCCCAGGCAGCCGATAACTCTAAAATAAATCATGCCATAGAATTTCAAAGTTGTGATTATCTCTTTGATGCCTGGAAAAATAAAGAGTTAGAAATTTACAGCTATATATCTGCCAATTCTTCTTGTAAACATCACAGCTATTTTGTGCTTTTTGATAGCACAGTACCTAGTATAGAGAAGACATCAACCTGTCAATGTAACATAACAAATAGTCACTGTATATATGTTAGAGGGTCCTACATATGTGAATGTGATGATGGATATAGTCTTGAAGATGACAAGTGTGAAGGTTGGAGGCCATTTCTACATAATCTAAATGAACTGGTTAATAAACACACCCCTTATTTATTGTGATACATACTTGATTCATCCAATTCTTGGGTGCTTCTATGTGTAAATTTCCTTACAGTATTCTTATAGTATCTTATTTTATATTATTGAATATTACAGGTATATTATTACAAATGACGTAATGTCCAGAATTTACACATAGAAGCACCCCAATTCTTGTAAAATGGCCCATATACTGTTCCTTAAATACTTGGCTATCATTATAGATATAAATGAGTGTCTGGTGATGGACCAGAACTGTCCCCTCAAGAACCAGGAATGCGTTAATACTTATGGAGGATATTATTGTATGTGCAAGATGAATTTTGAACTGACATCAATTGAGGATGGCTGCAAGAATAAAGCTTTCATTAAAATTAAGAGAGATGTATGTACTTATTGTGTGTAGTTATTCCCCCTAATCTGATTATGCTTTTGTTTGTTTGTTTGTTTGTTTGTTTGTTTGTTTGTTTGTTTGTTTGTTTGTTTGTTTGTTTGTAGGCAGAAATTCTATTTTTAAAGGATCCGACTACTGAATCCATCAACAAAGCTCTAGAATTTGTAGATGATGTTGCCATGGTTTCTGACATTGACTTTAGCAAAGATGAATTGGAAGTGTCTGCTATGCTACTTGTCAATGTCACTCAATTCCTAACAGATTTTCAGGAAACAGGAGGAACTATTATGAGAAATGAGGTAAAAATTAATCTCTGAAGATAACAATATTGCATTAATTCCCTGCCCCAGTCTCTGGTGATAGTAGATGTACTTGATAAGGTATTGGGAGTAAGAGATGTAGCTCTAGAGACGGTTGAAGTTGGATTAAGCATAATCGCCTCCTCTGATAGATATGGAGATTATTTACTGAATGGACTAACACAAGAGAACAACAATCTCACAATCTTGAAAAATAACATTGGTGAGTTATTAACCAAAACAAATGTTGTTGTTGTTGCTGTTGTTGTCGTTGTTGTTGTTGTTGTCATTGTTGTTGTCGTCATTGTTGTTGTCGTCGTTGTTGTTGTTGTCGTCGTCGTTGTTGTTGTCATCATTGTCATCAAATTGCTGTTGTTACTATTGTTTTACTGCTGCAACTACTACTACAGTGGAATCTCATCCTGACCACAATTATTTGAAACTTGAGTTGCTTGTTTATATAGCCAGCCCGTTTACTATAGTCTGTGTTATGTCAGTAGATGTACTAGAAGTTGCCCTGAACACAACAATTCGTGTCCATACTAACACTCAATCACACATTACAATACTACAAACATGATACATCTTCATAAGTACTTTAGTAGTTTCACTTCTGCCTGAAAACCCTTTCCAAGGGGATATAAATAATCTGAGTTTCACTTTACTATTACTACTACTTCCTACATGCAGTAGTGGAAGCTGTACAACTAAATACTACTCAAGAACTGTTTGATTTCCATTTCCCTGGCCCTGGATTATTGGAACAGTTTGGGAATTTTACAGATAGTGATTTTATTGGTTCCATCACATTGCCTAGGCAACTACTGAACCAGCATCCACAAATAGGTGTAGTAAACCTGTTAATTACTAATGTGGAACAATTCTTTCCTTCAAACAGGTATGATTATGGGTCATAACAACTATACTTCTTGACAATTCCATTTTTAGAACATCAGATCATCCAGTATCTGTTGTTCTCTCCAGTCAGGTCACTGTGGATACTGCAATCCTCTCCCAACATCCAGTAGTGCTGGAGTTTATAGTGGATCTCGAAGTAATAATAGATCAGTGCTATAAATATCTGCTACTATCTATTTATGTCAACAGGCAATAGATGCTTCAGAAACTGAGATAAAGTGTGTGTTTCTGGATACAACTACCAGGTAAATCAAAATATATAATATTATTCTTATTAATGTGTATCTTCGTGTAGCAATGGAGCAAGTGATTGGTCGAGTATTGGTATAACAACAGAATTTCTCCCAGATGGACGAGTCCGATGCATTTCTCAACACCTGACCAGTTTTACAGTCCTGCTGAGTCCTGTGGATGTTACTAGAGTGGTACTTAGTTATATAACTGCTATGACCATCCATCAACATAATGTAACAGTTTCCATCTTTATAGGATACATTAGCTAACTCTATAGAACAGGACAAGTAAATAATAATTATTATTATAGAACAACAAGACACTCAGTGTGGTGACTAAGATTGGACTGACTATATCACTCTTCTTTCTCATTTTAACAATCATTTTTTACTTGACTTACGGGTAAGCAAAGTCTTTCTTATTATTATAATATAATGTTCCATCCCAATATGCTTAGGCGTGAATTATTCCAACATGTTCACTACTTTGTTCATATTAACTTGAGCATAGCTCTCTTCTGTGCTTATAGCATCTTCCTATTCAGTGATTTAGCCATCGGAAAGAAAGTAAGTTTTACAGCTATAGTAAAACCTACTCTATTACTCATAGTGCATGTAGTTTATGGCATGCCTTTTTGTAAAGAGGTTATACAGAGGTGTCCTCATTTCAGAGGTTGGAGTAGAGGGGTCCCACTGTGTACTGGTTCCACTGCATTTTACCTTATTGATGTATGTAGGATGCTTGTATTGTCGTGGCTGCCTTTCTCAATTTCTTCTTTCTTGCGGTGTTCTGTTGGATGTTGTGTGAGGCAGTGATGCTGTATCTCATGTTAGTGGTCATTTTCTCAACTGTATCCCGGAAATGGTGGCTTTTTTTTCTCTTAGGCTGGGGTGAGTGACTCCCACCATTCAGTTATCTCCTTGACCTGAAAGAGTGATGTGGTACACATTAAGATAATGACTATAGCATTCGACCACATGGTTACTATAGAAATCACTAAATGGCAGGGGGGTAGGAAAGGGGGGTTCAAAGTGTGCTGTAGCATGTGGCTGTGCTGTAGCATGTGGCTATGCCAATAGCATCCATTATTTTTTGGCTTTCCTTTTACTCAAGTCTGTTCCTGTTGACTTGTGTACATATCATTACTTCACCCTGTAGGTACACATGTACATGTGTAGATTTTGATTTACATTAACACAAACTGGTTAGTCTATTTATCCAAGAAGAGTTTTATAATTAAATTAGAGAATTTTTGTGGCTTTATGGCCTTGACCCCCCCTCCACTGTGAATTGCAGCGCCCTTACCTCAAGTCATCTTCCTACATCCCTGAAATGGCATCGGAAAGTATTAACTGCTCATGCTCACTTATTGTAGGTATTCCAGCAATTCTATTTTCAATCACATATGGATCCTTCCATAGAGATTATGTGAAGCCTGACTATGGAAAGTTAGTAGTAATCATGCAGTTAGATATCTTCATCATTGTCTTTCTGTCCATAGATGCTGGCTGGCATCAGGGTCAGGATACTACACCATATATATGTTTATAGCTCCAGCTGCTCTCATTATCATGGTACTATTACTAGAAGAATTAAGGCATTGTAAGGGCAAGGGTGTATGTAGTCACAACAAATACAATATACATGTAGAAATCTCTCATTTGAGTTTCTGGTACTGCTGTTCCACTCACCCCTAATTAATATCGTAACCTTCTGATGTAGGTGTAACCTATAGCTAGGCTAGGGCATACATAGCTAGCTTTACTCATGTTCATACTATGTACCCCCTCCCCCTTCTCTTCCAGGTTAATTTCATTATTCTGGTCTTGGTAGTGCATAGTCTCTGTAAGAACATTCATAAGAAGAAGGTTCGGAAAAAAAGAAATACTCGGTTACATCTTGTCAGGTGGGCTGAGATTACCTACTATGGCTGGCAGTTGATATAGTGAATTTGTTGCTCAGTAGATCAGGGTTTTATACTCTTCCATATTATATCATGTACAGTTCCCAGGTAAAGGTATCTATAATCCTACTGCCTCTGGTTGGACTGACATGGGTTTTTGGTTTCCTGGTTGTCGATGAAGTGACTGCAGTGACATCTGGAGTCATTTCAATTATACTGAACTCTCTGCAGGTACATAGTTTTTGGTGCAGCTAGCTACTGTGATTGGTGGCTGTAATGTATCTGTAGTGCTAGTGTCCTTTATTATAATTGTTGTTACTCTTCTTCTTCATCTTCTTCTTCTTGTTGTTGTTGCTGTAGCAGCAGAAGCAGTTGTTGTTGTTGTTGTTATTATTATTATTATTGTTATTACAGGGAGGATTCATTTTCATTTTTCATGTATTTCGTAGTGATAGAGTAAGTTCTGACACTATAATACAATTAACCCCTTTACCACTAATATTATTAACCTTTAGCTAACTGGCTCTTGGTAATGTTTTACTATAGATATGGGGTAGAATAAAGAAGAAATACGGCTGGTTTTCCAGTGAACCCATGCAATCCACTACTCTGCAGGTGTTTGTTTGTTTGTTTACGTGTTATATGTTTGTTTGTTTGTTTGTTTATTGTTTGTGTGTGGGTGACAGTAATATTTATTTTTATTTAGACGACTTCTACAACTAATATAGTATTTTCAGGAATAGATCGTTTTGGTGAGTCCCTTATTTCCTTAGCTAAACTCATCTCTGGAATGTGTTTGCAGGTGCTAGAAGAGGTAGTAACACTATTAACAGAACTGGAGCTCCAAGTGAAAGTCAGGCAGGGTTCAGTGGTAACCACACCCACCAACTGGAGGATGCAACCAGGGGACAACCAAGCTGTGAATGTGATAGTAGCCAGAGTCCCCCATTACCTAACTCAACAATAGCTGGTCCCATTAGACCCACCCCCAGCCAGCCCCAGCCACCACCACCACCATCACCACCACCACCACCACCACCATCATCACCACCACCACCATCACCACCATCACCACCACCACCACCACCACTACCACCATCATCACCACCACCACCACCACTACCACCACCACCACCACCACCACCACTACCACCACCATCACCACCATCACCACCACCACCACCATCACCACCACCACCACCATCACCACCATCACCACCACCACCACCACCATCACCATCACCACCATCACCACCACCACCCACCACCCAGAGCCAGCTCCAGCTCCAAGCCCAATGACCCTTTCTCCAGAAGTAACCAATGAATAATAATAATTATTATTATACTTCAATTTAGCATGCGCAGAACAAAATTGTGGGGGAGTACATGGCGCGATTTGACGGTGTCGGACTACAAAGGACTACTCCCTCTTTCTTAAGGTTGCTGCCCGAATAAGAGCGCTGCATCTGCTATCTCCCTGACTGCTTACAGCTTCTTACAGCTGCCATCTTGATCTTGTAAGTTTTGTTACCAGCAAACTATAGCTAGCTTGTTTGCCAAGCTACTCCTAACTGCGTGTGTGTGTAGCTAGCTAGCTAAACTAATGTTTACTAGCTATAGCTAGAAAATAATAACAATAACGTATTGTGTAGTTACTCTATGCAACGACAGCTAGATCTCTGGTTACTTATCGCATGCAACGCTTGCTTCAATAATCATCAGCTATATTTATAGCGCACGGTTCTATTGTTTTGCTATGAGAACATAGCTACATAGCCTATAGATAACCTTGATTTTGAGCCCCACACTTTCTTTGGTGTGACTGTGGTAAAACCTGGTCTGACCAGCTGCATGCAATGTTGTTAGCATTAGCTAAGTTAGCACAGGTGAATATTTCATGCAAATATCATTTTGCCTGATGGTGTGTTAGGGGTGTGTCAAACCTTTTGATAATACTCTATCACATGAATTGATGGGAATGAATAATGCTGGAGCCAGTACTGTCACTATTCATAGACAAAGAGTTTGCATAATAGATTTATCAAGAATGTGTTAATAATTCGTGTCTATTAGCAACCTTACGCAATAATATCCTGTATTCAAAGTTTGTATATTTACACTTTGAGTCCAGTTAGATCTGGAGATATTACTTGCCAACTTTTTAGCACTTCTTTGAAAATATACCACTGGATGTTGCTATTAAGTTGTACAGTGTCTGTTAATATTTATGTATGTAGTCATAGTTCTTGAGTTGTGTGGTTACTTGGTTTGGGTGCAGATACCATGAGGTATGATGAATAACTGGATAAAAGTATCTTTTCCCACCACTAGACTATCCTAAAGTTAGCACCTCTAGATCGGTTTATAGTGATATAGAAAATGCACTGATAGATGTCCTCATATGGAAATATAGTATTTTCACTGTGAGTAAGGATATAGCATTTCCACTGTGAGTAGGAATAGAGGAATTCCACTGTGGGTAGCAATAGAAGGTTTCCATTATAGTAATAGATCAGCTGTTTTCAGGAAATATTATCTTCTCTCTAGTGGCTTATCTATAGAGTCACAGTGTTTAACAGTATCTGTATAAGGAACTTCAGTCCTCTGTTGTGGTCTGCTACTCAACGTAAACCTGCATGGCTAGTACATTTCAAGGAACTGATGTCTGCTGGCCTACCTCCACCACTAGGAAGCCATAATGACATGTTTGGGACTTGAAAGAGTCTGAGGGCAAACTCAGCATTCCAGTCTTAGAATAGAAATATGATCTCATTTCAGGGGGCTGAAATATAGAAGAGTTCTACCATGCAGGTGTCCTGTGCTTACAGAGATGATCTAACAGTGTGCCTTCCTAGTTTCAATTGGTTGTATATATGTGGTGGTAAGATTGCTATCAGGTTGAAGTAGCTGGTATAACCTGTCTGGCATCCTGTTAGACCAGTAATAATTAACAAGTCAATGACCTGTGGATGACATCTGATAAATTCTTCATTTATTGTACTCCCATGAGAGTCAGACATCCGGTAGGTATGTTTCCACAGTGCTTGGAGCTGTTGGCAGTTTTCTGTAACACGTGACATACACATGTTATGGTCAATGACTGCTATTCTCTATACTGATATTAGTCTAGTGTGCTGTCAGTCTGTCCGGTCCAGCATGTGGAACTCTACAATCATCTGAGTGCATGGCTATATATCTAGCTATGTATGTGCTTACACCTGACAATAGCATGTAGATGGCATGTAGATGGCATGTAACTGACATGCAGGTGACATGCAACTGACATGCAGGTGACATATATTGTCAATGTTGCATCAGATGGTGATGAATGCTATATAAAATCCCCTGAGGCTATGTAACTAGCTCAAGGTCTTACGTGACTACTATTCGATAATGTAATGTGCTATACTGAATTATACATCGCTGATCACTGACAATATTTGATCGCATTTGACACCACTTAATTCAGATTGATGCCAGTTCAATAGACTACTAACTCCAGTTGACATCACTTAATCTCCGACTGCTAACGCTGCTAACATGGTTGATGTTGATAGTTCTGTGGTCTATGAAGTTCTCCCATCGGATGTTCCTTACTGGAATAAACTCTCCAAGCAGCCGTCTTCCACTTCTAGATTTACTGCTCCCTATTCTACTTATGCTGTACCGAGGGGTGTCAATGGGACTCCACCCACTTCCCGGGCCATCCCACCTGCTGTTCCTCCACGGAATAAGAATTCATCAGAAAGTGATGTACACACTAGTGGAGGGTCACTGGGGAACTCACCTAACGAAAGGGGAGGGTCTCTCCCATCTCGTGGGAAGAGTATTCCAGGTTAGTCAGAAAGATTATCAAATGAATTCACTTTCTTGTTGCCGATTATTTTTTTACAATTCTTTATTAACCCCTTCTCTTTCTTCTGGGCACATTAACCTATATTTGGCCCCTTTCCAGCTCCTCCAGCATTCACAAAGTCTCCTAGTATCAGTTCCATCGAAGAACTCTCCCTTGAAGTATTCATGGGGAAGTACTCTAAGTCCTTGCCTCATAGGGTTAAAGTTTGTAAGGGTTTCTATGGCGTCTCTGACCAAACTGCTGTTACCACTGGAGATGTACTAAACATGCACTTCCTTAAGAGTACAAAGGTCAGTTCTTTGTTGTCAAATTATGGTAATAGGAGAATATACTTTTTGTTCAGGTGGTTGTCATAGAGACAGGGCCCCAGCAAGGATCAACCACTTATTCAGTCCCTTTAACTTCAGCCATTCAATTCTCCCCACTCTATGACCCATATGACAACATAGAAGAGGCAAAGAAAGGCTTTAAATTCAACACAGTTGGAGACATACTGTCCCTGAAGTCTTATCCCAAGGTTTGCTGGCTAGTTCAGTTTCTATTGTAATGCTGGTAATGGCACCTCCTGATGATTCTCCTGTAGTTCATACATCATGCAACTATCTGTAATATATTGGGAGCAAGCAGAGCATGATTAGAATAAGGACAGACCTTTATAATTCCATTAGAATAAGGATAGACCTTTACAATTCCATTAGAATAAGGATAGACCTTTATAATTCCATTAGAATAAGGACAGACCTTTATAATTCCATTAGAATAAGGACAGACCTTTATAATTCCATTAGAATAAGGACAGACCTTTATAATTCCATTAGAATAAGGACAGACCTTTATAATTTTAGAACAAGGACAGAATTCACCTTTTAAGTTGTGTGAGTAAAATTCACTTTCACTCAGTAAAACATAAACATGTTTTTCTACTTCATTTTTCACTGATAAATCAAAAACTGTTTATACAATTAGATTGTGAGGGCCACTAGATCTTATCAGGGAGGCAATGTGGACAATTCTGTGTCAGAGAATGAACTATTATTAATCAAAGGAGCTAGAAATAAGTTGACAGGTAAGTCACATGACACTGATAGAAGTCACATGACAGTTAAATATATATATCCATGTGATGAGGTATAGAGTTGAGCCTCTCTATTCCAGACACCTTGGGATATTAAAGTGTCCTGATTAGAGGGATAACATCAATTTAGGGGATGAAGCTTTTAATTAATGCTAATAATGAGCTATCCAATTGATCTTAATACAGATATGTCCTCATTTCAGGGGGTTGGAATAGAGGAGTTCCACTGTATACAGAGGTGTCCTCATTTCAGGGATTGGAATAGAGGAGTTCCACTGTATACAGAGGTGTCCTCATTTCAGGATGTTGGAATAGAGGAGTTCCACTGTATACAGAGGTGTCCTCATTTCAGGGGGTTGGAATAGAGAGGTTCCACTGTATCCTCATTTCAGGGTGTTGGAATAGAGGAGTTCCACTGTATACAGAGGTGTCCTCATTTCAGGATGTTGGAATAGAGGAGTTCCACTGTATACAGAGGTGTCCCCATTTCAGGATGTTGGAATAGAGGAGTTCCACTGTATACAGAGGTGTCCCCATTTCAGGATGTTGGAATAGAGGAGTTCCACTGAATACAGAGGTGTCCTCATTTCAGGATGTTGGAATAGAGGAGTTCCACTGTATACAGAGGTGTCCTCATTTCAGGGGTGTGGGAATAGAGGGGTTCCACTGTATCCTCATTTCAGGGGTGTGGGAATAGTTTTATGGTATTTTATCTGCTATTATCTTACTCATTGTGTTCCTGGCTACACATGGTGGTTTAAATCTGTAGTGATGTGTTTTTCTCACCCCATCTCTCCTTCTCTATCTAACCACACACACTATAACAATATAAACATGTTGCTATCTATAGAGAAAGTGTACTCTCTAACCAACTTATCTGTAATAACTAAAGTCCAAGTGAGGACATCGCTAAAATATTTTATACTCCCTCAGGAATTATCCCTTAGGCCATCACGATGATCTACTCACTTGATCCTATCACTACCATCTATAGTGTGACCACACCCATCCTATAGTGTAACCACACCCTTTTTATCTCTGTTTCCAGGAAAGCAGCTAAAAGTTCAAAGTTTAACTTCAAACAAGAAGAAGTCTCTGAACGAGAACTGTGCAGGTCATTTCACGACTGCCGCTGACAAACTCTGCATGTACCTCTACGAGATAACCATAAATCTCAGTGATGCATTTCCATGCAAGGTTAGAGAGTATATGTATATCTTCCCCTGGGCAGATATTTGCTAGAGGAGAACTCTTACACATTTTTAATTCATAATTTTATCCAGGCCCTGGTCACCCTGTCAAACTATTCCCACTGTGTCCTCAATGATCTCCATGGATGTGTTGTCACCCTCAAGAAGTCTATCACAGAGACATCTGTTATTGCAACAAGGTAAAGAGTTTTGTCAGTTGTCTGTCAGTGGAATCAGCAAGTTTTAAAACTCTGCAAGATTAGAAGTTTTGTTATAAATTGGAGTGTTCTGGTTCTGATTGAAATGTTGTCAGCCAATACATGGTGCTATTGCATTGTGTGTCAGTCTGCTCATGTGATGCTTTTGTGTGTCAATGTGCTCACTCGATACTGTTGTGTGTCTGTGTGCTCACACCATGCAGTGCATTGGATGAAGATGATGGAGAGAATCCTGAAGTGGCAGAGATGCCAGTGAACCTCGACATTGAGGTGGAGGCTGTCCCTTTAGAGGAACATGAGAGAGAACAACTGAGAACTGACACCAGGTAAGAGTGAAATAGAGAGGTTCCACTGTATACAGAGGTATCCTCATTTCAGGGTGTTGGAATAGAGGAGTACCACTGTATACAGAGGTGTCCTCATTTCAGGGGGTTGGAATAGAGGAGTTCAGGGGGTTTGAATATAACTGTACAATTTTTTACAGCTATATGTACGACAACTTTGACCCATTCTCTGTGTGTCTATACATGACAAAATCCACGAAACGT
Organism: Diacarnus erythraeanus; assembly: GCA_964016965.1. Classification (NCBI taxonomy): domain Eukaryota; kingdom Metazoa; phylum Porifera; class Demospongiae; order Poecilosclerida; family Podospongiidae; genus Diacarnus; species Diacarnus erythraeanus. The sequence continues at coordinate 131,323 of OZ024677.1, forward strand.
ATGTACGACATTCAATGTATGCTCTATACAAAACTCATGAATGGAGGTGACTTCAGGGGATTGGAGATTATAAGACCAAATGCCATTACCAACACTCCCAAACGACCCTCCTCTCCTCCCACCAGTCTCCCCCTTTCTACCACACCCACTCGGTCTACAAGCAGCCAGTCTCTGAACTCTGCACCCACAAAGAAGACCTCCTCCTCAGCAAGTGCTGAATATTATGTTATCATGTCGCCTGGAGCAAAACAAGCTGCCAAGAGATTAGCGTCCCAAGTAAGTGTGTGCACTAGTTAGTAAACAAAACAAACAATAAACAGATAAACAAACAAACAAACAGATAGCATAGTTGCCAACTGTCCCAAAATGTCCAGGAAGGTCCGTCCTGCATGGAAAGGTATACAAATCCCAGGTTCCCTGTATAATATGTATATAGCCAAAACTACAAGATCCAACTGAAGATTTGCTCAAGAAATCTAAGAAATCTACAGGCAAGCAATAAATAACTGTTTACTTTATTATCCATCTGTGCATGTGCAAAGGGGTGTGCCAGGTCAAAGGTCAGGGTGTGTGGCTAAATATCTTTTTTTGGAAGTTGGCAATTAAACTATGAAACTATGACAGACAAACAATCTTTGTATCCTGTTTAAACTGGCTTACTAGAGAGAATTCATTTCCTTGCAGGATGAGTTGTCTGATCAGTCAGGTGATTCAGTCGTGTCGCATCGGGAACATTTAGAGATACAAAATCGACAATTAGAAGCAACTGTTCTAAAGAATTCTGAGCAGATCAAGAAGTTGAATGTGTTAGTGGAACACTTGTCACGTCGCTGTGAATCACTGGCCAATCAGCTGAGACTCTATCCCTATGGTGGAGGTGTGACAGAACATGGGTCAAGGGGCAGCAGCTGCTCGGAGAGTTCTCCCATATCAGTGGATAGGAGACCACCAGCACCACTTCCAGGTACATTCATTTCCAGAGAGCCATGGAAAGTGTGCAGTGTGAGGTGTTCTTATTTCAGGGGTAGTTTATACACATCTCTATGTAGCTAGGAAGGTGTGCAGTGTCCTCACTAAGGAGGTGTCCTTATTTCAGGGGTAGTTTATACACATCTCTATGTAGCTGGGAAGGTGTGCAGTGTCCTCATTAAGGAGGTGTTCTTATTTCAGGGGTAGTTTATACACATCTCTATGTAGCTGGGAAGGTGTGCAGTGTCCTCATTAAGGAGGTGTCCTTATTTCAGGGATAGTTTATACACATCTCTATGTAGCTGGGAAGGTGTGCAGTGTCCTCATTAAGGAGGTGTCCTTATTTCAGGAATAGTTTATACACATCTCTATGTAGCTGGGAAGGTGTGCAGTGTCCTTATTTCAGGAGTATTCCTCTATGTATTTCTTTCCTCTCAGCTATAGCCACGGATCCTGTCATTGGTGCATATGAACTTATTGGTGGGAGCATGGACGGATTCACACCTCCAGAAGGTGTTTACAGCTCTCCTAAAGATGATGAGTCAGGAATGAGTCACAAGGAATATCTCCTTACCCTAAATTACCAACAGGTAGGTGTGGCAGGTGGGTGTATCCTATGGCTAGCTTAGATAGGATAGCTAGTCTGTGGTAATAATAATATGATAGCAACATTCCTCTGCCCTTTCCTCTTAGGAGGCTGTAGGTTCTAAAAATAAACAGTTCTAAATATATCCTATTGTCACAAACTATAGTAATTTTCTATGAATAATAATAATAATAATAATAATTGTTATACAGTATTAATGTACTCTCACAGTGATTATTAGCTGACAGTCGTCATTTTGTTTTCTGCTGTTCAAATCATAAAATATAAACAGAAAATTGGCTCCTTGTAATGATACTGGATAGCATCTCTTAAAATTCCAAAAATACTTATAATTTTGTCACATGATTCTACTTATGAATCTGATTGGCTAGCATTATTCCATGTACTTGTGACCAACTTGTGGTCAACTTTGTACCATTAAGATTTACATTCCTCCTCTCTATGAATAATCATGTAGTCATGGCAACCAAAGGTCACTTGAGTGTTGACATTGTTAACTCTATTTCATCATCTAAAATTCCGTTGCCCTGTAATCATGGTAACCCAGGGCTGGTCTGCAGTGAGTGAGTTTGTGTATATAATCTATAATCCTAACTGTCAGACATTGAAGTGTAATGTCCATTGGTTTGGCCATCTAGTATACACACAGTCTACTCCTCTGTTTCAATTTTATCTACTAGCATGGCACCTAATATTAACCCTATTCTCTTGTAGGTGCTGAATTTGTTGGAGATGATGGGGTTACAGCAATATCAAGACAAATTCAAAGCTGAACAGGTTAATGGAGATATATTATCAGAATGTGATGATGACGTTTTAATGAATGACCTTGGAGTGACATCCAAGCTACATCGGATGAAACTACTCAAGATTGTATCAGGTAAGGCAGATACTATCTTCAACATATTTGTGTTTTTAGAGTTGATGATATTCTTTTTTGCAGGACATTATTCAGCTAGGAAAATATTGAATGGGGAAAACCCTTACAGTAAGACAAAGTCATGAGACAATTGATGGTTTAAATGAAGTGGAGGGGGGCAGCTGCTTATCTTTAATTTGACAATCTCTTTAGGCTAGTATCTAAAAATGTTTCCGTTTTATGGATGATGTAGTGTGCTAAGTTTGTCGAAACTTAATTTGGCATTTCTTGGGATATTCTTCCTCCTCTGTCATTCAAGTCACATGACCACAGCTGAATAACCATGACAACAATCCTTGAACTTTGTACAGGTGAACTCTGTGTATGAAATATTTATTCTCCCCATCAATGTATACATTGAACAATTTTATTTATTAATATCATCTTATTTTAAAGATTTTTTTCTATTAAATTTCACTGTGACCAGTTTGCGCATGCTTGAGCTGTAAGGTACACGTGTTCTGTACTGTGTCTGCTGTATCAATCTCTTATTCTGGGAATGCGGGTAGGATACATATAACCAGTTATAGAGGTACGTTGGTTTGCAGTTCTTCAATAGTTTTTGTCTACCTGAAACTATGCTAAAGCTAACTACAGACTTTTAACTGAGCTAGTTCAGGAGGAGTGGCTAATTAACGCTTTGAGCTAGATAGCCAATTAGCGTAAACATTACCTTGTTCAGTGTTAAATATTGTATTTATGCCTACAGTGAAGGATTTCATTTGTTTCCACTACATCATTTATAGCTTATCTACTAGTTCAACATCCCATCACATATTTCATGTTACATGAGCAGGCATACCATTTCCAAGTAGATAACTATAACCAGAGCTAGACCACTAGATAGATTACTATAACCAGAGCTAGACCACTAGATAGATTACTATAACCAGAGCTAGACCACTAGATAGATTACTATAACCAGACCTAGACCACTAGATCGATTACTATGACCAGACCTAGACCAATTGATAGATTACTATGACCAGAGCTAGGCCTTCTGACAAAATGAAAGTATGGTGTCTGAAAAATAGATTAATCTGAAGTGGTCTGCCATATGCTGTAGTGATGTCTGCCCACCATTCTGATGAGACTAGGTGGAACAATAGGGTTCGTCCCCCTTTGCCAACTCCCAAGTCACTGACCAATGGGAAAACAGAGATAGCAGTTGCATATAGTGTGGTCAGTAAGGAGAGGAGGAAACCACCTCTACCTACACCCAAGGAAACAGAGGAGAAACCTAATACTGGTACCTCCCCAAGTCCAAGTTCTCCTGCTAGATCTATTCCTCCTGCCATTCCAAGGAGATCTAGTTCAAGGTGATAAAACTTCTCTCTCCCTCAAGTAGTAAACTATCTCATCCAGAACCTCTGTTTCCAAACTCTCTAGGTCCATGTCATCTGACAAAGAAGTAGTCGTGTCCCCAGCTATGCCTCTCACTCATTTCGTATTGAAGTATTCAAGGAAACTCCCTGTACAGATCAAAGTAATGCGAGGTTACTGTGGGCCAAGTTCAAGACTTACCAGTGAGAGAAACAGCCTATCTTATAACCCAATTAGCTAATTACTGTGGTCAGTATCCATTGCGACCTTACACTTTTATCTTCACAGCACTATGACAGTCCTGGCTTTAGGACAAAAGATAACTACATGTTGTCCTAGCATGGTCAGGACACTATAACTGTAGCATGATCAGGACAATAATATAATTATTATGCTGACCTAACTCTCAGGACACTCACTGTATTATGCTGTCCTAATTCTTTCTATAGTTTCTACAGATGACATGTATAACATCCATCTCGTGAAACACACCAAAGTGATTCGAATCAAAGATATTCATAGTAATTCATATAGCATACCACTCAACTCATCAGTCGAGATTGGACTTGTTTTCGATCCAATTAAGAATAGTCGAGGAAGCAATGAAGCAGTGACAGGTACATAAGGAGTTATGGCTACAAAATTGAGTTGAGAAAGAGTTATTTTCTTAATTATACCATAGCAAAAAGTATATGGACTTTTTATATATCCACAAAATGAAGTTGTGCACTAACTCCACAGGATTCAAGTTACGAGTGTCAGACATAGTCACGCTAGACACCGTACCAAAAGTGCTGTGTTGCTTAAAGGAATGGAGAGGATGTGACAATAAAGTTGTTATAGCTGAGAGGGAGAATTTGATAGTCAAAGGAGTAAGTAGCAACACGGCTACACTATGGCCACACCCATGTCATTTTCATTTGGAGGGCATGGCTAAGGGGAAGGTTCTCATTAAACAGCAAAATATTTTCAATAAAATGAGCTGTCTATTTTTTAAAAAGCCAATACCATAGTGACCATAGGAATTAATATTCATAGAGTGTCGAAGGTCATTCTTCCATTATTTTAGATTCAGAAGTCACTTTTCAAGTCAAAGAAAGGAATAAAAGTGTTCAGTTTGTTGACAAAGCAAACATTTGTTCTTGCTGAAGATTGCACTGCCTTGTTCTCCACTAGGCCTTCTCTGGTGAAGATGATGGTTACAGATATTCTAGACCATGTTGTTAACCCCTTTCCCTCTGGTGCAAGATTATTCTTCAACAATAAAGTTTTCCAAGATCCAGTTACTGCAAAAAAGGTTAATGTTACACTGCATAGACTGTTGTTACACTGCATGCATGGATTATTACACTAGTGTGTGCATTACTTCATGTTACGCTATAGACTCACTTCCTGTATGAAGAGAGTGATGGGGTGTGGAGTTTCAGACCACATTACTGTATTTAAGGTTTATAGCATTATGGAGATACAGTTTCAGACATGCTGGAATTAGCTAACACAGCTTTCTAGTTACGCCTCATGGTTGAGTTACTCCGTGTTACTTTGTGTTACTCTTGTTTCAGGTTCATAATATTCCTGAAGCATTATTGTCAAAAGGAGTGAATATGGTTGAGGTTATGGAGGAAACATCTCTCATTGCTTCCACTCTTCCAAATAATTCTTCACGTTTCAATATCTTTTCAAACGATGACAACCCTTACCAAATGATCGACATACCTTTAGAAGGAGGACTGTTGGATGTAGAGGTGAGACAGTCTAGCTGCATAGTGAGGTGACTTCATTTAAGGGGGTTGGAACTGAGGAGTTCCACTGTATACAGAGGTGACCTCATTTAAGGGGGTTGGAATTGAGGAGTTCCGCTGTATACAGAGGTGACCTCATTTCAGGGTGTTGGAATTGAGGGGTTCCAGTGTAATTTCCTTTGCTCTGTAGGTAGCTCTGATAAAGGTCAATGAGGCTGAAAAGTTATATGACGATACTATCAATATCTATATGAAATATGACCCGCTAGCTATTCTGCCAATACGGGAAACAAATAGTGATGGGGCTTCACTCGCCCAAGCATTATTCTACAGTGCTGTGAGACCTGGATGGGAGACACATGGAATCCAGTTTGACAAGCCCATGAATGTATATGAAAAAGTCTCCTTTGATGAGCACTCTAACAATGGAAGTGTCTCTAGAACCGAGTCACAATTAAGTTCAATGAAATTAGTAGAAATAATGGAGGAACCATCACAAAATGACCCTCTGCTTAAAAAATCATCTTCTGAAAGGGATGAAGATGAAAGACCAGAAAAGGAGGAGAAGTTGGATCAAAGTTCACTGGGGGTGGGTCAAAGGTCAGTTTGTTCCTCCCTCTATTGTGGCTGTATAGTTGTGTGTGTACAGGTATAGAGAACATGTGAAACTTCCAGATGTGGTTGAGTCCAGAAATAGAGTACAACTGGTGAGTATTTCACCAACTTCACACCTATGGTTCTATACTATACTCATCCCACCCCTTTCCCCACCCCCATCTCATTTCTGCCACACACCCATCCCAACCCTGCCTCACTCCTGTCCCACCCCCTCACACACACCATGCAATTGCATGTTCCCCTCAGAAGACTGGATTAGAATCCAATGGTTTCTCAGAGAGAAGTTTCGGACACTTCTCCCCAGACACTCTACAGGAAGATGATTTGAAGGGGGATATTCCCTTCAGCAAAGTCAGCATTGGTGATAACTTGGGTTTAGAAGACAATACCTATGATGACGTGGTTACTTGTGCTGCTGAACTGACGAACAGTGTTATTATGAAATTGAGTCACCGAGTTGGAGAACTAGAATTGAGACTCGCAGCACTGGAGTCATTGTTTGAAGACACAAATTTGAGAGATAGCATACATATCATCTCTGATAGACTTCAGGTAAAACTATATTTGTAGTGTACTCATGTTTCCTGACAGTATTTCTAGGTTTTAGAATCAATGCAGACATCTCTCTATGCCCACCAGATGCCTCATTGGCAAGACACAGGGACTCCTGATGCAGAATCCAGATCAAGTGTAAACGATAACAGATATTACTTGAAGGGACTGTCAACTCAACATGTACGTTTTATCAACCTCGCCACCCCTCCCACTTCACACAGTACACTCCCACCTCACAAAGTACCCTCACACAGGACACCACTCCCAACACTTCAAATAACTATAGCCAGGGACCACTTCTTTTTCCCCTTATCAAAAAGGGGTGTGTTCTCTTTGTATAATGTAGATTTTAGAGCTGCTGGATGCAATGGATTTGGGACGGTATAAAGATGTGTTTGCACAGGAACAAATCGCTGGAGATGTTCTACTTGAGCTCAACGAGGAAATACTGAAGGAAGAGCTTGGAATTGAATCAAAACTTCATTGGTATTAAATATAGTACTCTGTAGGTAACTAGTAGAATATGAGGGCAACATTTCAAGTAGGTGTGGATATTGTAATCATTATTGTAGCATTCGTCTCATGAAGGTGATCAACTGTAAACATTCTGCTAAAAGTATTCTCTCTGGCACAGATTAACTGACATCCATAAAGATAATAGCTGACTGTAATGAAATTCTTCTATTGTTGCTCATTGTAAATGTGTTTTCTGTGATATTGACATAATGCTACAGCTATAGTTATGACATGGAATGTTTATAGCTAACTTATATTCACACCCAATAAAGTTTCATCTTCACTACATGTTATGGATATGATGTAACTAATGTGCTATGTATGTAGTATGTTATTTACATGTACATTACTATAAATAAAGCTGTTTACAGTACACTAAGAAAAATAACTTTCTATTCACTGGTGGCTGTCTTTCCAGAAAACAGGTTCCTCTGTGCAGACTTCCACAAAAAAATTATTCGCAAAAGTTTTTTCAGTCGTAGATAAAGGACCAAGGAGAACAGGTTCCTCTGTGCAGACTTCCGCAAAAAAATTATTCTCAAAAAATTTCAGTCGTAGCATAGATTAAAAACTCGCCCTAGCCCTAGCCCTAGCCCTAGCCCTAGCCCTAGCCCTAGCCCTAGCCCTAGCCCTAGCCCTTCCGCGTTTTTAATCTATGGTCGTAGGTAAAGGATCAAGGTCCCGTAACGAACGACTCGACTTATATAAAGGGAATACCACAATTAGCTAATGTTATTGTGTTTAGCAATTGTTTCATTTAGTAAACCAAATCAAGATATTATACTACACTATTAATTCCAATTCCCAAGGCCACTGGTCTATCTTATTATATAAGTATTCGTGACTACTTCAATTCGGCAGTTGGATACCTGGTAAGTCAGAGTGAAGTAGCTATAGCTAGCTGATAATTATGATCTAAAATTTAGGACCATTATTAATCTTTAGTTGCAAGCAATGGCATGTCTTAAGCTATAGTTTTGTCATTTTTAATGAAATTTATAGGAGCCTCTTTCTCTAGAGATATATAGTGTCTGTGCAATGTTCTCATTTAAAGATAGTTAGTTCTGGCTAATAATTTTATTACTAGTCAAAGATAACAGCTATATATTTCTATAATTGTAGGTATGTCTAATGGAGAAAACTCCAACACTCTACCACGAAGAAATACTAAAATACACAGGAACAGAGTTCCACCTTCTCCTCCTCCAAGGAAGTCTTCCATACCAGTGGGTAAGTATCAGAATAAAATAATAATAATATTATAGTAGGGTAGTGGACAATAATTGTGTAGAGAAATATACTATACCGTTCTAGTCCTATTCAGGGAAAGTGTGTTTAACTCGATCCTTATTTCAGCAGATGCTACAGGGTTAAGTGAGTAATTATTTCCTTAAACTGTTGTTGTTTTTTGAGTTAATTTCCCAACTGATTTTGGGCTAAAGATAAGCAGCATGGCTATTACTACAGCAAGAGAAGAGACCATTTGGGAAAATATAATTTATTCAAAGCAGGCAACTATCTGGAGAATAACTATCTAACTCTTAATACTGAAATTGTTTACATAAACAGTCTGGTTCCGTGACACCTGGCCACTGATATGTTGTTGTTGTTAATAACACTAGTAGAATATGGGGGCACACCTGATAGCTAGCATATATTATTAGCAATAAGGAGTTTCTAGCTGATCAGTAGGTAGCTAATTATACACCATGACCATGTCGTGCCATTCAGTAAGAATAGATGCACTTACAAACATTAAAGAGTCTTTATCATCTCTTTCCACTCATTGGTTATAACATTTCAGTATTTACTGCTAGCTGCTGCCATAGTCCAATTTATTTTGCTTTTACAGCTGGTGATGTGTAGCTCAAAATTAATGCATGAACTTGGTACATAGCTAGATACTATTAATAATATACTTTGCACTTTGAAGAGTCATGACAAATCATTGGATATAACATGGCTGGCCTGTTTTCTAGGTATAGAAGCGATTTCTACTGAAGTAGAAAAACCTTTAAAACCAGTTCTTCAGAATATATTGCAGGAGGAGGACTCTATCAATAGTAATTCATCCAGGAACATGTGTGCTCATTACAAACCTTCCCTTCCCCATATTCCTAAAAAACAGCAGTCTACTCGTTCATCACTCAGCAGGAGTCGTTCATGTGACCATCTAGCTGTACAAGTGGATAGTGACCAGAGAAATCGTAATAAAACTGCAGACGAGAAAAATAGTGACAAATCAGTGTCTCCTCTTCCAGCCATGGCTTCAAAGAAGGTGCAGATGAAGGGGGTTCATAGTAATAGAGTCTGGTGGGAGTTCATAGTAATAGTCTATGGGAGGGGGGTCTAGTGGGGGTCCATAGTAATAGTCCATGGGAGGGGGTCTAGTGGGGGTCCATAGTAATAGTCCATGGGAGGGGGGTCTAGTGGGGGTTCATAGTAATAGTCTATGGGAGGGGGGTCTAGTGGGGGTTCACAGTAAAAGTGTATGGGAGGGGGGTCTAGTGGGGGTTCATAGTAAGAGTCTAGTGGGAGTTTATAGTAATACTGTAAACCCTGAAATATTAACATTTAACGATTTAGCACATTTAACTCATTAATATTAACTATGTAACTATGTTTAGAATGCCGGGTCAAAAGTTACACTGGTGTTTTGAGATAACAACGAAATGACATTTATTAACCAATTAGCATGAAGTGGTTTGATGTTTGATGCTTTAAGCTCTACTTTGATATCTTACACAGCTACTCAAACATTCTTGTATCTCATTTGTCCATCTTGTAACAAAACATGGCGATTGATTGCCCATGTGTGTTAACAGATGTGTTAACGACTATTTAATTTTTGGATTCGTTAAAATTGTTAACATTAAACTCTCGTTAATATATATTTCAGGGTTTACAGTAGTCTATGAGGGGTGGGGTCATAGTAATAGAGTCTATGGGGGGCAGGGTCATAGTAATAGAGTCTAGTGGGGGTTCATAGTAGTAGTCTATGGGAGGGGGGGTCTAGTGGGAGTTCATAGTAATAGGGTTCATAGTAATAGAATCAGAGCATTCTATTAGGGATTTCACAAAAAAAGGGTCAAAAAATTATTCCCACACATTGCTTTTGAGGTAATGCATTATATTTTTATGTGCTGAGAAATTTCTTCCTTCAGCTCTCTCTCTTTCTTTCACACAGCTTGTAATGGTTCCTCCACCTATTTATCCCAGACAAAAATTACCAGAGGTTGCAGTCAGTACATCCTCCTCTGTTATCAGCTCCAAAACACAAGGATCTTCATCAAATATAAGTCTCCAGCACATAGCCACATCACTTGCTACATCATTTCCTCTGAGAGTTGAACTGCTTGAAGGTTACATGTCAAACAGCATCCCACACATAACTTTATCGACTTCAGATATGTTTAACATCCATCTCTTAAAGCAACAAGAGGTAACACATGCATGAGTAACATAATGGAGTCCACCGTGCATACAGAAGTGTCCTTGCTTTAGCCAGATGGGTTGGAATAGAGGAGTTCCACTATGTCCTCATTTCAGGGAGTTGGATTAGAGGGGTTACACTGTACACAGAGGTATCCTCGTTTCAGGGGATTGGAATAGAGGTATACAGAGATGTCCTCATTTCAGGGAGTTGGAATAGAGGGGTTACACTGTACACAGAGGTATCCTCGTTTCAGGGGATTGGAATAGAGGTATACAGAGATGTCCTCATTTCAGGGAGTTGGAATAGAGGGGTTACACTGTACACAAAGGTGTCCTCATTTCAGAGTGTTGAAATAGAGGAGTTCCAGTCATTTCAGGGTGTTGAAATAGAGGAGTTCTACTGTATACAGAGTTGTCCTAATTCCAGTGGATTGGAATAAAGTGGTTCCACTGTAGGTGTCCTTATTTCAGGGAGTTAGAATAGAGAGTTCACTTTTTCTTCAGGTAATTCGAGTAAAAGATTCAAACAGTCAAGTGTACAGTATCCCCATGTACTCTTCAATAGAGATAGGTCTGGTACAGAGCTTTGCCGAATTGGGAGGGGGAGGGAAGAATACAGTTCCCAAAATAACTAAGGCTAGTGACATCATGGCTATGAAGGTAAGTATGACTGACACAATCCCTCCATCTCCTTACCACCACGCTGCTGCTTGTCACCATATAGGAACTCCCTGTAGTGATATGTGCCACTAAGTCTGTACACTCCAGTGTGGGTGGGGAGAACTCATCCATTGAAGAAAAGGAAGTTCTGTTTATTCGAGGGATTAAAAAACATCCAAACAGCAAGAAAAAGAAGGTGTGTTAGCTAGTAATCCTGACTAGTAATCCTGGGTTCATTGACTAGTAATCCTGTGTGTTATAGCTATAGCTAGTAATTGAATTTCTTTGTGCATTGGCTAGTAATCCTCCGCGGATTAGCTAGTAATCCTGTGCGGGTTGGCTAGTAATCCTGTGCGGGTTGGCTAGTAATCCTGTGCGGGTTGGCTAGTAATCCTGTGTGAGTTGGCTAGTAATCCTGTGCGGGTTGGCTAGTAATCTTGTGTGGGTTGGCTAGTTATCCTCTGCGGGTTGGCTAGTAATCCTGTGTGGGTTGGCTAGTAATCCTGTGCGGGTGGTTGGCTAGTAGTCCTGTGCGGGTTGGCTAGTAATCCTGTGCGGGTTGGCTAGTAATCCTGTGCGGGTTGGCTAGTAATCCTGTGCGGGTTGGCTAGTAATCCTGTGCGGGTTGGCTAGTAATACTGTGCAGGTTGGCTAGTAATCCTGTGCGGGTTGGCTAATAATCCTGTGTGGGTTGGCTAGTTATCCTCTACGGGTTGGCTAATAATCCTGTGTGGGTTGGCTAGTAATCCTGTGCGGGTGGTTGGCTAGTAATCCTGTGCGGGTTGGCTAGTAATCCTGTGCGGGTGGTTGGCTAGTAGTCCTGTGCGGGTTGGCTAGTAATCCTGTGTGGGTTGGCTAGTAATCCTGTGCGGGTGGTTGGCTAGTAGTCCTGTGCGGGTTGGCTAGTAATCCTGTGCGGGTTGGCTAGTAATCCTGTGCGGGTTGGCTAGTAATCCTGTGTGGGTTGGCTAGTAATCCTGTGCGGGTGGTTGGCTAGTAGTCCTGTGCGGGTTGGCTAGTAATCCTATGCGGGTTGGCTAGTAATCCTGTGCGGGTTGGCTAGTAATCCTGTGCGGGTTGGCTAATAATCCTGTGTGGGTTGGCTAGTTATCCTCTACGGGTTGGCTAGTAATCCTGTGCGGGTGGTTGGCTAGTAGTCCTGTGCGGGTTGGCTAGTAATCCTGTGCGGGTTGGCTAGTAATCCTGTGCGGGTTGGCTAGTAATCCTGTGTGGGTTGGCTAGTAATCCTGTGCGGGTTGGCTAGTAATCCTGTGCGGGTTGGCTAGTAATCCTGTGCGGGTTGGCTAGTAATACTGTGCAGGTTGGCTAGTAATCCTATGCGGGTTGGCTAATAATCCTGTGTGGGTTGGCTAGTTATCCTCTACGGGTTGGCTAGTAATCCTGTGTGGGTTGGCTAGTAATCCTGTGTGGGTGGTTGGCTAGTAATCCTGTGTGGGTTGGCTAGTAATCCTGTGCGGGTGGTTGGCTAGTAGTCCTGTGCGGGTTGGCTAGTAATCCTGTGCGGGTGGTTGGCTAGTAGTCCTGTGCGGGTTGGCTAGTAATCCTGTGCGGGTGGTTGGCTAGTAGTCCTGTGTGGGTTGGCTAGTAATCCTGTGCGGGTGGTTGGCTAGTAGTCCTGTGCGGGTTGGCTAGTAATCCTGTGCGGGTGGTTGGCTAGTAATCCTGTGCGGGTTGGCTAGTAATCCTGTGCGGGTTGGCTAGTAATCCTGTGCGGGTGGTTGGCTAGTAGTCCTGTGTGGGTTGGCTAGTAATCCTGTGCGGGTGGTTGGCTAGTAGTCCTGTGCGGGTTGGCTAGTAATCCTGTGCGGGTGGTTGGCTAGTAGTCCTGTGCGGGTTGGCTAGTAATCCTGTGCGGGTGGTTGGCTAGTAGTCCTGTGCGGGTTGGCTAGTAATCCTGTGCGGGTGGTTGGCTAGTAGTCCTGTGCGGGTTGGCTAGTAATCCTGTGCGGGTGGTTGGCTAGTAATCCTGTGCGGGTTGGCTAGTAATCCTGTGCGGGTGGTTGGCTAGTAGTCCTGTTCGGGTTGGCTAGTAATACTGTGCAGGTTGGCTAGTAATACTGTGCGGGTTGGCTAATAATCCTGTGTGGGTTGGCTAGTTATCCTGTGCGGGTTGGCTAGTAATACTGTGCAGGTTGGCTAGTAATCCTGTGCGGGTTGGCTAGTAATCCTGTGCGGGTTGGCTAGTAATCCTGTGCGGGTTGGCTAGTAATCCTGTGCGGGTTGGCTAGTAGTCCTGTGCGGGTTGGCTAGTAATCCTGTGCGGGTGGTTGGCTAGTAGTCCTGTGCGGGTTGGCTAGTAATCCTGTGCGGGTGGTTGGCTAGTAATCCTGTGCGGGTTGGCTAGTAATCCTGTGCGGGTTGGCTAGTAATCCTGTGCGGGTGGTTGGCTAGTAGTCCTGTGTGGGTTGGCTAGTAATCCTGTGCGGGTGGTTGGCTAGTAGTCCTGTGCGGGTTGGCTAGTAATCCTGTGCGGGTGGTTGGCTAGTAATCCTGTGCGGGTTGGCTAGTAATCCTGTGCGGGTGGTTGGCTAGTAGTCCTGTGCGGGTTGGCTAGTAATCCTGTGCGGGTGGTTGGCTAGTAGTCCTGTGCGGGTTGGCTAGTAATCCTGTGTGGGTTGGCTAGTAATCCTGTGCGGGTGGTTGGCTAGTAATCCTGTGCGGGTTGGCTAGTAATCCTGTGCGGGTGGTTGGCTAGTAGTCCTGTGCGGGTTGGCTAGTAATCCTGTGCGGGTGGTTGGCTAGTAGTCCTGTGCGGGTTGGCTAGTAATACTGTGCAGGTTGGCTAGTAATACTGTGCAGGTTGGCTAGTAATCCTGTGCGGGTTGGCTAGTAATCCTGTGCGGGTTGGCTAGTAATCCTGTGCGGGTTGGCTAGTAATACTGTGCGGGTTGGCTAGTAATCCTGTGCGGGTTGGCTAATAATCCTGTGTGGGTTGGCTAGTTATCCTCTACGGGTTGGCTAGTAATCCTGTGTGGGTTGGCTAGTAATCCTGTGCGGGTGGTTGGCTAGTAATCCTGTGTGGGTTGGCTAGTAATCCTGTGCGGGTGGTTGGCTAGTAGTCCTGTGCGGGTTGGCTAGTAATCCTGTGCGGGTGGTTGGCTAGTAATCCTGTGCGGGTTGGCTAGTAATCCTGTGTGGGTGGTTGGCTAGTAGTCCTGTGCGGGTTGGCTAGTAATCCTGTGTAGGTTGGCTAGTAATACTGTGCGGGTTGGCTAGTTATCCTCTACGGGTTGGCTAGTAATCCTGTGTGGGTTGGCTAGTAATCCTGTGCGGGTGGTTGGCTAGTAATCCTGTGCGGGTTGGCTAGTAATCCTGTGCGGGTGGTTGGCTAGTAGTCCTGTGCGGGTTGGCTAGTAATCCTGTGCGGGTGGTTGGCTAGTAGTCCTGTGCGGGTTGGCTAGTTATCCTCTACGGGTTGGCTAGTAATCCTGTGTGGGTTGGCTAGTAATCCTGTGCGGGTGGTTGGCTAGTAATCCTGTGCGGGTTGGCTAGTAATCCTGTGCGGGTGGTTGGCTAGTAGTCCTGTGCGGGTTGGCTAGTAATCCTGTGCGGGTGGTTGGCTAGTAGTCCTGTGCGGGTTGGCTAGTAATACTGTGCAGGTTGGCTAGTAATACTGTGCAGGTTGGCTAGTAATCCTGTGCGGGTTGGCTAGTAATCCTGTGCGGGTTGGCTAGTAATCCTGTGCGGGTTGGCTAGTAATCCTGTGCGGGTTGGCTAGTAATCCTGTGCGGGTTGGCTAGTAATTCTATCAAAATAATGACCCTAATAATTATAGCTACACTTTTCTAATATACTTTCTTCTATTTCTAATTTCTAATTATTTCTATTTTATTTATAGGTTCTAGAGGTGTTTAGTGTCAATAAATTAGCCAACAAGATTCTCTATCCAGATTGTTTGGGACATTTTTCTATTTCACCGTCCCTGACACGCCTCCCTCTACATATATTCTTCAAAAACATTCAGCAGCCCCTCCCCCTCCAGGCCTACCTGTACTTCAAACAGGAGGACAAACCAGGGATCTCTCACAGCTGTGAGATGGTCCTTCCTCCCTATCTCACTCAACAGACAGTGATAATCCTTGACAAAGCTATTGAAACTTCACTAATAGCATCTCCTTATTTTGAGGATATTTCAATAGACCTTTCCGACAGTGAAAACCTCATGAATATCCCAGTAGACCAACATTTAGGAAAAGTTGAAGTGGCAGTTGTAAATCTGAAATACTCTATTGAGAAAAACAGTCTTTATAACCAAACATGTATCGTTCACAAGAATATATCACTGTCTAAAATAAAGTATTACCATGATGCTAAGTCGGAAGCTGTTCACAGGATACAAACCTGCCTTTACACTAACTACCTGACTAAGGGTAGGATGGGAGTGAAGATGGATCTTCCTGTGTGGAACGAAGTGATAAACAGAGTAAATAAGTCAACATCCTAGCTAAGCTGTAACATACCATATATGGGTATAGCACTTTATAATTGAAAAGCAGGGTCATTATCTAGGTGGTCAAGATATGGTAACAAACCCTAATTCTATCCAGGGTGCTTCTATGTGAAAATTTCCTTATAGTATTCTTATTGTATATTACAGTATTCTTATTGTATATTATAGTATTCTTATTGTATATTACAGTATTCTTATTGTATATAGTATTCTTATTGTATATTACAGTATTCTTATTGTAATAGTATTCTTATTGTATATTACAGTATATATTACAGTGTATAATGGAATTAAATTTACACATTGAAGCACCCTCAATTCAAAGATCAAAGGTTAAAGGTCACCAAGTAATTTATATCTAACTCACTGATGCTGAGGTCTATGTGGTATATAATATATTCTATACACTTACTTATCACAAATAAAGTGACAGTGAAATTAATATGTTCCACTCTTTCTAGAAATTTGACCAATCTATAGCTAGATTGTGTTGCACAATCTACAAATTCACAGATTGGGTGCCAATCTATAGATTGTGCAATACATAGATTATGATAAGAATTCTGTTTAACTGCACAATCAATAAATTTGATAATAAAATTTGTGACTAGGAAATCTACATGAGCAGAATACTTTAACTTTGATAATTGACACAGTTTGCTCTTGGTCAATGCTCCTACATAGCTGAGCTGTCCCATCCAGGGAACGGCAACAACTTCCACCATGAAATTCATTCTGTGGATTGGAGAACTTGGCTGCTTGACGTAAAGGTATTGTAGGTCCTTCAGTTGACAAAGAAAGTAACAACTCTGCAAATCACCTGCACAATCTATAGATTGAATGCCAATCTATAGATTGGCACCCAACCAAATTTGTAGATTGTGCAACACAATATCTATAGATTAGCCAAATTTCTAGAAAGAGTGGAACATATACACAGTCTAACAAACTATCACTGAATACTAATTTTATAGAGGAGTCTACCGTATAGCGGGAAATTTTCGAGGGGTAATATCTTCGTGGTTTTTGTGGTTAGAATAAAACCACGAATGTTTTGCCCACAAACTTTTAATTTTATGGTTTAATTGAGATGGCACCGAGCTGTAAACCAACGAATTTTTTCCCACAAATAAATTTGATTATGAAGATATTTTCCCTCGAAAATTTCCTGCTATGTTGTATATAAACAGTGAGATCCTCTAACCACCATCTAGGATATTAGAGTGGTTTTGTATTTTTCGTGATTATCAACCATATTAAGGCACATGGTCTGCATAATAAAGAGTTGTTAAGGTTTGAAGTTCCTTTCCAGGAATTGAAGATCAAAACCATGAAAGTCTATACCCTTGAAGTAAAGATCTGTATATAGATAGAGTAACAGCACTTCACTCACAGAACAGATGCATAGTTTTTGCACTGGGAAAAATATCATAGCTACATGTAAAACTGTGTTCTTTCTTATTCCCAGAGTTTTATCAATGGGAAAGGTGCTTCAGATTATGAGGAGTACGAAACAATATCCGAAGTATTTAATGATGGAGAAAGCACCACGCCCAAGACTATAGTCTATAGCAAACCAAGCAAACCAAAGAAGGCCACTTCTACTTATCACTCTCAATCCTCAAGTTCAGTATCACACCAGTTTGAAAGAAACCAACACGACAGGTATAGTGGAAGTATCTTGGACGATAGGGTATTTTCTGGACCAGAGGGCCGCCCGCCCTGCCCACCTCCCACCTCCAGCTCGATAGAGAGACATGCTCATTCATTTCGTGTCAAGCACACAAGGTCCACCAGCGGTCATAGTGACGTCAACCTCAGGGAAGGTCGACCTCCTTGTCCCATTCCTATTCCAACACCAAGATCGCCTCATATGTCTCAAACCTGTTCCACTGTTAGCAATAACAACAAATATCATGAAGTGAGTAAAGATAAAATAGTTCCTTGGATATCAGAGAGAGAGAGAGAGAGAGAGAGAGAGAGAGAGAGAGAGAGAGAGAGAGAGAGAGAGAGAGAGACTAATGCATATAATACATATGTATAACTGTGTTGAATCTTCTCCAATTAACTGAATATGCTTGCCCACACCACACCACACTGTGCATTCCTTCTAGTGATACATGGAGATATTGTTTAGGAGTTCTCAGGGTATAAAATTATTAGGGGTTAATATTATAGTCTGTCTTGATAAGTATATTTCCTTAGGGGTTAAATTATTATCACTAGGGACCTTTAAGGGTTATTCTCTAGGAGTTTATAGTGTTTTATTATTGTTTTGTTGTTGTTGTTGTTTTTTTTTTTTTGCAGGGAAATAGAAACCTATACCAAACACCTCGTCAGGCACTGGCATCAAACTCACCGTCAGCATCTTCACTAGATAAAGAGCTGAAGGGAGATATTACATCTTCTCACATGCTATCAGTCACCTTACCTCCAAGGGATCTTTATAGACCCCCTCCAGAGCTTCCTGTCACAAACGTGGGCATTGCCAGTGAACTGGAGTCTACTAAGGAAGATTTTAACAGCACAGAGATGAAAAATAAATATATTTACCACGTCCCAAAGAAACACAAGGTTGATTCCCATTCCTCACAGGTCAACTCCAAGTCCCATATTGCTCCCCACAACACAGTCTCATCTAGTAAATCTCTGCCCCACGCATCCACATCAGACCTTGATGATGAAGTTCAATACGAGGAAATGCACTCTATTGGTGCAAACAGGTCAGGAGTCAGTCGTGTCGGACGAACAAGATTGTCGTTAAAATTACACGAAAATGACAATTCAACAGGTACATAGAGACGTGTATAAACTATCCCTGAAATAAGGACACTGCACACCTTCCCAGCTACATAGAGATGTGTATGAACTACCCCTGAAATAAGGACACCTCCTTAATGAAGACACTGCACACCTTCCCAGCTACACAGAGATGTGTATAAACTACCCCTGAAATAGGGACGCCTCCTTAATGAGGACACAGCACACTTCCCAGCTACATAGAGATGTGTATAAACTCCCTGAAATAAGGACGCCTCCTTAATGAGGACACTGCACACCTTCCCAGCTACATAGAGATGTGTATAAACTACCCCTGAAATAAGGACACCTTTTTTAGTAATGAGAGAATTTAGACTTTTCCAGGAATTGTGAGGTGGTTTCTGTCCTGTCCGAAGAGTGTCCTAAGTGATTTGAGATGTTATGTTTGATCTGTAGAGTCCAAAGTGCGGGGTTCCTATGGATATGAAATATTTCATCGTCCCATTAGTAGTAAGGACATGAAAGAACTAGAAACACAAATCCAGTCACTATCTAAAGAACTCAAGGACCTTTCAGAACAATTTAAAAAGTTGGAAGAAGATAAATTCAAAGATTTGAAGTTGGATGTAGAGGATGCAATGAAGAGGATTGCTAAACTGGAGAAGACAGCTGCTTCTAGTTCACTAAATGACGATGGAAGACTTCCAAGTGTGACATCAAACCCTCAAAGCAATCAAGAATATTTGATGAATCTGTCTACTGATGAGGTAAAACAAACAAACAGATTATCTGCATTATACAGTGTAACCTCTGGATAAAGGACACATTGGGATCAGGTCTACTGTCCCTTGTAGAGAGACTGTCCTTATCTCAGAGGTTAAGATACAGTGTAACCTCTGAATAAAGGACACACTGGGATCAGGTCTACTGTCCCTTGTAGAGAGACTGTCCTTATCTCAGAGGTTAAGGTACAGTGTAACCTCTGAATAAAGGACACACTGGGATCAGGTCTACTGTCCCTTGTAGAGAGACTGTCCTTATCTCAGAGGTTAAGATACAGTGGAACCTCTGAATAAAGGACACACTGGGATCAGGTCTACTGTCCCTTGTAGAGAGACTGTCCTTATCTCAGAGGTTAAGATAAACCTGATGGTAAGTTGTCCTTTACGTGGAGGTTGTCCTTATTTCAGAGGCCTTCTAACAGAAGTCCTCTATCTCTAGCTTATTTGTGTGAAGGTAGCTGCGTGTGGGTGTGTGACCAAATTTTAATAGCTAGCATTATCTCAAACACGCCACATAGCCACCGACACACTTGTGGTCTACACACAACACTGTTTATTAAGTCCTCCCCCCCCCCCCCCCCCCCCCATTCTCCCATAGCTGAAAAGAGTATTTGAAGGTATGGGAATGAAACAGTACAACACCAAGATTGAACAAGAAGCCCTCGATGGACAGATACTTGTGGAGTTGGACGAAGCTACTCTGACCAATGAAATGGGTGTGACCTCTTCCATCCATAGACTGAAAATCATTAAGTTGATAAAAGGTGATTATGATGCCAGCACATACCTTCAGGACAGCCATACCAGCCCTTAAGCTACACATATGCCCTTTAGTTCCACCAACAAACTGGCTTGTACTGTCACTCATAATAACATATATTATTATTATTATTAATAATAACACTATTATTGAACATTGTGTGTTCATTGCACTGAAATATAATTATTATTTATCATTTCATGTCTTTAAAAAATGTACAAAAATAATAATGTAAAAAATCCATGCTTACTCAAGGTCGAGGTTCAAAGGTCACATATGATTTTTGGAAGATGGCTTGTACTGATCTCTTTCCAGAAATAATTTGCATCAATTTTATTTGATCAATACGAGAATTTACTGCCAATTCCTACATATAGATTAGTTTACTGACATGTACAGTAGTTTACTGACAATTCTGTATATAGTTTACTGACAATTCTGACATATAGTTTATTGACAATTCCAATGGCTCAGTGAACACTGGTTTACTAACAAAGGATTACTGACAAATACTAAAATTTACTGCTTTATTCAAAGTCCATACCTCTCGTAGTATCTTGTCATCGCACTCTGAGAGTAGCTCACCGTCGATTCCTGCTTCCTGAAAACTCTGCTGGTATTTAGAGAGACCCATCAAATCCAACATTTTCAGAATCTAAATATGGAAGATTAATGATGTCATGTTGTGTTGGGAAAAAGACTGATGATGTCATAACACTATAAACATTGAGAGAGTGTGTACCTGTGTGGCATCTAGTGCTTTAAGATCATAGTTTTCAGTTGGACTTCCAGATTTTTGGGAAGTTCCACTCTCAATTTTAGTTCCTAAATCTTTCATCTGGAGGATAACGTTCTGTATTTCCTCTCGCATCTGACTCACTTCATTCTCCAGTTCTGTCAGAGACTTACTTTCTTGAATTTGTGATAAAAGATGTTTTGATTCTGTACTTTTTGATGTAACCATTTTTTCCTTCTCCAAAGTCTCAACTCGACCGATCAAGTCCTTAAGTGACAATTGGACGGCCTCAATTTGATTGCTCAGATCATGTGACTTAAATGTGTCATCTTCAACTGACGATCTTCCTGAATCTTTCTGCCTGGAGGTCCGTCTCACAGGAGGTGTCGGTGGGTAACTGGGTGTGTGATTACCAGGATTCACGGCTTGAGGTGGTGGTAAGAATACTTCGTCTGATGAAGACGATATGTGTGAAGAAGGAGTGGCAGCTACACAGAGGAGACAGTTTAAGAGATGATGCATGCAAGTAATGATTTAAGAATGACCTACAGCTGTGGGCACGTCTGACTCCATGTTTCTTCTGTGGTATAGGCACTGAACATGTAAACACAAGATAAGCATTTAATGTGACCTCGGATTACATATTTCATGTCCTTTCAATACAAAATCAAAAAAATTAAAAGCCACACCCCTTGATGCCATATATGGCTTTATCCAACATCAAGAGAGGTTCAAGTATCTTTTGAGGGGATGTGATTTGGTGACCCCCTGAAAACTACATGTATGTACTTGGAGGTCGATCTGGTGCTGATCCCAAAGGTTGTGATGTGGGTGGAGTCTCTACTGGTGGTGTAGTAGGATTTGGGTCTGATATGGGCGTGGTTTTCTCCGAAGACTTATCTGAGGAGGACCCTATATTAATATTAATACAAATCAACTTTAGCCTAAACCTCAGTTCCGACCTCCACAAACTCACTTGTCTTTTGAGCCATTGGTGGTGGTTTTGAGGTAGGGGTCGGTTGAGAGGTCCATGAAGAGGGCTTCAAATAGGGGATAGGCCGAACGGACTCAGGTGAGTATGAATGTGGGTTCTGAGAGGAAGTAGCAGGAGAAGGTGGAGCTTCTGGCAACTGTTAAGTAACAAACAGAGTGTCCTGATAATGGGTGTCCTGATAATGGGAGTTCTGATAATGGGTGTCCTGATAATGGGGGTCCCCTGATAGTGGGTCCCCTGATAATGGGTCCCCTGATAATGAGGGTTCTGATAATGGGGGTCCTGATAATGAGGGTCCTGTTCTGATAATGGGGGTGTGTGGATTGGGGGATAATGTGGGTTGAGGGGGATAATGTGGGTTAGGAATGTGTAGGTGGTATATGTGGACTAGTTTATAATAACCTCTTCATGTATAGACATTAAACAAACTAGCTAAAAATAACAATATTATTCTACATCCACAAACTTGCCAAGACAACAAGTTCTGATAGTGCTCAACATCAACCACACCAACCTCATACAGTACTACAATACACCACACTCTCCACACCAACCTCATACAGTACTACAATACACCACACTCTCCACACCAACCTCATACAGTACTACAATACACCACACTCTCCACACCAACCTCATACAATACTACAATACACCACACTCTCCACACCAACCTCATACAGTACTACAATACACCACACTCTCCACACCAACCTCATACAGTACTACAATACACCACACTCTCCACACCAACCTCATACAGTACTACAATACAGCACACTCTCCACACCAACCTCATACAGTACTACAATACAGCACACTCTCCACACCAACCTCATACAGTACTACAATACAGCACACTCTCCACACCAACCTCATACAGTACTACAATACAGCACACTCTCCACACCAACCTCATATTGTACTACAATACAGCACACTCTCCACACCAACCTCATATTGTACTACAATACAGCACACTCTCCACACCAACCTCATACAGTACTACAATACAGCACACTCTCCACACCAACCTCATACAGTACTACAATACAGCACACTCTCCACACCAACCTCATACAGTACTACAATACAGCACACTCTCCACACCAACCTCATACAGTACTACAATACAGCACACTCTCCACACCAACCTCATACAGTACATACTACAATACATCACTCTCCACACCAAATAAGGGTAGCTCCATAGATGCCTGGGCCTATCTCAGAGCAGTAGATATTGGCACCTCTATAAATGCCTGGGATAATCATGGTGGTCTATGACATTCAGACTTACATAGATCTGTGTCGGTAAGCTAAACCCAAAATCTTCATATCCTTCTTGCACCTTTCCGTCTATGTCGTTAATAACATATCCTCCTTGCACCGTTCCATCATTAATCACATATCCATTCTGAGACGCTCCAACATTAACAGGACTCGCTGGACTACGGCTCCTTCGGTTTGTGGATTCTATTAAAAGAAGATACTCCAGGGATAACTACAGTGGTTATGTCATGTGATATTCACTCACTTTTCCCCCTTATTTTCTTAGGGGTTTCAATATTTAACCCCTCAGTTTCAAACCCTTTTCGGACAGCTCTTAAGAGTTGGTTCTGGGCTGTGTATGAGTATTCATCTTCATCCTCCTCCTCAGTAATGAGAGTGTTGGTTCTTGTGGGGTTAAAATGAGAAAGGAGGTTGATGGTATCTTCTTCAAGTTTCTCATAGTCATCGTTGTCATCATCCCCCGGAGGTATAACACTGACTTCTATATCAAGTCTAATAGAGATACATAGACACTTGTCGAAACATTCTGAATGACTCTATTCCTATACCCTAGGAACTCCTCTATTCCAACACCCTGAAATGAGGACACCTCTGTATAGAGTGGAACTCCTCTATTCTAACGCTCTGAAATGAGGACACCTCTGTATACAGTGGAACTCCTCTATTCTAACGTTCTGAAATGAGGACACCTCTGTATACAGTGGAGCTCCTCTATTCTAACACCCTGAAATGAGGACACCTCTGTATATAGTGAAACCTCTCTATTCCAACACCCTGAAATGAGGACACCTCTGTATATAATGAAACCTCTCTATTCCAACCCCCTGAAATGAGGATACCTCTGTATACAGTGGAACTCCTCTATTCCAACAACCTGAAATGAGGACACCTCTGTATACAGTGGAACCTCTCTATTCCCACCCCCTGAAATGAGGACACCTCTGTATATAGTGAAACCCCTCTATTCCCACCCCCTGAAATGAGGACACCTCTGTATATAGTGGAACCCCTCTATTCCCACCCCCTGAAATGAGGACCCCTAGAGTAGAGAGTTACGAGATTGGTATATCTTCAGTTTCTGTCTCAGTGCAGCTGCTACTGTTGTTTTCCAGATCCTCTTCACTCAAAGGACTGGCAATGACTGATGTCTGGACATAAAGTTTATCCAGAGTCACTTCTTCTGAGGTTAGGAAGTCTGGTAGTGGTTCTTCACTCTCAAAGTCAAGAAACAGTCGTACTTTGCTTGGCACTGGGTCATTGATGTGTTTGATGAAGTCAGGGAGAAAGAGTTGTGTGCTGGAGAAAAGAAAACCACAATAATAATCAGTTCCCATAATAGATAGCTTTAAATTCTGGGGGAGGAGGGGGAGGGGAGGAGGGGGAGGGGAGAAAGGGGAGGGGAGAAAGGGGAGGGGAGAAAGGGGAGGGGAGGAGGGGGAGGGAAGGGGGAGGGAGAAGGAAAGGGGTGGAAGAGAAGAGAGGGGAGGGGAGAAAGGTGGTGCATGTAGTTTGTTTTTGACAATATCCACACAGCTGTGAAGAGAGAGTTGATTTGACCCTTACCTGGATGGATCCGTGCTGAATTTTCCAAACACTTCTTTAGTTAGAACTTTCTCCATATTTTTAGTAATGCTGTACACTTTTAAACTTGCTGGCCTCCTCCGAAGTTTACTAGCCTTTTCAACTTCCCTAATGGCAAGGATCTCGTAGCGATGGACAGAGCTGGCTTCATTGTTCCCCACAAAAGTGGCATCTGCACAAACGACTTTTGGCAACACAGCTGCATTTATGATATCTTCAACAGATTTGAAGACAGGAGAGTCTTTCTTATATATCAGCCCAAACTTGGTGGCTGAATTCATAGGGATGACATAGGTACTTTTGTAAACATCCTTGATGGATACAACCTGTGTATAATAACCTCTTTTAACAATCTCTTTTCAAGATAAGCTTTTCACTACACACATTGAAAATAATTATTCATGAATACAACAAAAACTTTTCATGGAAAATTGACTTTTATGGTCCTACTATGAATAGAAAAATAACATTCATCATCTGTTCTTGCAGTGGAACTCACCCTTGACCTCTTCACAAAGTGAAAATTGTAGAGCTCATCTGCAGCTATTGCAGATTCTTCACCACCCCTCTCGGAATAAAAACCCTTTACCACACGCACTCGTAAAGGGAAGAGGGAGGAGTAGTTGTCTATTAACTCGGTAAGAGAAAACTTTTCGTCTTCGTGTGGATAAAGGGTCGTTGAAGATGATATACTTGATCCTGAAATATGAGATAGGACACACAGTCAACTCTCTCTATGGTAGATAGGAACTCTCTCACACTCCTCCATAGTTAAACCTTCTCAATATTTCCATGGTAACCCCTTCTATGGTAGATAGGAACTTTCTCACACTAGTAAAAACTCCACCATAGTTAAACCTTCTCAATATTTCCATGGTAACCTCATCTATGGTAACTCTCTCACACTAGTGGAAACTCCCCTATAGTTAATATTTCCATGGTAACCTCATTAGTACTTTAATTAGAAGTGTTACATGAACTATATTTTCTTTCAGTACATCTCTATAGACAACAGTCTGTGACTTACTGTTTACATTGATAGGTAGGAACCCTCTCACACTACAGTGAACCCCCCCCCCCCCCCCAAAGTTGAAGCTTCTCAATAGAAGGAAACTCATTAATAGAGAGTAGTGTTGGTTTATGAACATTCATCATTGTAATAATTATTTTCTTTCAGTACATCTCTATAGATAACAGCCTGTTTGATTGTGACTTACTGTTTATACTGGAAGTCCCTAAGGAGAGTCTGGAGACGTCTAGGTTTGGTCGAGCACTAGTGGGGACTGGAGGAGGAATTTCACTAGGAGGCGTTATCTGAGGAGCTACCTGGCCACTCCCAGCTGAAATTGAACAGTAAAGAGATATAACTTACTCTAACTCTATCAACATATGGACTTTCCCTCAAGAATAGGAGATAGAGTAATGGGGTGTGGGGTAGGGTAGTGTGGGGTGTTGGGTAGGGTAGTGTGGAGGGTGGGGTGTTGGGTAGAGTGGTGTGGAGGGTGGGGTAAGGTAGTGTAGAGGGTGGGGTGTGGAGTGGGGTGGTGTGGGGTAGGGTAGTGTGGACGGTGGGGTGTGGAGTAGAGTGGTATGGAGTAAGATGGCATAACTTTGAACTTCTGTAGCATGACTTTGTCATAACATATCAACCCCCACTCCACCCCCTCTACCTCCTTCCACCTCCCTCCACCCCCTCCATCTCCCTCCACCCCTTCATCTCCCTCCATTCCTACATCTCCCTCCACCCCCTCCATCTCCCTCCACCCCTTCATCTCCCTCCATTCCTACATCTCCCTCCATTCCTACATCTCCCTCCACCCCCTCCATCTCCCTCCACCCCTTCATCTCCCTCCATTCCTACATCTCCCTCCATTCCTACATCTCCCTCCATTCCTACATCTCCCTCCACCCCTTCATCTCCCTCCATTCCTACATCTCCCTCCACCCCCTCCATCTCCCTCCACCCCTTCATCTCCCTCCACCCCCTCCATCTCCCTCCACCCCTTCATCTCCCTCCACCCCTTCATCTCCCTCCACCCCCTCCATCTCCCTCCATTCCTACATCTCCCTCCACCCCTTCACCTCCCTCCCCACCCCACTCTCTACATCTCCCACCCTCTGTAATACATAGCATGTAATTGACACTGTGATATAAAACATGAGCTGCCTCAAAACAATTCTAGACACCACAAAACAGCTACACTACATACCAACAGCTACACTATACAATATACATACAGCTCCAGCTACATACCAATACAGCTACACTATACAATATACATACAGCTCCAGCTACATACCAATACACCTAGCTACACTATACATACAGCTCCAGCTACATACCAATACAGCTACACTATACAATATACATACAGCTCCAGCTACATACCAATACAGCTACACTATACAATATACATACAGCTCCAGCTACATACCAAGTTACCAACACAGCTACACTATACAATATACATACATTACAGCTAGCTCCAGCTACATACCAACACAGTTCAGCTGCTCCTAAAGAATTTCAGACAAACCTTTTTGCCATGCTGGAGCAGAAGTTTCCCCAGGTAGATGGTGGGTAGTGCCACTTTTGGATTTTCTAGGTCGATTAGGAGGCAATGGAGGAGGAACTGCCATGACAAGGTAAGGATGACAAAGAATTGGCCTAACTCGACTTCAGTAGTAGATTCTATAAACATTTATTAGCAGCTATAAGAATGCATGATATTGGGTAGGGGAGAGGAGGGCAAGCAAGCATACATGTCTCCCAGGGAGACCTGGAACAGTTTAGAAGAATGGCCAGTAACACTTTATTGTCAATGTAAGTATGTACATTGTGATGTCCCAGGACCACATCTACATAGGATACACCAGCTTTGACAGTAAGGCATTATTACAAAAGTGATAAGAGAGGTTTTCCCTAGGAAACTGTATAAAGGGATAGTGGTGAGGTCTCCTAGGAAACTGTGGCATAGTGCTACCACTTCTGAGTGTGGGATAGTGCTACCACTTCTGTTCTGAGGCACAATACTTGCTCAGTACTCAGCATAAACAGTCCAGCATCATTCTGACATATTGTATACTAACACTTTTTTTCAGATAGCTAGCTAGCTACTGATATTAACACAAACATGTACAGAACATGTACAAAACATGCAGTCACACATTATAAAATTTTACCATTACATGTAGCTAATTATCACGCACCTCATGGCTAGCTAGCTATCCCGGTTCATTAACAAGGATTCCAACATTTAACGAAAATTAATAGAAATCCCATGGCATGGCCCAGCAGCTTACTCACATGCGTAGGTAGCACACCTAAGAAAGAAGAGATTCTGCAGATGATTCTCAAGCACCTACAGAGCAGGAACGAGAAGGCATAAATACAAGGTAGCAGGTTGCATAGAGCTAGAGCTATATAGAAAAATAATTCACCCCCTCTCTTCAACTACGTCACAATACATCCCATACTGGGTCCCCACCCCGCCCTACGCACCTCCCACATGCTGGCCAGATGTATGAATATACGCTTTATAATAAAAACAATTGCTATAAAAAATTCCATGAAATATATACACTGACACAAACAAAAAATGAATAAGTTTAGTGTATTGTCTTCAAAATGTCCCACCATATGGATCAAGACCATCTCTAAGATTCCTGGGGGAGTGTCTCCCAGTGATAACCTTCATCAGTCTTGTACGATGAATCTTGTTCTGAATCTGCAACTCATTCTCTAGGATAGCCTCGTCACACTCTGCCAACACTTCCCCATCTATAGTTTCCTCAAGAAATTCTGATTTATACTGTGATAAATGCATAACGTCCAGAAGATTTAAAACCTAAACAATAGAAATAAACATTATTATTGTGCTATTTGTTTGCTGTTTGTTTGTAACTTAGTATAAACACATGAGCGGCAATCTTATGCAAATCTTACCCTTAGTCATCCACATACCTCCTGTACACCCATAGATATATACATACCTCCTGTACACCCATAGATATATACATACACATACCTCCTGTACACCCATAGATATATATATACATATACATACACATACCTCCTGTACACCCATAGATATATACATACACATACCTCCTGCACACCCATGGCCCTCAAATCTTCAACATTTGCTTCCTGTTGTGCTGGATCAACTGATCGTGTCATCTCAATAACAGGTAAAGGGGGTCTAGCTTCTGGTTTCTCCTGGTAACCACTTGACTTAGGCTGAGAGAATTCTATAAGCATATTATTATTATTATTAGTCAGAGAGAAAACATGCAGAAGCCAACGTTCTACCTTTCTTTCGTAAGTCCTCTACTTCGTACTGCAATCTCTGATTTGCTTCAGCAAATTCATCCAAAGTCTTAGTCAACTGTGTAATATCTTCTCTCATAGCACGGGCTTGTTTTTCACTCTTCAATCTGAAACTCTCAAACTGCAATTTCAAACTGTTCATGGATGTTGTCAGCTCTGCAATTTCTGAACTAGCATCCGAACTATTCTGAGTGAACTCTGTCCCTGAGACAGAGGAGTGGCCTTTTTTTGGTGCTGTTATGGGCGAGGGTGGTGTTTTTACAGGCTTTATTGGCAGAGGAATCGCAGGTTTGGGTGAAGTGTGTCTTCGTCCAGCTTGGTTGACGTAGAGAGCCATGTCTGTGTCCTGACCAGAATTTATGCCGCTTTCATCTAGAGATAATCCTCGTTTGGGGACAATCGGTGGGGTCTCCGTGGAAGAGATGGATGGAAGCTTTAAGAGTGGGAGGGCATTAGTGGTCTAGTTTGAAATGAGAAAAAGCAAAGTCCCCCTTACCTGTTGAGGGATGTCAGGAGCCGGGGGAAGAGGTTGGTCCACAACTTGTTTGAAGGGGATAAAGGCCATGGGTATAGAGACGGATGGAAGCTGTAAGAGTGGGAGGGCATTAGTGGTCTAGTTTGAAATGAGAAAAAGCAAGTTCCCCTTACCTGTTGAGGGATGTTAGGAGTCGGGGGAAGAGGTTGGTCCACAGCTCGTTTGAAGGGGATAAAGCCCATGGGTATAGATGCTGGAAAGGAAAGGAATAGAAAGAAACAAATAAGACAAGAAAGGGAAAATGGGTAAAGAAAGTGATATTGGGCCAAGAAATTACATACCGTCAGGATCATCGTAGATCTTATCTGTCATAGTGATATCAACACCTCGAAACTCATAACCTTGCCTAACTCGTTTACTAAGCCTGGAGTGATTCCATGAACCACTGGCATCATTTTTTTCATTATTCATATTCTTGACCTTGGAGAGGTCAAGGTGTCTGAGCAGATCCCTAGTACTGATATAGAGTTCATCTTCGTCCACAGCATTCACGATTGAGAGTTCTATCTCCATTTCGATGGGAATTGATATCGGCACGTCATTTTCATTGTTATCTGCATAAGAAGTTATGACAAAATCTCAAGAATCGTCACCAAATAACTTTATGGTATCTAACTCTCAAACATTCCTTGCAAAATGTCTGTTCTTTCAAGTACAAATTTATGCAAAGAGCAAGTTTATTCATTTATTATTTTTTTCACGGGATAAAAATGTATTCCAAATGGAACTTGGACTATGGGATTTGGGTCCTGGGGTCATGCGACTCATGCAGACTTTGCCCTTGGGGTCAGTCTAGAGGCACATGTCTTCAATATGACCTCATGTGACTTCTCCATGAGCAATTTGACTGTTTGAAGTCCGTCCCTCATCACAAGTTAACAGAACTGGGAGAAGTATGGCCACAATTGGAAGATGGGAGGGGTAGGGGGTGGGGTGAGGTTAAAGTTCATTGGGCATTTGAATATTGCTAAATCTTGTGTAAACATAACTCTTGTGTTGTTATCGTTGTTTGTTGTTATTATTGTTTACTGCTAGTTACCATCATCATCCCAGTGTGTTGTGGCGATGATAGAGGATAGTATGCTGGTATGGGTAAGTGTGACCATGTCTGTAGTCAGGTGAGGAGGGAAATCGTCTGCATCACCCTCTGGTGCAAACATCATGGCATCCAGAGGGAAGCTATCCGGAAATGCATCCAGGATTTCTGGTAGATGGAGCTTGATGCGTTGGGGGTCTGTAGTGAAAGTAGCTACACAGTCATCCTGATAAAGGGAGTGAGGAAGAGAGAGAGAGAGAAAGGGAGAGAGAGATATTATATTGTCACACAACACACCATCACACTCCTCACACACCATCACAATATCACACTCCTCACACACCTACACCACACACACCATCACAATATCACGATCCTAACACCATACCATCACAATATTACGCTCCTAACACCACACCATCACAATATCACACTCCTAACACCACACCATCACACTCCTCACACCTCACACACCATCACAATATCACACTCCTAATACCACACCATCACACTCCTCACACACCATCACAATATCACACTCCTAACACCACACCATCACAATATCACACTCCTCACACACCTGTAAAGTTTTTTCTTCCTTTGCTGTGATGCTATAAACTTTCATGAATGGCTTCCTAAGCATAGACTTCCCGACTTTCTTGATGACCAGCAATTCATTCACCTCTAGAGGTGTTTTGTTGTTTGACTGAGCAGTGACCACTTGCACTAACCGAGGATAGCTCTTACAAGATACAAACTCCAAGACAGATTTGAAGAC
The DNA here is from genome assembly GCA_964016965.1 of Diacarnus erythraeanus. Taxonomy (NCBI): domain Eukaryota; kingdom Metazoa; phylum Porifera; class Demospongiae; order Poecilosclerida; family Podospongiidae; genus Diacarnus; species Diacarnus erythraeanus. The sequence continues at coordinate 162,723 of OZ024677.1, forward strand.
GTGACCTTTCAGGGCCTCACTGAAGTTATTACTACAAGTTGAAGTGACATATCAAATATTGGCAAAATGATTCCAACACCCTCCATGGAATCCAGTGTTTATTGTGAATGAATGCTGTTTACTTATTTAAAAAATGCTTGAATCAAAACTAGGCTTAGTTTACAATACCAAGAATAACAACCTCTATTAGCAATACAATCCAGACACCAAAGGTTGAGAAAACAATGAGAAAACAACAACTTTCCCTACAAAACAAGCAACCCTTGTTTGACCAGTTTGACTACCCAAAGTCCTAGGTTACATGGAGAAGTAAGTAGAGTGACTGGATAAGTTCTGTTGCATGAAGAAGGACTTGTACATACATTACAATAACCTAGGATTGTAGAGGAGACCAAACTCAATATCAGAGTTGAGGGGTATTGAAAAGTGCATTCCTCCACAGTCTCTTATGGACACCTCTTTCTCGTTCTTCAAAAAGTGGAAGTCATAGACATCACCAGCCGAGACCACGAATCTAAAAGACAGAGGGATACATGGCTCACAAGGCGGCTTAGTTGGGTGGGTGTGGTTCTGAACTATGAGTCACATGATAATTGGCAAACCTAAATCTTTAATATTTAAATGACTTTTGTTTTTGGTGACCATTTCCAACATGCAAATCTGCCCAGAAACTGTTGACATGATGACTTTTATACAATGCCATCAGAAAGCTCTTAAAATGAAGTGAGGGCTATTCTAGCACATAACATCTCCATAAAGTGTTTTTATGACCAAAAACCTCACTTACTTTTCCTCTGATCCACAAAAACCTTCTTCCACCATCACCCTCATAGGCAAATTCTTGCTGTGCCTCTTAACAAAATCTGCCAACATTAGAGTATCGCTCTTAGTCTCAGGTGATGTAGGTACAGGTAAGGGTGGCCGAGGGGAGGGAGGTCGAATAGGGAATGCTGATTCATATATTTTTTGCTATAATGTTCACAAACACCAAAACATGAAAAATTAAACTTTTAGAAGAGACTCTTAATTCAATAATAATAATAATAATAATAATAATAATAATAATAATAATAATAATAATAATAATAATAATAATAATAATAATAATAATAATAATAATAATAATAATAATAATAATAATAATAATAATAATAATAATTTTTTCTGAGCAGAAAAGTATGGACAATGAACACCACTCCAGCATTATATTCATTCTTCTAACACAAGAATGATCTTTCCTTCCTCTGTGTCCAGAAGATCTTTTATTTTACATTTTGATGTCATAGTCACACATTAGTGATAGTTAGACTCCATTCTTACCTGATTAAAGGTTTTACAATAATTCTCATAATTTGCTTTCGTTGATCCGGGAGTAGATTGACCACTAGAAGAGACCTATATGGTGCATAGACTCTCTCTGAATTAAGGACACTACACACCTTCCCAGCTACATAGAGCTGTGTATAAACTATACCTGAAATAAGGACACCTCCTTAACGAGGACACTGCACACCTTCCCAGCTACATAGAGATGTGTATAAACTACCCCTGAAATAAGGACACCTCCTTAATGAGGACACTACACACCTTCCCAGCTACATAGAGCTGTGTATAAACTACCCCTGAAATAAGGACACCTCCTTAACGAGGACACTGCACACCTTCCCAGCTACATAGAGATGTGTATAAACTACCCCTGAAATAAGGACACCTCCTTAATGAGGACACTGCACACCTTCCCAGCTACATAGAGCTGTGTATAAACTACCCCTGAAATAAGGACACCTCCTTAACGAGGACACTGCACACCTTCCCAGCTACATAGAGATGTGTATAAACTACTCCTGAAATAAGGATGGAGGACACTGTGCACCTTCCCAGCCACATAGAGATGTGTACTATGACTATGCTAAATATGAAATATATTGTGATCCACCTGTGAGACATTATCTAATGGATTTATCTAGGAATTAGAAGAAAGTGACTTGTCACCTGGACCAGAATGTACCAGGAACCAGGGAGCTAGGGCTCCAACAGATATTTTTGGACTCTCCTAGCTATTATTCCAGCAACCATTATTGATATCTCTATACAATAAATATTAAAATTACTCACATATCTTACCTTAGATCAACCACCAACTCAGTCAATAATATGAACATGATAGCTATTACTCTATTCACATAAAGATATGATGGAGTTTTATAAAGTATTCTGTTGAAGTAGAAAGGAGTTTGTTTGCTTGAGTCTACTCTCTCTCTCTCTCTCTCTCTCTCTCTCTCTCTCTCTCTCTCTCTCTCTCTCTCTCTCTCTCTGATTGCTATGTGTGTATGGTTCAGCTATATATATGTAAACCACTCCACAGTTCAAGAAAGCAGTATTGACTATAAACACAGTTAGCACACTGAAAATAACATCTCAGTTTCTTCCCCTTTTCTTGTACAAGAGCTAAAGCCTTAAACCATGCAAACACTGACCATTAATTCTAAATTCAAAAGATTATGCAAACTATGCCTGGCTATAGAAAATTTGGCTGTAGAATCACTGGCACTCTTTATAGAACCACTGGCCATAGAACCACTCACTGGCTGTAGAACCACGTGCCTGGCACTGGTTGTAGAACCACTGGCCATGGAACCACTCACTGGCTGTGGAACCACTCACTGGCTGTAGAACCTCTGGCTCTTCAGCGCAAAAGTTAGAAGTCTTGCTGTAACATATGCATAAAAAATTGCTTGCATGCTTTCTCACTAATCAAATTTGGTTCAAAGGCATGAATTTAGAGGCAGAAAATGACTATAAATACCAATTTCAAACTATTGTGTGTAACATTAGAGATATCTAGTGACAATTAACAGCAAAGAGGATGTCTATTATTCTAAAAACCCTCTTTCTCCTGAACAGTGGTAATCCTGAGATAGCTCCTATTGAAAACAGCAAAGGTTTTCCTTCCTAATGGAAAATGCAACTGAGCTTTCAATATCCTGCTGGTTTATCAATATGCAGGAAATACATGGCTATTTAACAGACACTGTAGCAACATCAGAAACTAGCTGCTTATCAATACACCAACATCCTGGATTACATGCAAGATGGCTGATCCCCTTCCCTCGATCTCCCAAGAATTATCATGTTATTTTCTAGTTATTGATGGTCATTCTCAGCCCACTTGTTTTCATAACTAAGTGTTTATCTATAGATCTCTATAAACCAACACAAAGTTCACATGATGGGGGTACCAGGTACCTTCGAAGTGGCAGTGGCCTCTATAGACAGATAAAGGTGTCCAGGTCCTGCTCATACAGTAAGACAGATCTCAGTATAAAAGAGACCTATACAGTGCTCTTTATAAAGCAGTTGTATGCTTACCTTCTTCTGCTTTGAAGGTGGTTTAACTGGGATAGGAGGTGGCTGTGATTTAGCTGCAACAGGAGGCGGCTGTGATCTAGTGGCAACAGGAGAAGGTGGTTGAAATTTTTTCTCCCCGTTGCTAGGAACATGGCTATATCGCTGTGGTAGCACAGGAGATATATTTAGTTGGCCTGGATCAAGTTTTCTGGGTAAAATACCCATTATATCTGTAGCAAAGTGAAGATGATGTTATTAGAATTACATTCACATGATTTCATAAAGAGGTAACCATATTATCTAGACCACACTCAAAATTATATGAAGGGATAGCAACATGAGTAGATGTTTAGCCAGGTAAGTGTGTGCTTCTTGTTCAGTATTTAATACTACTTCTACCTGAACACAGCAATTCATGTTCATATAATATATCAATACTCAATCACACATTACAAGATTACAGACACACACAAAGAGCTTTGTAAAAATTATACAAAACAATTTTATAAGTATGTACCTCAATTATCAGGGTTAATTCAATTATCCAAAACCTATGCCAAAGTGATTTCACTCAAGTGGTCAGGTTTCAGGGCTCCCTGGAAACCAATAATTCCACTGTTATAATGTAGCTAACCAATAATTCCACTGTTATAATGTAGCTAACCAATAATTCCACTGTTATAATGTAGCTAACAATAATTCAGTGATTTTATTCTTGTAGATGTCAATTTGAAGTCCACTGCCTTGAGAGCAGGTCTCTCTATTGCAATACACATTAGTATGCTAAGATAAATTCTAGATGGAAAAATGGGCTTGCATGCTTTGAGCACAAAGTATTTCCCTGCACCACTCTATCAAATGATCTAGTATGAACATCTGTGCTGTAGTTAGAGGTGCTTTACCTGCCATCTTTAGGGGTTTTGGTAGTTGAGGTGGGTTATCACCATAATCAATACATTCGTAGTCATCCTCTTTATCCATCAGGAAATCAAAGAAACACAGCAACTAATAATAATAACAACAATAATAACAACAATAACAATAACAATAATAATAATAATAATAATAATAATAATAATAATAATAATAATTGTGAAGGACCAGGAAAAACTAGCTACCCACTCTTCAACTTCAGATAGAGCATAAATAGAAACAGAATGAGACAAAGACTAAAAATTAGTCACAGACACAGTCTGTTTATATAGCAAACACTGACCAATCAGAACATGACATGATACAACAACAAATCATAAGTGAACAAAGCCAGACAAGAAGCAGAAGCTTCTAGAACATACCAATACATGACCAATAGTGGTTGTTGTTACAAGTGATACTATCTAGTTACAACTAGGGTATAATGTTTTTAGCAAGTTACATTAAGTGTATTTTACAAGTTACAATACTAACAAGTTACCAATGGCAGGCAATAAATGACCAATAATGTTCAACACACATAGTACCAATAATATTATGATGTATATACACAGAGAGGTAAATAGTCTATCCATTACGTAATAGTTATTGCACGGCGCCAGGATATTATGGCCAGTAAATGTCCCGAGTCCGAGGGTGCAGCCCGAGGACAAGGACCATTTACTGCCATAATATCCTCGGCGACGAGCAATAACTATTATATTACACCCTAGACTCTAGACTGACTTATTATCTAAAGTTTTTGGGATAGTGATGGCTAAGCTATGGCTAATAAGAATGAATGACGACTGTCAAAAGCTACAAGTATATAGCCTGCAGTTGAAAGTACAACTATAACTCATAATGCACTGTTTGCCTCTGGGGAGAGTGCATTATGACTAATAATACACTCTTTGTCTATGGGAGTGAATGTACTAGGGGGGGTGATAGATAACAATAATAATATGTAGCCACTCCCAAAGATCAGATACCAAGGTGTTGCCTGGGTACGCACATCCTTAACAATAGAAAAGATAACAGCAGTTATTGTGAGAGGCATCCTGCCTTAATGTAAGTACTAATGTTTATAAGCAGACTAAAGTCCATACTAGGGAAAGACTCCTGAGAACCATTATTTACAGTTAGCTGTAATTTGTAAACGAGATTATATTGATAAACAAACAAACAACAAAAACTTGCTGACAGCCAGTCAGTGGCATATAATATATGCTAGCTATACCCACACATAAATGGATTGTGTGTCTGCAGCTTACAGCAAAGTACACATCTCACAAGAATCCTGAGAGGTATGAAATATCCCAGTTCTCTGAGAACACACTTCAAATGCTGGAAACTGAGTTTCTGGTGCATGCAAAAGCTATTGGAAGGGATTCAGGATAACTACACGTTGGTACAGCCTGGGATACAGACAAAGATAATGGCACCGAAGGATCTCATACTAGCTAGTTATCAAGCTCTGTAGCTAGCTATAGCTAACTCACTTGGATGACTTCAAAGTCTAGTAGTCTACTAGTGAACAGCTCCTCCCTGTTGTTCGTGAAGCCTCATCCTACTAAACTATTCTCTCCGCTCTAGCTACAGATATTATATATCATCATTCGAAGTCGATGACAGGAAATATTCCTGCGTCACACACACAGGGGATATAGCCCCCCCCCCCCCCCCCCCCCCCGGAGGTATTCTCTTACCCCAAGAGTTTTTACCCTAAAGCCTCCCCTGGTGGGGTAGAAACTCCTGCCCAAGAAAATGTACTTTTCTAAACTGACTAAAGGTGTAAATCTGCCTATCCGGGGAGCTTCATATGACTCCTACCTAGGAGTTGAGTGTCTTATTATAATAATGCATCCCCTCCTTGGGATATAAACTCTAACTCCCTTCTTTCCTATGAATGTAGCTATCATCTCTTCCCATCCTAGGATATGATCTCCATACTTCCTATATAGTTAGGAGATTCAGTCCTAGGAATCAGGATGTAATGAGTCCCTTCAATTTTCTCCCCAGGAGCTTCTGTCTTTCTCTTCCCATGCAAGGAGTCTTTCCTGGAACTATTTTTTTGTATAATAATTCTCCTAGGAACTTGTCCTATAGAGTATATAATCTCCCAACCCCCTTCCACCACCACCACCAAAGAGTTGGGGGGGGGGGGGGGGTTGTGTGTTATTGTTTGTTTATTTTGTTATTTTGCAGGAGTTTCTGATATTCTCCCTCCAAAAGAGAACGTTTTTCTCCTAGAAAGAGCTATTGCATATTATAATCTTCCTCAAAAATTTTGTTTTCTACAATAATTCTCCCCAGGAGCTTCTGCCTTCTGTCCTTAGGACCCCCAAGGAGACAACAAAATCCTTAATCCCAGTTTTTTTATTATTGGTTTATTAATCCCCCCCCCCCCCCCCCCCCAAAGTTTTGAATGAACCTAGCCCTAGGGTATCTTTAAAAAAAAACACCCAGTTTGAAAATAGCACTTATAGCTCACAAGTGCTATTTTCAAACTGTTTTTTTTTTTTTTTTTTTTTTTTTAAGATACCCTATTAATAATAATTATAATTATATAATATAGAATAATAATATTATAATATAATTATATAAATATAATAAAGAGTTGTAATCTGTCATAGCTATAGTTATGTCCAGATGTTCACTTACATTTTCAGCTGGACATTCTTAATTGGTTTCCTAGTTTCAATTTTTACCTTTCCTTTAAAAACTATGTAATTGGATGTAATTTCACCTGTCATTATGCTCACCTTAATACAGCTCTCCAGCTATTATTTTCTATTTCTAATTTTCCACCTTCCACCTTAACCCTTACAGGACCATTGCACAAAATTTATGACATTAATTATTCAGCGTTAAGGACCGCGCGCGTAAGTGCTATATAAATTACATACTAGAGACAAAACCGCTTACTATATTATTAACCGCCTACAAACTAGTCATAATTATAGTAATAAATACAAGAAAGTTGTCAGACTACAACTGACAGCTGCTATTAAGCCACACCAAGTACGTATCGTTAACGTATTAAAACTAACATGAGCTTGTCACACTTTTGCACGCATGACAATTGTCTCATTTAATTATAAGCGCATGTCACGTTATGTGACAATTGTCTGCTCAAACTAAAAACTATGCCGGTCGGGTAAGGGTTAAAAAGAAGGCTATAAGCATAGATGGTGGGGCTAGAGCCCCTCCCTCCCCCCCTCCCAATTTTTTGCCTACAGTTCTTTTTATTGAGAATGTGCCCTAGCCCTAGCCATAGCCATAGCCCAAGAATATGCAAGGCTCTGTAAAAACAATCATATCTATTAGCAATGTAATACAGTACTACAGTACTACCTGATTAAAAATTTGCAGCTGCAAGTGCATGGAAACTGCTCTGGTTTCTCTACACTTTTCGGCTCACTTTCTACACTACACCACACCCTTAGCCCCCCCCCCCCTCCCCCACCACATAGCAAATACATCACACTGCACTCACTGGCTATTTTGCACCCTCGAATGATACTGGATGCAGTTTTTGGTGGCGTGTAGGCCTAGGTAGATTATGCTCAAAATTTCCCTCATTATTCTATCTGCAATGCTAAAAAAAGTTGTCCATTAATTCTTGCTAATTCACCCATTATTCTCACATTACTGATAAAAAGAACAGTTATCATTTGTTAAACTGCAGCATTAAGGATGTTTCTACATAGTCCTGTGAAGTTTGTCCCCGCTGATCTCCAAAATACTTGAAACATGCCACATGACTGATCACATGATCAATCAAGTGCATGAAACCACTAATGGAATTAGGCCTATAGAGTAGATCCATTAGTCCATAGATAGTGCATAGACCACTCAGAGGACTTCAAAATTAGCTGTACAATGACCAGGTGCAAAAAGAGCTCAAAAAAATGTGCCCTGATTCCAGGCAGTCCCTATTATTGCCAGCATAATCTAGCTAAGCCTAGTGGCGTGTAGGCCTAGAGGATTATGCATGGCTTTTTTTTCTTCCCCCGGGAGCTGACCCCGGACCCCGGACCCCCGACTACGGATTCGGCCATCGCCGACCCACGCGCGTCAAGGAAGATATAGGTGGGCTGGATCATGGGAATGAAACTTGTCATAACAAAAACCAAATGTTGAGATGCTTTTCACAGTCGATGGGTGAACTAAAGAAAACAGTTGTGCAGTTATAGTTTTCATTGCAAGTCTGCAGGTAAGTTAGCTAAAATTTGCATTATCTAGTACATATATTGATTTTCTACTCTGTGCTGCAGCAAGCCAGCTATGTAAACAAAACTGATTACATAGCTATCATGCATGTCTGATTACTATTATAGCTAATACTGTAGGTTTAGTGATATAGAGCTTATGGGACTAACTGTAGAATGATTCAGATACCTAGTTGTATCTAGAGACACACAGAGCTGTAGCTACTCACAATATTATTTTCTGCATATTAATGAAGACACATCAAGATGTGTGTCATTTGATGTACAGTAGCATCAGCTCAATGGAACCATCTATCAATAAGAATTCTAGTCTCTTACAGGGCTAGTATATGACAGCTGGGCACTATATTATGTTTTCTCTGGTGTTATTGATGCTCTAAGAGAGTCTTGATAGTTTTTATAACTAAACGATGTTTTCTTTTCAATGAACTTCCCCAAAATTGTAAATATGTAGGCAAGTAGCTCTCAGCTAGCTAGTTATGCAGCTACAATGGATAGAATTTATCATGACTATATAGCTGGCTATCATACATAGTTACAGAGCTAAAATCCTTAGCTTGTTAGTCTACTGACTGCTATAAACATTCATCTCTGCAGTTTTCTATTCACTGTATACAGTATTGTTACTTTATCTGTGACAAGTAACATACATACAAGTAATTGATTAATAGGAATGGCATCCAACTTGGTAGACTCTGATAGTGATGATGAATATGAAGTGATGAATCCTTTGACAGTTGCTGAATTATTGAAAGAGAGTCAGCACGTGGAGGCTCTACAGCCCTCCAAGCCACAGAGTGAAAAAGAGAAAAAAAAGGTTTCTAGTAGCACCTATGATCGAGCTACTATAGAGCGTTCACAAAATATTTCCATGCAGAAAAGAAGAGGACTCTTTAACCGAAGTAAATACAAGGACAAGAAAGCAGCTGTTCAGAAATCTGAAAGCTTTTCCTCATCTTTGGAGTCAAAAGTTGTTAAAGTATCACCGATGTTATCTGTCAAAAAGAAAGCAATTGTGAAACACACACCTGTCATAAAAGAATCAAGAAGTGCCCCCATCACACCTATTCCACTACCTCGAACGGTCAGTAATAACAAAACTACAGAATGGGTTACGTCCCGAGGGTGACCACTATAGGTTCCACTGTATAAGCAGGCCACCTCTGTATAACAGCCAACTGGTTGTGTCCCAAGGGTGACAGGTTTCACTGTATAAGCAGACCACCTCTATAAAACAGCCAACTGGTTGTGTCTCAAGGGTGACCACTATATACAGGTTTCACTGTATAAGTAGACCACTTCTGTATAACAGCCAACTGGTTGTGTCCCAAGGGTGACCACTATATACAGGTTCCACTGTATAAGCAGACCACCTCTTTATAACAGCCAACTGGTTGTGTCCCAAGGGTGACCACTATATACAGGTATCACTGTATGAGCAGACCACCTCTGTATAACAGCCAACTGGTTGTGTTCCAAGTATAAACAACACTTTCCTACTTTAGATTGGACCTAAACCTCCTCGAAAACTATCAGAAGAAGAGCTAATAAAACAGAGAAGACAACAGCAGAAAGAACTAGTTATGTCAGCAAAACAGAACCATCTCCGAAGATTATCTGAGCCTTCTCCCAACCTGAGACACAAAACAAAATCTTCAGACTACATTCCAGATTATGTCATAGACCCATCTTATGGGGAACTAGACACAGAGGATTTCGTCACAAAGTACAGCGACAAACTACCTCTGGATGTAGTTGTTTCAAAAGGTAGCACACACTTAGCTCAGATACATAATTAAGGAGGTGTCTTTATTACAGGGCCGATTATGGTCCATCCTTATTACGTTTCGTTCTTATTAGCTACAAAGGGTAGTTTTTGTCCATTCCTATTGCAGGAATAGTTTTTTGTTCATCCTTATTACAGGAGTAGTTTTAGTCCTCATTAAGGAGGTGTCCTTACTTCAGGCTAATTGTGACTAATCATTTTAATCACATTCATTTGAAGGTGTGTACGGAATGGATGATCGATATTCTCTTTCTACTGCCGATAGATGTATTATCCATTTCATAAAAAGAAGAGAACTTGTTCAAATAATGGACCCGCACACAAACAAGGAGTTCTCAGTTCCACTCAAGTCAGCCATTAAATTCGGAGTTGTTTACTACCCAAAATCCACAAATGACACGGAGGCAATGAATGGGTTAAATTTTCCTTATGTCTCTGATATTCTAGCAGTGGATCAGATGCCTAAAATAGGTGTGGCCTACTTGAAAGATCCAGATATTATAGGAATGAACTCCATGGAGGTCCTTGCTGTAAAAGAGGTACGAGATTGGGAAGTATTTCCTCATGGGGTATTTATAAAGCAAATGTTTAGGGAGTGAGAGAGTGAGGGGAAGAAGAGGAGGGGAGGAAAAAGAGGGGGAGGGAGAGAGGGGAGGGAGGGGAGGGAAAGGGGAAAAGGGAGGGGAGGGGAGACAAGAATGCTAGGGAGAGTTTTTTGTGACTGGACTTACTTTGTAATCTTCCTCTACACGTAACAAAACAGACATTTTCACTAAATGAGTTTCCTATATCTCTGTTTACAGATGGCTACAAACCTCTTATCAGCTATTTATAATAAATTAATCAGTTCAAAAGTGAGGGGCCTGCCCTCCTCTGGGGCCTGCCCTCCTCTCTGCTGTACCTCACAACTTTTTCACAACTGAAAGTGATAACTTATCATACTTTATTGTTTTCTGTGCATAAAGGAAGCTATTTTAGAGCCAAAGACTTATTCAATTGATCAATCTATATAAACAATCATTGTATAGAAGCATTACATGTCTTTTCGGTTTAATTTTGTTTCATTAAGCATCTGTCACACACTATAATATTGATGATAGTGAATGGTAAACCACTGGCACTTCCATTTCGAAATATTATTACGTTATTATAGTTCCGTTGTCAGTATGAAATTATAACCCAATGACATTTGTATTGTATACAGAATTCATTTGAGAGTAATAACATTGTATTTCACAGTCACCTTTCTTCTGTTAAATTGATGAATTTCAAAGCCTATGTCTAATCTTGCCATCATTCTGGTACCAAAATTACAACTATTGTATAACCATGAATGCACCCACATTAGCTTCAAACTGATTTTCAGTCATTAATCTCATGTTATCATAACATCTCCACACATAACACATTCAGCTGGTCAATCTGTCAGTAAATTGTGTAGTAAAACATCTTACCTTTTCCTACAAACAGGTCATATATCCGGATGACCCTATTAACCCTCGTAAACTTCGAGTGTACAGCTTAACTGCTAAATGTGAGCGTGATATACCAGAAACGCAGGAAATAAACTTTAACACGAGACCTAACTTTATGCAACTCTACCTCCCTGAGATAATGAAACACATACCTGATCCAGTCCCTCTCTACGTTGCCATGTATCGTAACCCTCTTGATCGTCCTCTCATTGCTCCCGGCATCCCCAGTTCAATGTTCAGACGCCCTCTCTACATGAAGAAGAAATTTTCGGATGTCTTATTGATAGCCACAGGGGTCTCCTCTGAGGGCACGCAATGTGACCAAGTATTTGAGGTCCCAACGGATATTGATGTGGAGTTTGAAGTAGTGAAACAATCAGCTAAGGACAGAGAGAAGATGGTTGAAAGCTCCAGAAAACTCAGGGAGAAAATCAAAGACAAAGATGTACGACACCATAGGTAATGTTCAGATTCCAGTATAGAATGATCTGATACCAGTTCCAGCATAAGTAATGGTCTGATGCCATAGGTACTAGTTCCAACATAGGTAAAATGGTCTGGTATCAGTCCCAGCATAGGTATGATCTGATACTAGTTCCAGCATAGGCAAGGGTCCACTATATGGTTATATTCTTTTTAAAATATGTATATGAGACAATAATTTTCAGGTATGTGGGTATGAGTGATGAGGAACATCGGATTCAAATGAGTATATACAAAGCTATCAGAGAGGGCGGGAAACTTGAAGGGGGTGTGGTAGACGAAGATGAGGAAGCTGTTGATGGGGACTATGTAAAAGCAACCAGTGGAAATAGGTAAGAATCGAACCATCTATAACTTAATGTGGACACTGCATACCTTCCCAGCTACACAGAGATGTGTATAAACTACCCCTGAAATAAGGAGGACACTACACACCTTCCCAGCTACATAGAGATGTGTATAAACTATCCCTGAAATAAGGAGGACACTACACACCTTCCCAGCTACATAGAGATGTGTATAAACTACCCCTGAAATAGGGACACCTCCTTAATGAAGACACTGCACACCTTCCAAGCTACATAGAGATGTGTATGAACTACACAATATGGCTCTCAACTAGTCACATAGACCTCTTCGCCATCTTATTATTGTAAATGTATTATAGCATATCATTGCTGTTTCTCCCTCAGGTTAGCCATGAATCATAGAGTTGATTTGTTGGAAGAGAACATGAAGCGATGCAGTCACTCTGCTGCAGAATCTAAGGTCATGATCGCAGAACTGTCAAAAGAAAACGCTACTCTCCATGAAAGGTTCCGAGTTAAATAGATATTGTCAGAAATACCCTCTGTTCCTAGTTTATCAATTACCTCCGGCTTCTAGCTTATTAATTAACTAATTCTTGTAAACTTTGAAACTTTATTTTCAATATTCATTATTTACTTTCAGAGGTTCAATGTTTGTGTAAGACTTGTTTATAGGAACAAAAATTAAAGCCTCATCAACACCAAAACCACCAAAACATAAAAATTAATTTGATCACTATTTAAACAGTACCCACAGATATTCTCAAGTACTCTTCACCCAATGTAGACTTTGGTGTCAATTAGAACAGCTTAGTGTCCATTAGAATATCCTTTCAGAAAACAGTTATTTAGAGTCCTACCACCTGTAAATTAGCTGGTGGTGAAAGCCAAATAGTGTGGACTCTAATAAACAAGAAAAATGTCAGCACTCTGCTTCTAATTAATACCCTGCTTCTAATTAGTACCTCACTTCTAATTAGTACTCTGCTTCTGAATTAGGAGTGAATGTTTCCTAATTGGAATGTTTGATTGTTATTAGAGTAGTGAAGTTGGAGGAGAAACTATCAAACCAATATCATCAGTTGGAAGAGATGGAATTAATTTCCAAGCAACTGGACAGTATTTTCATAGACATGGAACAGATGAGATCACAACTTGACCACTTGCAGACGAGCAAAGGCGTGGTCCAGACTAGTGACCTTTCACCTTATGTCTGTGAGCATGAAAGTGTGTCTGAGATTATTGATGTTGCAAAGAGGAACAGAGAACTTTTATATCGCATGACTCTACCTGAGGTAGGAATGAAACTTCTCTATTCAAACCCCTAGTATACAGTGGAACCAACCCCTGAAATGAGGACACCTCTGTATACAGTGGAACTTCTCTATTCCAACCCCCTGAAATGAGGACACCTCTGTATACAGTGGAACTCCTCTTTTCCAACCTCCTGAAATGAGGAAGCCTCTGTTATCTCTTCTGCAATGACATCATAACACATTGCTGTGTTCTGTATATATACCAGGTCCTACAGATGTTGAAGTTGGCTGGTTTAGAGAAATACAAAGATGTGTTTTCTACAGCGGGTTTAAGTGGTGATATTCTTAGCCAGTGCAATGAAGAGGTACTGGAGAAAGAGCTTGGAATATCATCCAAGATAAACCGCACAAAAATACTTCACATCATCACTGGTAAAGTACCCACAAAACTCTATAAACTGATCGACTAGGTGGTCAACCAGAAACACATGTACAATAGTCTTGTCTTGACAATGCAATACTGCAATACTGTTATATTTTCAGTTTGTACTAAAGTAGTTTACTAACCTGTTTGGGTTCATTGGTGTAACTTTCTCTTGGATTTGTACATTACCAATTTAATAGAACGAATTTCATAGCTATATAAAGCTAGTGTAGATGTGATTCTGTGTGTAGCATGATGCTTTAAGAAAAGGTGAGATGTGATGTTAAGTTGTTTTTGTGTGTATTGGGAAAAATTCTGGAGATAGCATTATAGAAAGCAGAGGATATCTGTCTTCCCCACACCTGATGATATCCTGTAAGGTTTCCCTCTCAAAAGGTACGTTTTCAAAACATCATTTAAAAGATCAAGATCTTACTTCCCATGCTAGTGTGCACTATTAACTTATAAAGCACACTATGTACATTTACACACACATCCTGTCTGATCCAGCTTCAGTGATACATATGAGATATTGAGTATCATTAAGTGGATTAATAGAGGGTTAGTTACATTTTCCATTCCAAAAATGCTTAATTTTAGGGGGTGGAATGGTTGCATGTGATCATCTTTGTACCAAGGTACCAAACTCACTTTGTCCAGCCACTGTGTGTGTGGCTTTTTAATTGTAGGGAGGTCAAAGTCTTATATTGGGGTATCTAGAAGGAGCTTTGGGTAAATGCTTTCTAAAGGAATTTGGGGAGATCTTATTGTTTTGAATACAATATATTGTACTATAAACACACAAACAGTATGAGTGTGCACATCTGTCGCCAATGTTTATTTCAATATTCACAAAAATAACTTTAGAAAACTTGTGACAACAAAGGTATTTCAGAATGTGCCCACACCAGCTAGTACTCGAACTTCTTCATAGACCACCCAAAATGTGAGGGACCACGGTGCCTGGAGATGGAGGGGTGAGTGGTGGGAGAGAGGGAGGGAGAGGTGAGTGGTAGATGGAGGGAGAGAGGGGTGAGTGGGGGGAGAGAGAAAGGGAGAGAGGGAGGAAGAGAGGGAGAGGAGGGAGGGAGAGAGGGAGAGGAGGGAGGGAGAGAGGGAGAGAGGGAGGGAGGGAGAGAGGGAGGGAGAGAGGGAGGGAGAGAGGGAGGGAGAGAGGGAGAGGGAGGGAGGGAGAGGAGGGAGGGAGAGGAGGGAGGGAGAGAGGGAGGGAGAGGAGAGAGAGAGAGAGAGGAGGGAGAGAAGGAGGAAGGGAGAGAGGGAGGGATAGAGAGAGGAGGGAGGGAGTATGCATTATTTTTACCATTCTAGTCCAAATTGCAACAAATCCTTTATACATTGCAAACATTCCTTCACCTTTCACCTATAAAGGTCATAACATGAAGACAGTCTCTCTCATTCACCAACTCACTGTCTTCAGGAGGCAGTCTAAAGTTGACTTATACAGAACTCCTCTGCCATCTTTATACGGCTGGTTCATCATTCTTGTCTTAAGAACATCCATTGGTGTGCCAAATATGGCGGATACCAAACCAGCACAGGCACTATAAACATACCAAAGAGAATGGAGGTTGTGCAGAGAGTGCGTGTGCCAGCAAAGAGAACGGAGGTGTGTGCAGAGAGTGCGTGTGCCAGCAAAGAGAACGGAGGTGTGTGCAGAGAGTGCGTGTGCCAGCAAAGAGAATGGAGGTGTGTGCAGAGAGTGCGTGTGTCACCAAAGAGTATGGAGGTATGTGTGAAAAGAATGGGTCATGGACGAGGTCAAATTTGCTATCACCTGGAAAGACTATGAGTAAGTGCGTTGTCCGTTAAACTGGTTCTCCTGAGAATGACCTGTTTCGCAGCATCATATGTTGTTAAATCTATATTACACACATAACACTGAATAATAACACAATGTAACACAATGTAACTTACCTCCTAGACAGACAAATGCTGCTCTCTGGCAGTTTGGCACCCATCCTTTCCACAATCCTCTCACTCCTTCTGTTCTAAGGATAGAACGAAATGCATCTCCTGTACCCTTGTATCTATGGATATGCACATCATGTGATCAGCATATGCACATCATGTGACCAATTATATAAGATGTGAAGATTACAAGTATACACCACACCCTAGGCATAAAGATCTTCCTGAAATAAGGACACTGCACACCTTCCCAGTTACATAGAGATGTGTATAAACTACCCCTGAAATAAGGACACCTCCTTAATGAGGACACTGCATACCTTCCCAGCTACATAGATGTGTATAAACTACCTCTGAATTAATAATGAATGAGACCTTCCCATATCTTGATGTCTGGAGTTCTATTACCTTGGTTTCAGGCCATCTAATATTCTCTTGCCCTCCATCTGCATTCTGATCTTGACCAGGTCAGTTGGACTAGCCAAAAACTGACCCAAAGCTCCAGAAATCATGCCCGTGGGAAGGGCCTTCCTATTCATCAACAGACATAAAACTATCATTGACTGTTTGCATAATCTTCTCCTTTACCAAAGAGGGTATCTTCCATCCTTGTCCCTCTTGAAAACATTATCCCTTATAATCTCATAAAAGGTCACTCTGCACCCACTATATACTACATCACATGACACAGCATCACATGATACATCACGTGACAAGACTAGAGAAGTGGTTACTCACCCATGTGTCTAAGGATGGCAGGAGAGAGCCCTCTATATAAACTCCCTATGCCTTCTTCAACAACTATCAAATATACATCTATTCACTGGAACGTTACTCTGTACCACACCCCCTGAAATGAGGACACACCCCTCACTGTTCCTCCTGAAATAAGGTCCACGAAGGACTTGCATATTAATTAAGGACTCACTGATTCCAAAACATGTCTTCAGCATGCCTCGGGGCTTTATCTCTCGACCCACTGAACTGCTGGTGGCTTGTCGTTCACCCTGCACCTGGAGTCTTGTCTTTGTAACATCCAAAGGGAAGGTGACTATTGAAAAAATAGTAACAAGGGTCAATGACTGTATGCCATCTCATGTTAATGTGTTAGTTCTTCTCTAAGACCAGTTCCTGCAGGGATAATTGGGAGACCACCTAACCCATAACCTCAGGAGACCACCTAACCCATCTTAACCCCAGGAGACCATTTAACCCATAACCTGGGAGTCCATCTAACCCATATCCTGGCCTCAGAAGACTAGGTTATCACAGTTTATGTATATCCATACTAGTAGACATGAAAGTAGAGATGTATAACACATTCTAGCTACCATGTCCCAATGTCCCATATAGCTAGGAATAATATACATCATCACTATCTAGTCTGTGTATAAGATGCCCACAAGATGTCCCACGTGCTGGGGAGGGGTCCATTTTCCGTGCTCACCCGCTTCAGCCACGGCTGCTCCAGCGCAGGAGAGAACGTATATGAGAGGGAGAGAGTCATTGTGTTTACCAGGAACCCCCATCCATCCATCACCTGGTGGCCCACGCCTCGCCGTCGTCTCAGGCTGTTAAGCCCATGCGCGCTTACAGCAGAAAGGCGAAGCCCAGAAAAAAAGGTCACAAAAAGTAATTACTTGCAATCAGGTGATTGCCCTACCCCAAAAAGGTCACCGTTTGCTGGAGGGAGGCTGCACGAGTGTGGAAGCGAGTGCGAAAGCGAGCGCGGCAGCAGAGATATATCATTGTGAAGATCAGGTATATGCCCTTAATTAACTTGAGGTGCTAACTAGTAAACAGTTATTATTCTGTCCTGATACTCTGGGTGTAAAACAGATGCAATAGCCATTGAAACCAGAGATTGTTCATTAACACCATTAGCTAATTTTATCTTAGCAATGGCTCAAATTAGCTCAGCAACACTCTACTAATCTAAAAAGTGGTATTCACAAAAGCAAAGTCTTATAATAGAGCAGTGTCCACTCTAGAATGTGTTATTGCATAGATCTGTTATTAGCAATGATGTTATTTTACAGTCACTGCAAAACTACAGGACATCAAACTCTTCTTTGAGTCATTTTCTCCTCCTAGGATATCATCAATGGCTGTAAATTTATCTCTTTCTTCTCCTGTGGATTATGTTATCAACATCCACTCAACTCTTCATACTATCGAGCTCTCCTTTAACGAGCATAATTCCATCCGATGGATGAGAGATCATTGGTACTGGTCCTTCTACTGCTCTGCAGTGTATCTTCTATTGATATATTTAGGCCGACAGTACATGAAGGACAGGAAGCCATACAACCTCCGACATGCTCTCTGCTGTTGGTCAGCAGGTCTAAGTATTTTTAGTTTATATGCAGTCTATTGTATATATCCCATTGCTTATAACATGGTGTACATTGGTGGATTCCAGCATGCTATATGTGACTCTAGTTCCTACATTGGCTCTGGTGGGGGAGGGATATGGGCGTTTCTGTTTCCTCTGTCAAAGCTTCCAGAGCTCTTTGACACAGTGTTTATTATCCTCCGAAAACAGAAAATGGTGATTCTCCACTGGTATCACCACGTCACGGTGTTCATTTACTGTTGGTTCAGCTATGCCTTCCCTATTTCGACGGGGATATGGTTCGGCACTGTAAACTTTTTTGTACATGGAATAATGTATGCATATTATGCTGTAAAGGCCAGTGGTCGTTCGCCACCGAGATGGGTTGCCAAGTCAATCACCGTCATCCAACTCTCTCAGATGTTCGTTGGTATTTTGTTGAACTATGTGGCAACAAAAGCACTTTTAGAGAATAAAACATGTGGCACCTATCCCTTTGCCATTGGAATTTCGATATTTTTCTATGCCTCTTACGCCATTTTGTTCGGCAACTTCTACTACTGGACGTATATCTATAAAAAGCCTGGGAGTAAGACAAGTGTGTCACCAATGAACAAGATGACTGTTCCTGCTATTAATGGTGTGACAAATAGCAATAAACTGGGTGGAATGGAGAATGGGAAAGTGCCACATCTGGATGGACTCAGACTACGTAATCTTAATGGGATTGGAAAATGATGTCTATATAATAATATTATAGCTGCATTTATTTTGAATTAGCTAGTTTCACAAGACTTATAGCAAAATAATTTATTTTGTATCATTGTCACAAAATATATATTTCTACAGATATGGGTACATGTGGTCGTGGGATGTAGAAATTCTATTTTCTTTTTTTCATATGATGTGACGTAGTAGAAAGACCATTCACTAAACCGCCATTACTAATAGTTTCAACTCTGCCAGCCACTTCAGGTGAGACCTTCACTGAATTCTTGCAAATGTATGAAGTATAGAAGAATTGTGCAAAAAGAACAAAATAGCTTCCATACAGAGCAAGGGCAAAGTAAATATAGTAAAATCTATCTTCACTTTTTCCATCACAGGTCCAGTTTGGATCGTACTTCATATTGTAAAAGAGATAGACATTTACCCACACACCAACCACCATCTGTATGAGCTGCAGAGATGTTATCACTATGTTAACCCACATGGGAGGTCTGAAATAGCTGGATGCTCTAACAGCATAATAGAGATACATCAGGGCATGCACAAAATAATTCATGGTTATGAACCATTGCTGTGGGTTGGTCAGGTGACCATAGCTATACCAACAATAAATGAAAACAGTTATATGGTGATACCAGTGAAGAAAAATCAATTTCTTCTTTCGTAAGACAATGAAGTATGTGTCTAATAGCTCTGGTCCCTTTGAAAAACAGAAAAGATAAGACCAAAGTCCAACTTGTTTCTCAATAATAACATCGTCACAGACACTTCTTTTCCACCCATAATTGTAGGCATAGGACCAATGATAAACTCCAGCAACACAAAAACCGTAAAATGAAAAACCAAAAAGTAACAAACTCCACATCATCAGTGGACCTCTCAGATCAAACTTTGGACGATTTTGCATGAAGTGTTGCAGTCCAAAAATTGTGATAATGTAAAATGCAGAGATGGAGAGGGAATATGGCCAGATATTGGCCATGAAGTTGATAGCAATGGTGTGGTTGAAATGATCTTCTACAGAACTAAGCGGATTCCAAGTGCTTGCCATTGCTTCCCTCCAACCTGAACAAGCACATCATAACAAATCATCAGCTGCTGTTAATGTTGTTACAAGGACTCGTTACATGGCTATTAGTTCTGCACATTATTATGTAACTAAACTTCCCCTCTAAGCCACTTACCTTCTCACCACACAATTTTAAGGCGATTTCTTTGTAGTCTCTCTACGCAAAAAATTTTATGGTCGGTTCAGAAGTCGTTCGATAACGTCATCAAACCAAAGTTACTACAAAACGGTACTATTCATAGCTAACCATTATCACTCCATACATCACACTATAATAACATCATTATTCATAATAATTCTCTTTATAATTTAGTAGGTTAGAATTTCTAAGCTATATTTTTTACTTCAATTTCACTTTCTCTCCAGTACTGTATGATCTTACAGTACTCTTAAGAATGAATGTCTTGTAGTAAAAGTTTGAGAAAAGAAGGAGCATGCTGAGGCCATAGAAGATAGAGTAAACACAAAAACCATGATACAGCCATCCAAAGATCCCATGTGTTATCCCAATCAGAAACTGCACAATTTGAAACTGTGTTATCCTCTTCTTCCAAGTGAAGTCATGTAGTGGGTACTGAGCAGTGAGAAAGTAATACCCATACATGATGACATGAATGAAAGAGTTCAGCAGAAGAATTGGTACGGCTGCAGGAGTGGGGGTGATGTGGTATGCCCAGTCAGCAAGCAAAGTAATACTGCTGTGATGGAACACATGGAGAAAAGATATTTGTCGAACACGATGTCTGAGGATCATGAAGATTGTATCTAACAGTTCATAAAGTTTGGATAACCAGTATATCCACATGCCTTGGCGAATAACATTGTTATCTTTGTCCTTTGAGAAAAGATTACCACCAACCTAGAATTATGACAGATAACAAAGACTTCAAGATACATAAAATATCCACACACCCACCTGATAGAGTCCTACCAGAAAGACTAAAACTGCCCCTAAGCTGAAAACAGAGCACAATAGATTATGAAATATTAGTGGTCTTCGGAGATCCAGTGGGGAAAAGTGCTTCATGAGTCGGGGAGAAAGAAAGACAAGTATAAGATAGACTGCTATGATTGGAGCACTTTGAGAAGTTGCAAAGTTATAGAACACTACAAGAATGAAAGGAAACAGCAAAATAGATTAAATGTTTAATCAGTAGTAGTCACAGGGAGAGAATCCACTATCATATGAAGACCATAAATATTCATTGATGAACATGAAATGTGAATTCTTGTCAAGTTCTAGCTACTAGCTAGCCATATAGCTATCTAATTTGGTGAAAGGAGGTTTCACGGTGATTACAGCTCACCTAATACATCTAGGTGCAGAGTTTTAAAGCTAGATTATTGTTATAACCGGTTACATGCCTGTAGTTGTGCTGTAGTCTGGCGCCATGATAGTTCTGTGCTCTCTCTCTCGATCTCTCCACTCCAGCTGCAGAACATTGAAAGGTGGGTGTGGTCGCACTCTGGCTAGCTATAATGTTTATGACTACAGACGATTATAAGTAGTGTTGTCATAGATTAAGATTCTGTCCAAACCTCGGATCTACTTGGACGGATTTCTCTCTCAATCTCAGGATTTTATTTGCTTCTGAATGAACTTGTACAACAAGAACAAGTCTAGCTGTAACGTGTAGTCTAGCTGTAACGTGTAGTCTAGCTGTAACGTGTAGCTAGTCTATAATAGCTGTATCATGAGCTATCCTGTTGCACTGAGTTAGCTAGATTTACAGTGTTTGCGTCAGGGAATCAAGTGAGCTTCTAATATTAGTATCACAGCCCACAACTACAGCTATATTTTTGGATTTTGAGGTTTAACAGTTCACATATACTTGGAAAACAGGCTACATGACAATGCTGGTAGCCCTGTTGTTACTATAAAATTTCTGAGCCTTTTACATATTCCATTTCTCCATCTTGCAAAGTCCTCGTCACAATTATTCCAACCACACCCCTTTAAAGGAGGTGTGGTTTAACATGAAAACAAGCAAACACTTTTATAGATAATAACTTGAGGAGCAAACAAGTATTAAAGTTTCGACTGATAATGTAACACAAGGGAGACTTCTCTACAATGAACGGTAGCCATTCTTCCCTCTTCTGCACGGAGAAATGGTGAACATAAATCCATCCTGTAAAGAAGATATTTCTTTACTAAGGAAGCATCTCCACACCCCACCACACCCTCACCAGGCCCCATCACCACTACTAGGAGCATTGTTATGGGTAACAAATCATGATCAAGATCTCTCATTAGAACATCAATCAATGATTGACATCAATATATTATTTACACACACGTGTAATCACTTGCTAAACCTATAACCTACAGACCATCACATAGCTACAGGATATTTATATATTTAGCTAGAGGCTAGTTAGCATCATTCATGTTGCTAGGGAGCAGCTTTTGAAATATTATAGCTCTAAGAAAAAAAGGCTAAAACTCCATTTCTATTATAAACCTGTCAAAGTACTACACGTGTATAATACAAGTAACCTTGATCAGTATCGGCAACTCCTTCCAGAAGGAAAGATGAGGAATCATTTCAACTCCACGAGCTCCCTTCACTCGGTACATCACAATCGAACCAACAATAAAATAAGTCAGAACACCAACGATTAATCTGGAAGCAGAAGTAAAGAGAAAGGTAAAGGGTCATTATTGTAATAACCCCACTATGTACTCACAGGATCATGAGGACAAGCCCCACAGGACCCAGGATACTACCACTAGATGAGTGCCTAATAACATCTTCATCTTCCTCTTGTTTGTTGATGGTCATGTTAAATATCTACAACAACATTATAACAATAAACACTAATAATAATAATAATATCTAGGTGTTGCCACACCCACCAGGATATCTAGGTATTGCCACACCCACCAGGATATCTAGGTGTCACAGTACTCACATATTTGTGTGTTTTTTTTCCTAAACCGTCACTGGTATCCTCCTTAGTGAATACTAGATCTCCATCAGTGGACTTCTTTACTTTCACACTCAACAGTACTTGTCTAAATATAGAAGGAAACAGAACTCATACACACAACACACACACACAACACTCACAAACAACACTCACAACACACATACACAATACTCACAACACACACACAACACTCACAACACACACACACTTGAACCTTGAAGGGGGACCACTCCTAGGAGTGATGTCCTCTATTGAACCTCACATGAATTTAATTTAAGCTGGAGGCCTTGACAGCACTAGACCCTTATGGTGAGTGGTGACAGTCTGTCGCCTGCACTTAAAGGCTAGTTGGCAAGTGTCACACTTGCAGTGGCTTCTCCCCCAACTGACTATTTTTTAGCTCTACAGCTCTTCCCTTTCTCCCTAACTCACCAAGGGGGGTGGGGGGGTTGTACAAGCAGTGCTTATGCATTCTTCGATAATTTCTCTCTGCAATCACAATGGCAGGTACACTAGCTAGTGTTAGAGCTACTCCAGCAGCTTCCTAAAGAATCTGCAAGCATTTTCTACATGTAGTATATCTCAATTTTTGGACCTGAACATTTGTATTGAAGTTGTATGAAGGATCTTGCTTCACTCCAAAATTGAGCATCATCCATGACTTACCATCAGAGTACAGCATAAAATATAATATAAATTTCTTCACTACTCCATGGACACTGTGGTCTTTTCTCTTTCCTTCTTTGCATCACAATGTCACCCCTAGAGTGTGGTGATTCCAGTAGAGGTAGTACTACTACACTAATCTGCATACTACACTGATCCTCATCTTAAGGTTCAATGAGGTTATGCTACAACTATATACCCCAAACACCAGATTCAATACTTAAGAAATCTCTAAACCACCTTAAGAGCACTCGAAGAAGACTCGGAACTTCTATGTAAAACCCAATAGTAAAGCAGGTACTGACTCAGAAATCTAATATTTGCAGGTTACTTGACTATCCACCATTACTACTATATGGAGAGAGTGAATCACCTGCAGTATTGACTCAGGGATACCAGAAACCTTCATGCCAAAGGGCCTGGTGAGGAACAGAATTGCAAGTCAATGAAGAGCATAAAGATCTGGATACTATGCCTTCTCTACCATCTGTCTAGCATATCTACGAAACCCCCTTCCTCTTTGAAATCCACACTGGGAGTCAGGCAATACCTCCTCTGCTACGTACATCCTGGAGTCTGCTCTGGATAATCTTGGCAAACAACTTTCCACTAGTGTCCAACTAACTGATACCCCTCCAATTATCACATGAACTGAGGTCACGGATTAAGGCATCCTAGGAACACAGCCATCCCTTCAGACTTGATGGACTGGGTGTTCTAGTAGGCTAGCACCACAGCACTTAAGGATCTCTCATAGCACACCATTCTTCCCTCCAGCCTTACCTCCTTTTAGGGAGCTCAGTGATGCAAGGATTTCATCCTATGAAGGAGGCATACCTAGTTTTTCTCTAACTGCTATTGACTGTACAGATAAAACTGTTTCCATCCTGTACCTAGTCTCACTCTCACAAGGGTCTCCGTTGTTCTTCCTGACAGATCTCAGACCTACCCTACCTCACTGTGACTCTCTCAGACTCTTCCATGTGCTTTTGGCCTTGCTATGGCCACCAGCATTTCATCCATGTGAGTTAGCTCTTTGTTCAACTTCTAGTGCTCAGTTTAATAAGCATGTTGGTAGCACTGATGGTTACTACCAGTGCCTTTAGACACAGCCAACTGATTAATCAGAACAGATACTTATTTGACACACACGCACGCACACATGTGCACACACACGCGCACACACACACACACACACACAGCTATGAGGAGTTGTAATGTCTCCTTATAAAAATATTAGAGTAGGACTTGAGTTTGGTTATAACTTACCTGGTTAAACCAGTACCCACATCTCCATTAATGTAAGTGATAGAGAATGTATCATTATCTGTCACGTCCCATGATGCACTATCAACTTGTCCTAACTTGTAGTAAAGACCAGACCCAGACAAATCATACTGACAAGCCTAAAACAAAAGTTCATCTGATGAAAATATGTGACACTAACACACACTGTGGGGTCAGAGTACACACTGTAGGGAGGTGACCTTGAGACTCAAGACACTTACTTTTTATGGCTGAATTTTTTTTTGACTCTTTGACCAGGTGATAATGATAGATAGCATAATTGCTACTCCACTCATGCAACAAACTCTGAATACAATGTAACCTCTGAATAAAGGACACATTGGGATCAGGTCTACTGTCCCTTGTAGGGAGGCTGTACCTATATCAGAGGTTAATTTATACTGAAACACTGAGGTTGTCCTTGTCTCAGAGGGTCCTTTAATAGAGGTTCTACTCTATTTCCAAAGAAGAGACACTTACTGCTGCAGTTGGGTCAGCAGATGAATCAGACGTATTGCAGCTCATTGGTGAACAGAAGGACACTCTGTATCTATATTGACCATTACCTTCACCTTCACTGTTGTCAGGAATATCTTGGCCCCTGTGAAGAGATAGAATATAAAACATGGCTGCAACTTAGAAGAGAAATCAGGATGTACATGTTTATACTAAACCCATTTTCTAGATATTAATATTTATTTTCCAGATATTAATCGTGTCCTCACAAAAAATAGTAACAAAGTTCCACAGAAAAATAGTTTCATTAGTGGCTCTTTAGCTACATCAACTAGATTTAGTCTGTTTTCTCATCATGCATGTATACAACAAGCACATGATAGTTTTTCCCAGAGCTAGAGAGCTATGACTCCATTTAGAAAAGAGAAACTCTGTAGTAGTGGTGACAGGTATAGAAAAAAAAGTTCTGAGAGCATTATTTTAGACCATAGGCTGCTCACTAAATACATCACAGAGTATCAGAACTCCTGTTTTTCCCTTAATAGAGAGCACAGTATTGTTTTTACATCATACAGTTCTGTATATCAGATACAAGTAAGAAAATCTTGCTATTAACAAGATAAACTTTTGCATACATAGCACACATTTAATATACTAGAACTCTATATATAATATATGAATCACATCCTTAGGCTCCTTCCACAGTCCTCTCTGATTTAGGGAGAAGGGGGTGGCCCCTATAACACACTGAGTCACTCTGACTATTACATCAGCTTTTCAGCATTAAAACCATTACAACAGTTAACACAATCTTTAATCCTTAGCAGCTAAACTTGTCTATTGAAATCATCACTCCTGTTAATGCAACAGAATACAGAACTGCTAGCTATATTATATATCTTACACGAAGGTGTCTGCTATCCCTTTGATATCAATTTCGATTTGCTGACCATCCACGGACGTAGTACACTTACAAGGATCGGTACAATCCACAGCAGCACTAGACACAGTACGTAGCGAACACAATAACACCACTACCACAACAAACTCAAAGTGACTCATGATTCTCTGATCCTCACACCACGACCTTTACAGGTGAAAATTGATGACGAGACACAATACACAAGCCAACTATCAGACCACCACCCGCCGTTTACGTACGTAGGTACTAATCTACTACAGTATGCTGTACAGTGTACATGCACGCACACGTACAATTGCACGGGCGCGCGGCGCGGAAGATCGACGGTAGGCTAAAGTCACGTGTGAAGATGTGGACCTCAGCTCCGCCATTTATACTTATGTAAGCAAATCTACTCCACGCAGATCCAGTGTTATTCAGTGTTGTAGTAGTGAATCTAGGGAAATTTGCACTAGGCTTCAGCTTAAAAAAAATTTTTTTTTAGCTAACTAATATAATAGCTAATAGTATAGATTGTGATGTTTATGTCACATGAAGAGTCAAAAGCCACCAATGTCATGCTGACCAGTGTCATGTTTGGGCATCATCATTCTGTAGCTACATTGCTAAGAGAGAAAATCCCTGATGAAGTGTGTATGTCACTCAGCACACTCGTGTGTGAAAAACTTTCTTGTGCTCTAGATTATTCTTTCACATCTCACTTAAAAAAAACAAAGCAGAGAAAATTAATAAGAAACTTAAACTGTTGATACTCTCCTAATAGCTAACTAGTGGGTCCTGTAATTCTGTTACTTTTAATCCTAACTCTGACATGTGTAAAGCAGTGATAATGACAGTTGGGATGCTATATGGATGTGGGTCTTAGGGAATTCTAGGGACAAAAATGGAAGAAATTTAGTTCATGTGATCTGGAGACACTGCCCCTTCTCATAAAATAATGTTCAGTAAGTTAGACAGCCCAGTCGAGGCATCAGTCAAGAGTATACATATGCATTCATTGTTGCATTCCTCAGGATACCATTAGGGTTGGCCAGGATCTTGAAGACCTGCATGAAGAACAGACTGTGAATAATACTGGATCCGTGTAGAGTAGATTTGATTACATAAGTATGGAGGTTCATATCATCCACATCTTCTCTAGTGAATGCAATCTGTGGTGCATTCTCATGGACTGTGGGATCCAGAGTGAAGCTAACTTCAGTTCTGTTTGATTAAAAAAAGTTTACCTTGATTGACCATTTGTATAATATCATTAATTTTTTTATCTACTTCTATTCCAACTATAATAAATATCACTTTAATTCTTGGTTTCCCACGCTATATAAAATATGTCAGATTTCTGACATAGATTTTTTCTTCAAACTGCAGCATGCAGTACGGCTAAGTCTAATACAGTAGGTAAAGATCATACAACTAATAAGCTAGAAATAAATTTCATTCCATTATTTAGAAGAGAAAAATTTTCCTGATTTTTGAAAATCATGGCCTAGTACTAGCTTTGCTCGACGAGGAGGATAGAGATAGCTTCCTGAGCTACAGCTCTGAGAATATTGATCTACTGGAGCCTAATGAAGAGCTGGATATAGAAGAAGAGACAGTTGAGCCAAAATCTAAGGTATAAAGATAGCTACAAGTTGGTATAAATTATCCTAGTGTGTTCTCCATAGGTTTCCTGTCATGATAGTTCTACAATTGAGAGTACTGCTTTGTACTCTACATCTGAGGTCCATGAACTTAGGTGTGACAGCTCTTTTGATGAAACTCAAACTGAAAGGCTTCAAGTTAGTAGGCCATGTGTGTATTGTAATCTTGTGGATAATGTGAATAGATGTACAACATGTCAGTGTGTCAAGTATGAAGCCCCATTGTGCCTACAAGCTCGAAATTGCTTCCTCAAATTTCATCAGGCATCTTTCAAAGAAGCAAGAACACAATGGCTACAGAAAAAAGAAGATAATCTTCTAATTCCAGATAAAGGAGGACAACCTAAAGGAAGTACTATACCTAAAGGACGAGGCAAGAGGAAGAAAAAGAATTGGTGAATCTGGTAGCTAGTATTCGGTTACTTCATATTTCTAAGTAACCTGTCAAATACCTGATGTTTCAATATCAAATTGTATTTCTAGCTGTTGTTGATGCTATAAAGATTCTATATTGTCAGTGAAGTCCTTTTAACATTAATTTTTGTCCAAAAATATAACTTCAATGTAATTTTTCCTAATTAAGTGAAAACAAAATATTTTTTTTCCTGCTAAATATTTATGGTACTATGACTTCAACTCAGCCTGCTGGTAGCCCCACCTCCTATTATTATCTGGGAAAAAATGATAGATAATGCATCAATTGAACGTGACTTATAGGAGCTAAAGTTTAGCTAACGTGAGAGCTGTAAATTGGGAAACCAAGAGTTAAAATGTGGTCATCTCCTAAATAATAGTTTTTGAGTGTTGAATATACTCTTAAAATTACTAGCTACACCCGATATATATACAATAGTATAGGCCTAAAATGGAAGGGCTAGCAGTGGTCTTGGTACCCTGAAGGTTAAATCCCAGTAGACCTCAATAATTTTGTTAAGCTAATAAATTATAGCTCTGTGCCTTACTCTCTCCAGGAGAAGGCAGAGGAAGAGCCAAGTCGGTTGGCACAAGAGGGTACTGTGGGGCCTGTAGAGCATGCTGACTGGGCATCTCCTATAGTAGCCATATTATTGAAGCAAGAGAAGATGCATGTTTGAATATGTGGTGATTTCAAAAAGACTCTGAATCCTGTATCTAAGCTCCTATTCCTAAAGTTGAGGACCTGCTGGTGAGCAGAAGTTTACTTAGCTGGATCCAAGTCAAGCTTACCAACAACTTCCTCTTGATGAATATGTTGTTATTATCAATACCCACCACAGTGGCTGTATTGCCATATGGGATCTCATCAGCTCCAGGAATTTTCCAATATGTAATGGAAAATCTACTCAGAGGCATTTCTGCTATAATATATAGTTCCGTTGGGACCCAGTCCTGGATTATGTGCGGCATGGTTGGCCAGGAAGAAGTGGCATACACTTTTGTGCCTATGATTCTAAATTGTCAGTGTATCAAGGCTGCATACTGTGTGGGGAGCCCGAGTGGTAGTCCCTTCTAGGCCAGAGAAAGCTGTACTAATGGAACTGCATCCATGAAGGTCATCCAGGAATGACATGGATGAAGGCCTGGCCCTGGCCCTGACTTGAATGTATGCCAAGAATAGAAAAGAACATTGAGGATACAGTGAACAGTTGTAAAAAATGTTGAATGCAGCAATCTTTACCACCCATAGCACCCTTACAGCCATAGAAATGGTCTACATGACCAAGGTCCAAGGATACACATTGATTTTACAGGATTCATTCATTAGTGGAGGAAAAATTATACTTGGACCTCATGGTTGAGGCCCATTCAAAATGGACCATTAATTCAGCTACATCAGCAGTAGTAATAA
This sequence comes from Diacarnus erythraeanus, assembly GCA_964016965.1. Classification (NCBI taxonomy): domain Eukaryota; kingdom Metazoa; phylum Porifera; class Demospongiae; order Poecilosclerida; family Podospongiidae; genus Diacarnus; species Diacarnus erythraeanus. The sequence goes on from OZ024677.1 coordinate 192,748, forward strand.
TAGTAATTAAACAGCTTTGACAGATAATGGTTCATGGAAGAGTTCAGTTCATTCTTGGTGGCTAATGGAATCAAACAGATCACTATAGCACCATACCATCCTGCTTGTAATGGCTTAGCAGAGAGAGCTGTACAGATCCTTAAAAAAGGATTGAAGAATGGTTCTTTGCAAAGCCCTTGCAAACCCAAATTGCTGGTGTGCTGTTCTCTTACAGAGTGACACCTCAGAGTATTACAGGTGCCTCACCTGCTGAGTTGTTTATTGGGATGACAACCTCAAACTCAATTAGACTTGATCAAGCCAAACATTACAGCTCAAGTGGAGTCTAAGAAGGAAAGCCAGAAGAAAGCTCATGATGTTTCTGCTAGAGGAAGGAAATTTGTGGCAGAAAACATCCTAGTGGGGCCTTTACCCCCAAGATGTCTCTGGAGGGTGCTTAGGATAATCTAGCTTTGGTAGCAGCAGGTTCTGTGCCCATAGAGTCTGATCCAGTGGTGGTGTTGGAAAGTTCTGGGGCTGCTGGCACAGCATCCAAGCTGGTCACACAAGAGAGTTCATCTGCACCTATGCAAGATAGTGAGTGAACTACCTGCCTCAGATCTTCCACCAACACCTGAACTTGACACAAACTCAAAAAATTACCCAAAGAGAAATTAAATGGTTTGATGATCCTCAACCCACTAAACCCCAACATACATTCTAGTGTGTGTGCCTTTCCTCTTTTCCCTAATATTGTGCTTAAAACTACTGTAACATTTTAAGTAGCTCTCAATTTAAGGGGTGAGGTGTAATAGTGATCATCAGTTCATTATATCAGCTGCAGTTAAAAATTGATTGTATTTGTGAGCATGCTCAGTATTCAATACTGTGTGTGTTTATTCTGTCAATTTAGTAAATCCTTGTGAGCTTCTGGGTGCATGCATTGTAGTTGAAGATACTACAGCTCCCTTCAGTCGGCACACCACAATCATCATAATTGAACCATAAGTCAGAAAACCAATGATTAATCTGTGAAGCAGAAGTAAAGAGAAAGGCAAAGGGTCATTCTTGCTATATAATCCCATTATGTACTCACAGGATCATGAGGACAAGCCCCACCAGACCCAGGATATTAATACCACTAGATGAGTGCCCAATAACATCTTCCTCTTCCTCTTCCTCTTGTTTGTTGATGGTCATGTTGAATATCTACAACAACAACAACATAATAATAATAATAATATTAATAATAATAATTATTATGGCCCCACCCTTCCTTGCATGGCCCACCCCTTTCCTATAAGAACCCTCCCATATCTCTTTGTATCTGCCATGACCATGACTGGAAACTGTTTGTTTGTTTGTTAGCTTGCTTGTGTATGCTAATATTAGATATTGATCTGCACTCCTAATTCTGTATTTACACAAGGTATCTAGGTATTGCCACACCCACCAGGATATCTAGATGTTGCCACACCCACCAGGATATAACCCTAGGTATTGCCACACCTACCAGGATATCTAGGTGTCACAGTACTCACAAATGTGTGTTTTTTTCCCCCTCTACCATCACTGATAATCTCCTTAGTGAATACTAGATCTCCATCAGCGGACTTCTTTACTTTCACACTCAACAGTACTTGTCTAAATATAGAAGGAAACAGAACTCACACACACACAACACTCACAAACAACACTCACAACACACACACACTTGAACCTTGAAGGGGGACCACCCCTAGGGGTGATGCTCCTCTATTGAACCTCACATGAATTTAATTTAAGCTGGAGGCCTTGACAGCACTAGACCCTTATGGTGAGTAATGACAGTCTGTCGCCTGCACTTAAAGGCTAGTTGGCAAGTGTCACACTTGCAGTGGCACCCCCCCCCCCCCCCCCCCCCCCCAACTGACTATTGTTTAGCTCAGAAACTCCTCTCTTTCTCCCTAACTTGCCCTCTTTTGGGTGGGGTTTTGGGTGGGGTTGGACAAGCCTACAAGCGAGTGCTTAATTAAGCATTCTTCAAATTCCAGGTGAATCACACATATCCTCGTCCATTTGAGTTACCATCCCTTCCACGAAGGTTAGACGAGGTTCAATGCAGTTATGCTACTATATACCCCAAACACCAGGTTCAATACCTAAAAATACTCTAACTTAAGAGCACTCGAAGAAAACTTCTATGTAAAACCCTATAGCAAAACAGGTGCTGACTCAGCATTGCATGACCTTGTCCAACCTCCTCCAGCTGACCCCCTCTGCTCTTTCATCGTGGCATCTTCCAACCCAACATGACATCTTCCCCTCGAAAGAGAACTAAAAGGCATCTTATTGCTAGAGTCTCCGAGTTACAGTTTGCTGATGACCTAGCTACAGTTGGCAAGATGGAGGGATAGGATTTGAAGAAATTTGGCATCAAGGAGGGAAGCTGGTAGAAAGGGGAAGTTAGTCACCAACTTTCCACCAAACTAACTCCAAACTCCATGCATCTCTCTCTCTCTCTCTCCATTGTCTAGTCAACAAATTAGGTTGAAAAGTGTTAGAGCAAGCACACACCCTTATTGCAATCTGTTGCACACCTCAAATTCTGGGGCTACTTGACCATCTACAGCTTTCATACCATATGGAGAGAGTAAATCACCTGCAGCATTGACTCAGGGATACCAGAAACATCCATACCAAAGAGCCTGGCAAGGAACAGAATTGTAGGCTTTCCACAAGTCAATGAAGGGCATAAAGATCTAGATACTATGCTCTATTGCCTTCTCTACTATTTGTCTAGCACAAAAAAAATCATATCTACGCAAGCCCTTCCTCTTTGAAATCCACACTGGGAGTCAGGTAATACCTCCTCTGCTATGTACATCCTGGAGTCTGCTCTGGATAATCTTGACAAACAACTTTCCACCAGTGTTCAACAAACTGATACCCCTCCAATTATCACATGAACTGCAGTCGCCCTTAGGAAGGATTAAGAACACAGGCATCCTAGGAACACAGCCATCCCTCCAGACTTGATGGACTGGGTATTCTAGTAGGCTAGTGCCACAGCACTTAAGGATCTCTCATAGCACACCATTCTTCCCTCCAACCTTAAACCTCCTTTTAGGGAGCTCAGTGATGCGAGGATTTCATCCTCTGAAGGAGGCATTCTTCTCTGATTGCTATTGACTGCACAGATAAAACTGTACCTAGTCTGAATATTCAGTACCTGACAGAAATGCTCTTGCCAGCTGTCTTCAACACTCTCACAAGGGTCTCCACTGGTCTTCCTGACAGATCTCAGACCTACCCTACCTCACTGTGACTCTCTCAGACTCTTCCATGTGCTTTTGTTCAACTTCTAGTGCTCAGTTTCAATAAGCATGTTGGTACGTAGCACTGATGGTTACTACCAGTGCCTTTAGACACAGCCAACTGATTAATCAGAACAGATACACACACACACACACGCACGTATGCACGCACACACAGCTATGAGGAGTTGTAATGTCTCCTTATAAAAATATTAGAGTAGGACTTGAGTTTGGTTATACCTTACCTGGTTAAACCAGTACCCACATCTCCATTAATGTAAGTGATAGAGAATGTATCACTATCTGTCATGTCCCATGATGCACTATCAACTTGTCCTAACTTGTAGTAAAGACCAGACCCAGACAAATCATACTGACAAGCCTAAAACAAAAGTTCATCTGATGAAAATATGTGACACTAACACACACTGTGGGGTCAGAGTACACACTGTAGGGAGGTGACCTTGAGACTCAAGAACACTTACTTTTTATGGCTGAATTTTTTTTTTTTTTGACTCTTTGACCAGGTGATAATGATAGATAGCATAATTGCTACTCCACTCATGCAATAAACTCTGAATACAATGTAACCGCTGAATAAAGGACACATTGGGATCAGGTCTACTGTCCCTTGTAGGGAGGCTGTACCTATATCAGAGGTTAATTTATACTGAAACACTGAGATTATCCTTGTCTCAGAGGGTCTTTTAATAGAGGTTCTACTCTATTTCCAAAGAAGTGACTTACTGCTGCAGTTGGGTCAGCAGATGAATCAGACGTATTGCAGCTCATTGGTGAACAGAAGGACACTCTGTATCTATATTGACCATTACCTTCACCTTCACTCCTGTCAGGAATATCTTGGCCCCTGTGAAGAGATAGAATATAAAACATGGCTGCAACTTAGAAGAGAAATCAGGATGTACATGTTTATACTAAACCCATTTTCTAGATATTAATATTTATTTTCCAGATATTAATCGTGTCCTCACAAAAATAGTAACAAAGTTCCACAGAAAAATAGTTTCATTTAGTGACTCTTTAGCTACATCAACTAGATTTAGTCTGTTTTCTCACCATGCATGTATACAACAAGCACATGATAGTTTTTCCTAGAGCCAGAGAGCTATGACTCCATTTAGAAAAGAGAAACTCTGTAGTAGTGGTGACAGGTAGAGGAAGATAAGTTTTAGAAGTTTATGAAGTTTTAAACTATAGGCTGCTCATTAAATACATCACAGAGTACCAGAACTCCTGTTTCTCTCTTAATAGAGAGCACAGTATTGTTTTCAGTTCAGTATATATATCAGATAGAAGTAAGAAAATGTTGTCATTAGCAAGAAAAAATTTTTTTGTATGCATATCACACATTTAATAATAATATACTAGAATTCACTAATCTTGCTTTGTGCCAGACTCTTATATTTGAGAAAGAGTCTGGACAAGTTCCATAGACGATCTTGTTGTGCACAGTCAGCAATTATTGACATCATACACAACTATATGACGGGATATACGTCATGAATTTAGTAAAAGTCTGTGCTTTGCTTTTAGTGTGAGTACTCCATAGGCACACATGCTCTCGTACAGCTAATAGTATGCAAAAATTAACATCAAAAACTGTGATGTAGTGTGATGTTTTGGGCATGCCCACCACAAGATCATTGGCAAGTTGAACAAGATTGTCTATGGAACTTGTCCAGACTCTTTCTCAATGTAAGAGTCTGGCTCGAGACTAATGAATCACATGTCCTCTCTGATTTTCATGTAGGGAGAGGGGGGTGGCCCCTATAACACACTGAGTCACTCTGACTTACATCAGCTTTTCAGCATTAAAACCATTACAACAGTTAACACAATCTTTAATCCTTAGCAGCTAAACTTGTTTATTGAAATCATCACTCCTGTTAATGCGACAGAATAGAGAACTGCTAGCTATTATAATATATCTTACACGAAGGTGTCTGCTATCCCTTTGATATCAATGGCGATTAGCTGATCATCCACGGGCGTAGTACACTTACAAGGATCGGTACAATCCACAGCAGCTCTAGACACAGTACGTAGCGAACACAACACCACCACTACCACCACAAACTCAAAGTGACTCATGATTCTCTGACCTTTCAGGTGAAAATTGATGGCAAGCGCTATTCAAACATGCATGCACACCACACACACACGTACACACCGCACATATGTATTCACTGCGCGCGCTAACGAGTCCCAATTTTTGCGTGGACCCGAGACCCGACCTACTTAGCTCTACCCCTTTTTTTCAGATAAAAAATCGTTTAGTAAGGCAGCAATAAGTATAAAATTCATTGTCACTCAGAGTACATCATGTGATGCATTCATTGTTGCATTCCTCAGGATACCATTAGGGTTGGCCAGGATCTTGAAGACCTGCATGAAGAACAGACTGTGAATAACATTGGATCTGTGTGGAGTAGATTTGCTTACATAAGTATGGAGGTTCATATCATCCACATCTTCTCTAGTGAATGCAATCTGTGGTGCATTCTCATGGACTGAGGGATCCAGAGTGAAGCTAACTTCAGTTCTCCTGTAAACAAACAAACAAAAACAAACAAACAAACAATAAAGATGCAGTTTACCTCCACCTAATACTCACCTTTTTTGTAGATCAGATGTGGTGTCTCCACAATCATAAGTAATGGTGAAGTTAATTTCATTCTCGATATCCCATTCCACACAAGGAGAACAATATGATCCAGTCTTTAGCCAGCGACTTTGGCCTTTGTCGTATTGACAGGCCTGGAAATGTATACAGCAAATACATTGAAGAGATGAAGATAGCTAGCTAGTTACAGGGTGCTAGCAAGAAGCTTTTGGTTGGTTGGTTGGTCGGTTGGGGAGGGGGATAACACTGAAGGTGTGACTAAGTCCACAGTGGGAGGGAGAGGGAGAGAGTAAAGCTAAGCATAAATGATACATTAGTTTTGCAGTATTGAAACATGCAGAATTTATACTTATACTTATTCCAACATTTTTTTCCTTCTAGTCACAGAAACAAACTCCTCATAATAGAAGTTTGTATAATTGCAGAATGGCTTAGCTTTTCTTTAACACACCTGTAAACCTTTGCAAGCGTTTTTATTGGGTATGGGTCTCCCTTGCCCTCTGCCTCCTACATCCCTGAGCTAGTATGTGGGTATCTCACCACTGCATCTATTGCCTGGTCTGGGTTAGGCGGATCACATGAGATAGGGGAACAGAAAGAAACATTGTACACGTATTTCTCGTTCAATGGGTCAGGTATGTTCAGACCCCTGCAGACAGAAAAAGATGCAGAATCTACCACTTTTTAATTGCATATGACAAACTATTTATGCTACAGAGGAACCTCTGACACATTGGGATCAAGGTCTATACCTTTCCTGTAGGTATCCTGTCCTTATCTCAGATAGTACATTTTGCTGTCCTTTGTACAGAGGTTGCCCTTATTTCAGAGGAGGTCCTACTGTGCCTTGCAATTAAAGCTATCTATCTAGCTCCTTCAGTTATCAGCAAAGTACGTACACAAAATTTTTAACTGCAGCATAGATATTGATGACCCTCTGGGTCTCTTGCACAACACACATGCACGCATTGGATTTCACACAAGTCAGTCCAGCCTTGCTCGGCTGAGCATTGTGCAACACACAGCAGACCAGGCACAGTGAGGCAAAATATATGAGAGACTTCATCTTTGCACAGACCTTAGGACAACACACTAGCTAGCTAGTTCACTGCGAAACACTTGACAGAAAAACTAGTTTATATAGACAGCTTTAGTGAGATTCTGAGCCAATATTTTCATTCAATTGCATCATGAATTTTGGTCAGAATCATGTGCACCTGGTGGTCTGCATTGGGGCAGGGCTAACCTGTTATTCATTGCATGCAATACTGTGCAACATTTCATCACCACAAGACTTGGATACTAGCAACAGTAACAGTTTCTAGCACTTCAGCCCCATTATATTTATAAATAAAATCAGCTACAACACGAACTTGGTTCAGTATAACCTTATAGCAAAGATAGCTGTGTTATAGATACATTACCACCTTACACTGAACCAATAAGATTGCTATAAACCAGTGCTTAGTATTGAAGTATAAAGCTGTTCTTACACTGGTTTATATACTTAACACAGTAAATGGATGAATGTTATAAAAATTAATATCATTGAGCTAGCTAGCTATACTGTAAAACTATCAAAGGAAGACATTAATAGCACTGTTTTCTATAATTAATCAGTTCAATTCTCTAAGTAGCTCGAAGATTATGTGAGACATCAATCTTAAAAGTCAAAGTTCCTTTTGTTTCTTCATTTCTGTGACGTCTCCGGCCCATCAGACGACCGGTGAATCTTTCTAAATGTCCATCTGTAGGGATCAGCACTGTCCGCTGGCCCAAGAAGCTGTCCACAAGGAGATTATGATCCCAGACCTTATGGAGAACAGGAAAATAAGTTCACTGTTTTAGTATAAGGGCTATAATGGAGGCGGGACTAGCTAAAATAGAGCCTCTGCTCTATGGAAGAGAGTGTCTCATGATAATAACTTTGAGACAGCCAGTTAGCTACAGTGACCTCTGTGTTAGATACTGACCTCTACCATGACCTCTGTGTTTCCAGGATTGCTAACAAAGAATTGAACACGAGAATTGAAGGTTGGATGTAGTGCATTCGCTATTACTGGAGTCACAGCCTTGGACCGACCACATTTCACAATGCAATAAGGATCACAGCCTAAAAAATGTTATTATTTACAGTGGAACCACTCTATTCCAACACCCTGAAATGAGGACACAGTGGAACTCAACCTTCTAAAATGAGGACACCTCTTATCCCAGACACCTTATAGGGCAAGTTAAAATGTTCCGATTAGAGAGATGGTCTCATTTCAGGGTGTTGAAATAGAGAGGTGGGGCTGGTATCATGGGAGGAGTTTACCTGCACCTAGGTCCTGTGCTGTATCCAGATGAACAGTCACCAGTGCCTTGGGAGCACCCACACAGCAAAAACACATGTAACCAAGGATACCACGCCCTGGAACATCTTTCTTCAATAACCTAGAAAGAGGGGAAAGTGTATATAGGGAGGTTGTGAATGGGGAGAAAGATCTGACTAACTCGGCTCCACATGATATTTCTGTGAATATTCGGAGTAAAAACTCTCTTTCATAAGCAGGGTCAAAGGTTGAAGGTATGATGACATATCTTCCTTCATTGAGTGTAAATCTATCGAAGACACTTCTTCGATTAGTGAATACACAAGAAGCAGCCTTCTCCTGGATGGCATGGCAACGAAACATCCTGTTTTCCTCAACCTATAGAGCAGTAAAAGGAAAGACAAGGACACTCCCATTTGCTCTATTCCTATGTACTACCTTCATGACGTGATAGCCGATGGTGAAGTTCTCAGATGAACCTTGGACTTCTTTACTGGTTGCCTCTCCTTCTCTATTGGCAGTCAGTCCTTTCTGGTCACGGACATCCTTCTGATAAAGACTAACCATCACTTCTACTTCATTTTTAGTCACAGTGAACACAAACTGAAATAGAAACATCTCTAAAGTAATGTACTTCTGTTGGTATAAATGAAAAATTAACCCCTATGAAATTAACCCCACAAAATTAACCCCTGTGAAATTAACCCCACAAAATTAACCCCTGTGAAATTAACCCCAGTGAAATTAACCCCTGTGAAATTAACCCCATGAAATTAACTCCTGAAGAATATATCCTTGTTACCTGTTTGTTACGTGGCATACTTTTAAATTATGGTTTTATGGTTCTGGCTGGAGTACTATCCTCACCTGAGGGTTGTTAAAGAAGGTATCTTTGTGATTAATGCACCCTCCTGCACTTCGACCTTTCCACTCTCCATGAAACATATACTCATGCCAAGTTTTCTTCAGGGAAAATATTTTAGTATTAACCTGCCGACACATGCTGACGTCAGTAAACCACTGTGTCCAATCATAAAGATCCATCCTGCAGGATGTGTGGAGTAAAAAAGTGGGTGGAGTTATGGAATGGGTGTGGTCATAAGGTTCTTATTAGGCACTATAAATTTATTGAAAAACTCTACAACTACATACCCCTCCCCTTCTCATCCTCCCTCTTCTCCCCTCCCTCTTCTCTCCCTCAAGGATTGTAGTTTAATATACACGAATTACCAGAATTCACCGTCATCTTCAACTTTCAATCCCAGTTTATCTCGTTCCTTCTTTGGCACTTTATTCCACTCCTCCGATCTACAAGAGTTAATCCATAAAATAATTTGCATAAAAAACAACTCCAGTCACCCACCACCTTACCAACTCCAGTCATCCCACCCATCAAACACCACCTTACCAACTCCAGTCACCCCACCCATCTAACACCACCTTACCAACTCCAGTCATCCCACCCATCAAATACCACCTTACCAACTCCAGTCACCCCACCCATCTAACACCACCTTACCAACTCCAGTCACCCCACCCATCAAACACCACCTTACCAACTCCAGTCACCCCACCCATCAAACACCACCTTACCAACTCCAGTCACCCCACCCATCAAACACCACCTTACCAACTCCAGTCACCCCACCCATCTAACACAACCTTACCAACTCCAGTCATCCCACCCATCAAATACCACCTTACCAACTCCAGTCATCCCACCCATCAAACACCACCTTACCAACTCCAGTCACCCCACCCATCAAACACCACCTTACCAACTCCAGTCACCCCACCCATCTAACACCACCTTACCAACTCCAGTCATCCCACCCATCAAACACCACCTTACCAACTCCAGTCATCCCACCCATCAAACACCACCTTGCCAACTCCAGTCATCCCACCCATCAAACACTACCTTACCAACTCCAGTCACCCCACCCATCAAACACCACCTTACCAACTCCAGTCACCCCACCCATCAAACACCACCTTACCAACTCCAGTCACCCCACCCATCTAATATCACCTTACCCACTCTACCCCTTACCAACTCCATTCACCCCTTTATATAACAACTCCAGTACACATATTTATTCCATACTCACTCGTCAGACCAGGGGCCATTCCACTCCTTGGCCCCCCAAGGGTTCCTCAACTTCACCATATAAATGAGCTCTTTCTTGAAGAAACTCCTCAATCCGTGACTAATGTCAAGCTTACGTATGTCTGTCATGCAATAGGCGTGGCCTTTCACCAGACCACAGTCCAGGATGGCCTCAGGCGTATCTTCTTGTGAGAGCTGTAGCAAAGAAAAGATTGATCCATTGATGTGAGACTTAATCTATTAATTATAATATCCCCAGCAAAGAAAATGATGTCTCATACTAGATTGTCCCCATTATGTTAATTCAGCTCATAGGATGGAGCACAATGACTAAGATTAGATAAAATTATCACTGCCCAATTAATTGCTTAATAAACTTAACAGCACATGAACAATTTAAAATTTGATTTTGGGTAGAGAAGAAATTGTTAATTAGAATGTACTAGTGTGGGAGGAGGATTAAGGATGTGGTTAATGTTGAGTTGCTGCAGTATTGGCTAGAGCTTGTGTCAGTCAAACCAGTGTTTGTCACTACCCAATTGCAATTTATCATTGCCCAATTGGGCAGTGATAGTACTATATTTTAGGCACTGATGGAGCAGCAATATTTTCTAGTATTATAGTCAGACCACGCCTTAATAATTAGACCACACCTTAATAGGACCACCTCTCTATATAGGCCACTATGTCATCTCCTAATAGTGCTTACACCATTGATTTTGACCTCATAGAGACACTACCTTCTTTTTTTCAGCTTAGAGGGTGGTCACTATAGAAGGGTTCTTAGTGGGTGGTCACTATAGACAGGTTCCCAGAGGGTGGTCACTACAACACTCAGATTTCACCAAGCTTGTCAAATGCAACAGACTGGTACCTCGAAACCTCAACCTTTTGTCCTTTAAGAAGTACATAATTGTATAGTCAGAACTTGATTAACCCTTTACCAACCACACCTCTCTTTGTCGACTGATACTTACAGATATGGAACAGCTGATCAAGGCTCCATTGTCGTGAGCATGAAACACCTTTTTGAATAGTTCCACTTGCTTTGTTTCATCTTGTGAATAACCACCTTCTTTAATGTCTATGTGCTCATTCACTCCACCTGTGAAGTCTACCAGTGCGTCTCCTGTCTGACCACCCGCCAGTGCCTGGTAACACCCTGCTAGTCTGAGAGGGAGAGAGGGAGGGAGGGAGGGAGGGAGAGGGAGAGAGAGAGAGAGAGAGAGAGAGAGAGAGGAATGGAACACTATTTAATTCCTCTCAAGACACAAACCAATACATACTTGGCATAAGCCTTCTCCAGTAAGGGGCTCCAAAATTCGTTCTTGTCCTTTGACCTCATGTAGACAAGTTCTCCATTGAGTGTAGGGAGGTAGTCGTCAATGACAACGTCCACCCACTCTCCAAGTCTCCAGAAATGGAAGTGGAATATGCCAGCGTAGTGCTCCGGATGGTTGTCGTCCCATTCCTGTGAAAAAAATCTTCCTTGGTATTTGTGTTCACCCTTTCCTCTCTACTCTCCTCTCCCTATTCCACTCCTCCCTCCCCTCCCCTCCCCTCCCCATTCCCACTCCTCCCTCCTCTCCCCTGATCCCCACTCCTCCCTCCTCTCCCCATTCCCACTCCTCCCTCCACTCCTCATTCCCTCCCCTCCTCTCCCTCTCTTCCCCTCTCATCTCTCCCCTTTTCTCTTCTCCTCCCTCTTCCCTTTCCTTCCCTCCCTTCTCTTCCCCTCTCCTCCCCTCCCCTCCCCTCTCTTCCCCTTTGATCCCTCCTCTCCTCCCAACCACCTCGATCACCTGTTCCTTCCAACTCGGTATCACCTTCTCCCATAGCCTTTTCTCCAGAGCAATGGCAGAGCAAGCAGCCACAAACCAGCAGTTTCCAAGACTCCCTTGATTCAAGTCTCTAGGACTCAAACCGTCTACAACAAGTTTTGGTTTAAGGCCGTCCCCACAGATTTCCTTTAGAAAAGAAATTTCAACTAGTTAAAGTAGAACCCCACCCACCTAGTCACACCCCCAACAGTTAAAATAGAAACAAGACAAACAGGATAAACAGGACAAGCAGGACTGACCAACTAACAGGATCAACTCACTGAAGGTCTCTTCCAGACAATCTCCTTGTCACTGTTTCCACTGAGGAATAGGGAGGCATTGGATGGAGGAAATTCGGGGTCTGTGAACAATGTTCCTTGCCTCTGATGATCACGTTTCAACGAGGAATACTTCTGGTTACGATAATGCACCACCATCCTCTTTTAGGGTGTGTGGTCTATAATTCAAGAGTAGGAAAAGGGTTCTTGGGTGAAAATATAAACATTCATTTGGTAAGCTTATAACTAAAAGGTCCTAGTCTAGTAACCTAGAACCATGGTTACCAGGCCAGTAATAGGCCTTGGCCTTTTATGCTCAAAAATTGAGTCACTATGCTATTCTTTTATGCTAGCTAATTAAAGTTACTCTGCTTCCTACTGTACCTGAATATGCTCTTGTTTGTAGTCAATATGCTCATTCAACCTTACCATTTATAGTTAGTTACTACATGCTGATAGATTATGGTAGCTCCAAATGCTGAGTCAGAGTCAGAAGAAGTACATACTTGAAGTCAGTGTGACTTCTGAATGGGTTTTTTTCTATACTGAAGAATCACTTTAGTGTTATATAGACAAAATAGCTCACTTGAAGACATAGGCTCCAACCGTCAAGGAACGTCCTTGACAGTCAAGGATCTGATAGCTATGTCAAGGGTCAAGGATTGCCTAAGTGGAGCCCTATTGTTTGTCAAGGAAGTGGTCATGATGACAGATGTCTATTGTGGCCAGCCAGCTGGATTGAAAATAAAGATGAAGAGGCTTTAGCCATTAAAAGGCTAGATGATGAAGTAGTTCAGAAACAAAAAAAATGCAAGATTTACTACTTTAGAAATTAGAAAATGCCTGGTTTATAGGTATTCTCTAATACTATACTAGCTAGCAAGCTGCAATACTCTGTATTTTTTGTAAACAATGATTGTGTTTATGGGTGTGGTTGGTGGGTGTGACTATAATTAGTGGTGGGTGTGGTCTTGGTCAAGGACGAATTTTTCAGAAAGTTGGAGCCTACGTTTGAGAGTATGTTAGACAATACTGATTAATTTTATTGGACCTTAAAAATAAAGTCAATAATATGCTCAATTCTGTTCTTAACTAGTAACCTAGTGAATATGCTCAAAATTATGCCAGCATAAAAGGCCAAGGTCAAGGCCTAGCCAGTAACCTAGAACCATGGTTACTAGGCAAGGACTATTAGTTACCTTCTATAGGGGAACTAACTACAGGGTTCTACCCAGAGGCCATTAGAAAACAATTAATTGGACCTAATTAATTGCAGGGTTCTACCCACTGGTACAAGTGGTTAACAAGGTATTTTAGTTGCTAAGAGGTAAAAGCATTAGAGCCAGGAATTATAATTAGTAGCAGCCACTTAGCAATCAGTAAACAGAGAACCTAATTTTTAGACTGTAGCTATAAATAGTAACTATCATTATTTCCATGACAATCTTAAACCTGTCACCTTTAACCCAGTGAGCATAATTCTGGAGGCAAAGCTCTTAGTAAAGTGACCTACTACAGAATAACTGGTCAGGTCTCAAAGTACATCTACTGATAAAAAACACTGCACACATGTACCCCAGCTGAAAAGGAATTTTCTCTAAAGTTCAATTAACTGGGAACTTGGCAAATGAGACAAAAATACTCTCTAATATCCAAGAATCTACTGGTGAAGAGAATTAACTGAAAATCCTTGAAAAGAGCTCTCTAAATACCCAAGAATGAATCTACTGGTGAAGAGAATCATTCAGCTTTCAGAAAAAAATAAAAAAAATATTGAGATTTTAGCTGAACAGAAGAATCAGTAAATATGAAGACACAAACCTACATCTTTTTCCCTTGGGAGTGACCAATTATTGTGCTACTACGAATATCTACGTAGCTAATATTATAGCTAACTAGCGTAATAGCAGCACGTAACTAGCTAGATCTCCTACATCCAAAGGTAATCCGATATGTTAAGGATAGTAAGTTAAACTTCACTGCAGTCAGAAACACTTACCAAGCTCCTTTTCCAATCGCCGGCCTAGTTACCAGATACTAAGGTTAGTTTCGCACGTACATGACTGAGTGTGCTAGCTAGGGCGTGGCGCCTTTAGAAGACGACCGTTAATATTAGGCCTATCCCAAGTAATCTCGCGTGACGTCTCATCCGGGTACATTCTTTGCAACCTCAGCTATATCTCCATTAATACTCTTATTCAGTGGTGATTCTTGTGATTCAACAATTATGTATTACATTGCAACATAATTGAGGTCTCTATACAATCTTCAAGTGAAGAAGATTGTCTCTGAGTTAAAGTTTAAATACTCGTTCAGAAGCAGCAGAAATTGGTTGAACCAGAAGGACTAGCTTGAAAGCTATTATTATGTACACCAATGACTCTAGTTTGTAGCGTAGCTGAGGATATGTAGCGACTATTAGAACAGTTGACCTTTCTTATTCCAGCAGGCACATTTATTCCCCCCAAAATATATATTCGGGACAGGCCTCCTCGGCCATAGCTAGAACTCTATTGATCACTAGTCTTCTATATTATCTGCAGTACAATCACTCTTCTTAGAAATTTATTAAAAAAATGAAACCTTTCATTATATTGACTGGTGCAAATCCGGTGAGCTAGTCTTTTCCCAGCGCTGAGAGAAAAACAAACAAACAAACAAACAAACAAACACCTACAAAAAACACACACAAAAAAAAAACACGATAGCTTAGGAAAGTGGTGCTGAGAGACATTTGATTTACTGGCAATCTACTGGCTAGATGTCTTTCAGCTAGCTAAAGCATACACAACACTTAAAATCAACCATGAATACCTAGAGAAGGAGAGAGAGTGAACTAGTTATTAAGTAGAATAGCTAGCTAGGTTAGAATAGACTAGCCGGCTAACCAGTAATGTCTCTCAGCACCACTTTCAAGTAGTCATTTTCACCTTTTTGGGGAGGGGGAAAAGACTAATTTGCACCAGTCAATATTTTCATCAATGATCGTGATGACAGGGTTGTACCCCAGATGAGATGGGACGTCACGCAAGAGGTACACTGTTGTTATACTACGCGTACTGTGCATGCAGGCATGTACTGCGCGCGCGCTGCGTTAGTGCACGTGCGCAGGACCCCCCAGCGGTGACCATTACCCAATGACGACCAAAATCTAATTCTAGATGTGTCAGATAATGATTGGATGTTGTCGGTGTTAATTAAGTATGGATATAGATGTAGCAGCATGAGTGTATGTAGTATGTTTTTTTTTTAAATAATGTTTGGTCATAAAGTTCCTGAAGTGAACTTCACAAGTTTCTAGTCAAACCTTCTCCTGAGCTCAAATCAGTCCTATCATTTGAAGGTGACACATCACACATGACATTATTGGGTTGTGATGAGTTTTCATTAACTCCTTGTGTGCTCGTTTCCTCATGAGGGTTACTGGTAGGTATTTCATACATGACATGATGAGGATGGGATAAATTAACTCCTTGTGTGCTCGGTTCCTCATGAGGATCACTGGTAGGTATTTCATACATGACATGATGAGGATGGGATAAATTAACTCTTTGTGTGCTCGTTTCCTCATGAGGGTCACTGGTAGGTATTTCATACATGACATGATGAGAATGGGATAAATTAACTCTTTGTGTGCTCGTTTCCTCATGAGGGTCACTGGTAGGTATTTCATACATGACATGATGAGAATGGGATAAATTAACTCTTTGTGTGTTCATTTCCTCACGAGGAAAGCTTTTACTTCTTGTTTCATTGATGCCACTATTTTTAAACCCTCTTTCTCTTTTTGTCATGGCAGAAGTAGTGTACAAGGGGTTATTGGACACTGACATGCTCCTTGGTACCAAAACCTCATTGGAATTTGTGTTCATCATATTTGGAGAATTCTTTCCTTCTTGGGAAGAGGAAATCTTTGCTTCCTGGAACACTGGATTGGTGATCATCTCGTAAGTGTTATCCACATGAGGAATTTTCATGGCATCTTTACCCTTTCCTTCCTCCTGTGAAAGACTCTCTGTACTTAGAGCATGTGCATCTTCTGTGGAGAGAAATCCAATGTTCTTTACAAAGACTTTTTCATAGTCACTTGGTCGTCTTGACTTGTCGTAGTTTGCCTTCTCAGAACCACCGTCAATCTCCGAATATGTAACTTCATCATTGGTGCCAGGTTGATACTGCAGTGATCCCATGGAAGTGGCACGAAAACTTTTATTCAGAATGGCAGTCATGTCTTCCTTCTGGTCGGATGGTTGCACGTGGGCCGAAGGAAGGTGTGGTGGGATGAATGCATAATTCCTGTCCTCTGATAGGTCATTGTCATCAACTGACTGTAGTTGCCTTGTATTTTGAAGAGTCAGAACATTGTCCTGATCAAGACTAATAATAATAATAATAATAATAATAATAATAATAATAATAATAATAATAATAATAATAATAATAATAATAATAATAATAATAATAATAATTGTATAAAGTCTCCTCATAGAAAAATACTTAACCTGATGGCTCAGCCACACTTACTAACTTAGTTTATACACAATTATACCAAAATATAGCTTTCTCAAACAGCTTACTAATGGTCTATCCAGCCCCTCCCCCTCCTCAAACTCATAGCTCAAAGTGTGTTAAACCCCACCCCCTAATATTTGGTATGTGCTGTTATTGAAGCTTTTCAAGTGTGTACCAGAACTAATGAGGTTTTTGGTCTTTTCCATTCATATGGTGAGTTATTCATAGTGGTTATGTACAAACTATGAAGTAATATACAATGATTGTACTATCAACTTACTTTGCTTCCTTTAAACTCTTTGATTTCCTGTTCCTCCTCTTTCTGAAAATCATTGCCATAAGCACAAGAATACAGCCTATTATCACCATGACAACAACTCCACCCAGTGCACCAACTATTAAAGGTATAAGGTTCAATTTCTTGGTCTCGGCACCCACATTACATTGCTGGTTGGAAGGAGTAGGCATAATGGAAACATCACAGCTGCTGTCTACAATCATCACTACACTCAATACTGTAATGGCTGCATCACCACTCTTCACCCATTGCTCCATTTCAGCTAACAGTTCCGTGGTAGTGGCTTCCATTGTACCATGGATAGTTGCTCTGAATGTTACTGTTTGTGGAGATTCATCAAAGCATAGAAGTCCTCCATTAGTGATTTGATCAGGGGTTACTTGGCAAGATTGACAGAGAAGGTTTAAGTTTCTTATTACCTCGTTGAAGATGTCAGCAACTTTTTGTTGACTTTGTGAGGCCTAACATGGAAATTACACACTTTTATTAAAGGGGAAGTCATGAAAAGTCTCAATTTTCCCACTAATCTATCCTCCAATAATACTCTCCCACACTCCACTCACCCTCCATCCTTTTCCCCTTCTTCTCCACCCCCTTTCCTTCCCTCCCCAACCATACTCTCTCTTCCCTCCCACTCTCCACCTCTTTTCCCTCCCCCACTCTTTTTCCATTCCCTCCCACTCCCCCCCCTCCCCCCCTCCTTCTTTGTACAAGACTATTACTTACCACCCATGTAACACAGTCAGCGACTCTCCTTAGCCGTAGTTGAAACAGAGCAGCTACAGACAAGAAAATGGCTCCATTATTGCATGGAGTTGTGGGTGCAAGCATGCTTGGAAATGATCATCATGGACAAAAGTTTTTGAGAGACAATACGGAAGTATACATGTATATTGTATATTTATATGTAACCGTCATCCCTTATTCTAGCCCTAATATGAGTCTACATCCATAATTTATCTACATACTGCTGTTTTCAATTGAGAAGGTGAATTATAATGGGGTATATGCAAGTGCACTCAGATGTCCCACCTACACAGAATGTTTCATGCATCCTTACTGTCATCTTTAGTGGTGAATGATACTCCACTTCTACTGGGTCCATCTCCAGCAGAATTAGTGGCAAAAATATCACAGCTGTATGTTGTGTTTGGCCAGAATCCACTAATCGTAGCATTAGTTCCATCTTCCTCAAAGCTCTGAGACACAGAACCAAAAGAAGAGTTACACGTGACAGTGTATTGAATGATGACACCATTACGTTCCAGAACAGGGAGGGGCCCCCATGAAAAGACGACTTCTGTTGCTCCGATAGTGATGACAGAGAAGGAGGCAGGAAAGGAAGAAGGAACTGTATAGAAAATCATATTCCTTCAAAAACATTTTTTTTGTAATGTGCCTAAGGCTATAGTACCAAATTCTGAAAATTAAAGTAGCTAGTTTGTAATGTTACAAAAAATATTATATGAATAATTAACACATCTTCAATTACCAGAATTATGGTAAATTGAAGTCACATGACCTGTGTTGTATATGAATGTGCTTTTATGGAGATTTAATGTCATGCGAGCCAGGAAACTAGAATAGATGATATGACATTAAACCTATGTGAATGACTGACTACTGGTATTATAACCTTATTACCTGCTTGGCTCCACTGGTGTTAACCCCATTACCTGTTCCACTGGTATTAACCCCATTACCTGCTCGACTGGTACTAACCCCTGTTCCACTGGTATTAACCTGCTCCACTGGTATTAACCCCATTACCTGTCTTACTGGTATTAACCCCATTATCTGTTCCACTGGTATTAACCCCATTACCTGCTTGACTGGTATTAACTCCTGTTCCACTGGTATTAACCTGCTCCACTGTATTAACCCATTACCTGTCTTACTGGTATTAACCCCATTATCTGTTCCACTGGTATTAACCCCATTACCTGCTCGACTGGTATTAACCCCTGTTCCACTGGTATTAACCTGCTTCACTGTATTAACCCATTACCTGTCTTACTAGTATTAACCTCATTATCTGTTCCACTGGTATTAACCCCATTACCTGCTTGACTGGTATTAACCCCTGTTCCACTGGTATTAACCTGCTCCACTGTATTAACCCCATTACCTAGTATTAACCCCATTACCTGCTCGACTGGTATTACCTGTTTCACTGATAGTAATTGCAACAATTGCTGGCTCTGAGATGTAATTTTCAACACTTGCTCTAACATAACAAATGTAAGTGGCACCATCTTCTAAACCTGTCACACTGGCCACGCTGACTCCAGGATTGGTTCTGACCTCCGCTGGTGTGGGTATGCCTTCTAGTACTGGAGAGCAGGAGAGCTGATATCCAAAAAAACTGGGAGTGGCATTCATTGGTGGAGCCCAGGTAAAATTCAGACCAGTTACAATGGGAGAAACGGTAAAACTTTCAGGTGGACCAGAATCTAATAAAAACAGTTTTGTGTGTGTTACCATGAGGTGGAGGTAAAGTAAGAAGTCACTAGATCAAAAGAAGGCTATAAAATTAAGGAGGACATTCTAGCCTGTGTACTCACTGTGCCTCTAGTGAGTACATACACACCCCTCCTCTTACACACTCCTACATACACACCCCTCCTCTTACACACTCCTACATACACACCCCTCCTCCTCCATACACACCCCTCCCCTACATACATACTACTCTTCCCCCTACATACACACCCCTCCCCCTATATACACGCCCCTCCCCCTACATAGACACCCCTCCTCATACATACACACCCCTTCTGCAGTAAAGCTTACCTTGTACATGAATTTGATATGTTTTGCTGACTTCATTTGATACTTCACATGTGAACTCTGTGCCATTAATGCTAAAGTTAGCATGACCCATAGAGAGTTCAAGTTGTGCTGTGTTGGTGGCCATGGTGACCACATGGCCTGTGCTGTTCAGCCAAGCCATGGTTGCACTTTGCCTTCCATTGCCACTAGCACATCTGATCGTTGCTAGGACTCCCAAATGTATTCCTTCAGAAACAACCGAAATCACTGGCTCTGGGAAAGGAGGTACAGACCTTTAATGGTTGGAATAGAGGGTTGTTCCATTGTATACAGGGTTGTTCCATTGTATACAGAGGATGGAGGTGTCCTCATTTCAGGGTATTGAAATAGAAGAATTCCACTGTATACAGAGGTGTCCTCATTTCAGGGGGTTGGAATAGAGGAGTTCCACTGTATACAGAGGTGTCCTCATTTCAGGGGGTTGGAATAGAGGAGTTCCACTGTATACAGAGGTGTCCTCATTTCAGGATGCTGGAATAGAGGGGTTCCACTAGGGGAGGGAGGTTCCACTAGGTGTATGCAGTATTCTCACATACCTACAAGATTAAAATTTTGAGAAGTACTCTCACGGTTGTTCCTAGCCACACATCTGTAAATGCCAACCAGTTCATTCTCCCTCCTCAGTCCCAATACACTCCTGTACTCTACAGTGGAGGGAACAAGTGTCAGTCTCTCCTGATAGTTCACTCCATCAATATTTATCTCCAATAGGTTATAAATCCATATTACTTCACTAACAGGTCCACCACTGGTCACACAGGTTAGACTAGTAGTGGTTGTGTCATATGTGACTTCTGTTATTGTCAGAACTCCTGGAATGAATAGCAGGGTTTGTTTATAACTCAAAGTTTTATACTAACAACATGATGCAGAACCTAAACCTGTAAATTCTAACCTCCTGAAACAAGGACACCTCTGTATACAGTGGAACCCCTCTATTCCAACACCCTGAAATGAGGACACCTCTGTATACAGTGGAACTCCTCTATTCCAACACCCTGAAATGAGGACACCTCTGTACAGTGGAACCCCTCTATTCCAACTTCCTGAAATAAGGACACCTCTGTATACAGTGGAACTCCTTTATTCCAACACCTGAAGTGAAAACTCCTCTGTATACAGTGGAACTTCTCTATTCCAACACCTGAAGTATCCTCTGTATACAGTGGAACTCCTCTATTCTAACACCCTGAAATGAAGACACCTCTGTATATAGTGAAGCCCTACTCCAATATGAGGACCTCCAGTCTCTATCTAAGGTGTCACCTCTCTATCACAGTACCTGATCCAGTAGGGTACAGCCCCACATAAAGATTTTGGAACACATCATTAGTATCTGGTATTTCACATCTAAACAGACCCCCAGAAAAGTCGCTAGGTCCAGTCCCAACTCTGTTCAGTCGTACAGTGCTATTCCCTCGGTTATTATAAAACCCCTCAGCTCCACCCAATCCATCCTTGTGGGGGAGGTCGACTCCTTCAGGATTATACCATTCTCCACGAGAACGTAACAGGCCACCATCATCTCGACAGCAGTTGACCTTATTGGTCAGACAGAATAACCCATTTTCTCCCTCCCCTATGTCGCTGGGGTCTACAATAGAGTTGTTATGAAATCTCTCTCCATTTAACTGTAGTACAAGCTCTGTATAGGGAAGAAAACTAACATTCGTGAAGAGTAGGTTTAGCAGGTACTGATCAGATGGTGAACATCTTATAGCTAAAAATACTAGTTCTGAAAACATCTGATGATGATGACTTTGCATTGAAATCATGGATACAGCTGTAAGCATGGTATCATGTTTAGAGATGTATTCAGGAGGCAGCCATGATAACAAAACAACTCTTAAAGTAAACAAACAACAGCTTCATGAAACAAGCACCTTGTATAGTTGAAACCAACCACCATGTAAATACTGGTTCAATTTTAGGTGCATAGCCACAAGGTAAATAGCCATATGCTCACATCTGACTCTTTTGCTCAACTTCTTGGTGACAAGCATGACTATTTACATGATCTAGCTCACCTTGCACTATGGTAGTTCTCAAGGAAACTACTGTAGGCTGTCCCCTCGTGCTGTTCTCACCCACAGCTTCAATCTCTATGGTGTACTGTGTGTTGGGAATAATATTCTCTTCGGTTATGGTCCGAGTCTCAGATCCAGTTCCTGAAATTCTTCTTTCTCTAGTGCCATAGAAGCTATTTATGATGACCCTGTACCCAACAATGTTGCCATTTCGTTGTGGACACTCGACACGCTCCCAGGTTAGTATCAAGGTTGTCATGGTTGCTGTTGCTGATGGTGACTGAGGTGGCCCTGGAGTTCCTACAAAGGAAAGAAAGCATAATCTTAAATAGAGAATTCTTACTGAACTAAGAACATGAAGCATTGAGAGAGAAGGAAAAGGAATGGATGTCGGCTCTTTCTGTAACAGAATCAGATTACATCATTGTCAATTGTACTTCTACAATTATACAATATTAGCTAGAGTAATAGTACCACTGACAATGATGTAAATATACAATATTAGCTAGAGTAATAGTACCACTGACAATGATGTAATTTGATTCTGTTACATGTCTGGATGTGCCCTCTTTTATCTTCCTAGCTAGTGTGGGATTCATCTGCCTGTCCTCATGATCTAATTGTGTGAAAAAATTTCGTGGCTATAGCTAGAGACCCCATTAATAAAAATTTCCCCTAATTCCAATAATATTCTGTGACCTCTTGCAATTCGAAACTCAAATTTAGATTCCTACACTCACATGGAGTTTAGCTAGAGTATTATCATAGCTTCACCTGATGTAGTCATGACTTGGGTGGTCGTGGAGTTACTGACGGCCTTGTCGTTGACTGCTACTAAAGAGAAGGCATAAACAGTGTTTCCTTCTAACCCAGTCACAGTGAAGCTAGTTCGATCATTTGCTATCACTAGTGTAGAAACACGTTCTGTCTCTGGGCATGTGCCCATGTAAGTATAGGTCAGCCAATACTCTCTAATAGTCCTCAGACTGTCACTTTGTATAGTCCATGAAAGGTTGACTGACATAGTGCTGGGAATACCAGTCAGCCCCTCTGGAGTAGGAGGTGGTAAGACTAGAAGAAGGGGAGGGAGAGAGGGAGAGAGGGAGGGAGGGAGGTGAGGGAGGGAGGTGAGGGAGGGAGGGAGGGAGGAGAGGGAAGAAGAAGAGAATATAAATTACAAAATAATTATATATCTAGCTATACTCCTCACTGTCAATCTCAATACTTCTGTTTGATCTTCCTCTTGTGTTTTCAACTATGCATGTGAGCACTCCCAAGAAATTTGCAGTTCTGTTACCCCTTATCATGTTGATATAACTGGAGTTTTGTAAATCAATTATTCTCTGAGAAAAGACATATTCAGTGTTCCCAGCTGAAATAACTGCACCATCTTTTATCAAAGTGACTTGAGAGGCAGGACCACCAGTTGAATTACATGTCAATGTAAGAGTCTCCTTGTTGTAATTCAAACCAGTAACCACAGGAATGCCTATTAAATAACAAGCAACAGATAATCATCAACAAGAAAACAGACAACAAATAAACACCACAAAAAAAAGACAACAAATAAGAACCCACAACAAAAAAGACAAAAGCAAACACAAACAAATTAAACAACAAAACAAACTAAAGCAAACACAAACAAATTAACAAAGCTTAAACAACAAAACAAACTAAAGCAAACACAAACAAATTAACAAAGCTTAAACAACAAAACAAACTAAAGCAAACACAAAGTTTAATAAGAAAACAAACCAAATATTCATAATTGGCAGTAAACAACTGAACAGGACTAACAACAAACAAGAAATACATTCTCCTTCCTTACTTACCTTCATTTTCTGGGTATACTCCCACATACATCCTCACCAAGTCTCCGGATGAATTGTGTATCAAACACTGAAACAATCCGCCACTAACAACAACACCATCTCTTCGATTCATTCTAACTATACGAAGACCTCTATTACGATACACTCCATGCTTCTGCCCCTCCCGGTAAACAATGGTGAAATTCGGAAGTAACCACTCTCCTAAAGCTTCGCTCATGACGCGTTCATCAGTGATGCAACATGACGGATCATCGGTGACGCAGATTAGTGGGGTGGTTTCAGAGATGTCTGTCAACGTAATTAAACTATTGTTGCCATATGATTCACCTCTGAAGAAGAGATACACTCCTGGAAGACAAAGTAAATAATTGTTTTATGCTATAAGCTTATGGTTGAATAATAATTATGGTGGTGCATGTGCTCTTTCCATCAATTTACTGAGATTTAAATATCTTACTATTCTTTTAGAGTTGTATTGATGATAAATTATGGGTGCTTCTATGCGTAAATTCTGGACATTACATCATTACCATTACATCTGTAATATACCTGTAATATTCAATAATATATAATAAGATTACTGTAATATACCATAATATACAATAAGAATACTGTAAGGCTGTAAGGAAATTTACACATAGAAGCACCCTAAATTATACTCACAAGAAATCTCTCATTTGACTCCCTAATATCCACTCACCCAAATTATTTGTGACATCTATAGCCTCCCTCCCTCCCCTCCCTCCTCCCTTCCCTCCCCTCCCCTCCCCTCACTCCCCTCCCCTCCCTTTCCTCTCTCCCTTCTCTCCCTTCCCTCCCTCCCTCCTCCCTTCCCTCCCCTCCCTCCCCTCAGTCATTCATTTTGAGGGAAGTTAAGCAGTAGAGAAGGAATTTAGTACAGCTAGATCTCAGTTCCTACCAGATTGAGTGGGTGGATCACCAGCGTCAGGCAGAGAAGCTACAAGAAAAAAAATGTTTCACAGTATTTCCAAGAGCGACAGCTTTTATTCTACTGAAAACAACAACAACAACAACAATTCTTTCCTCACTTTCTATAGAAGAATTGCCTTCAGAGTTGCTGACAGTGCAAGTAAAATTCCCTTCGTATAAGACAGGTGAAAGGACATGTAGAATATTTCTATATGACCCTTGTTCTGTGTCGGTTATGGATTGTGACCGATCATAATAATTAGGACTGTTTGATGGAATCACCTCCCCATTTCTTGTCCAAAAGGTAAAGGTAGTGGGTCCTCCGTAAGAGAGACAGGTCAAAGTTTGAGTTAACCGACTGAAGGCCAAACTTGTTATGACAGGAGCACCTGAGATTAGAGAAATGAGACCGTGTAATACCATGCTACCAGCAGTGTTGCAGCCTACTGTCTGGTTAGTAGTAACACTATAGCCATGACCAATTAATATCTCCCAACACAGGAGATTAAATATCTTCCCACACAAGTTTTGAAGAGATTAAATATCTCCAAAGAAGGGTACTGAGATGAAGGTGAGTTTGTCACCTGGTTTACACCCATAATGTTGTCCTATCTGCAGTATCATAAATGATTAGAACAACCTTAAAAATTAAATATGTTTAGCCAGGCAAGTGTGTGTTTCTTGTTCAGTAAAAGTTGCCTCTTCTACCTGAACACATCAATTCTATGCTAACACTCAATCACACATGTAATAATTCTGTTTTATAAGCACTTTAGTAATCAGGAACTGATCCAACAGCCAGGGAAAACTCAATGGTCAAAGAGATTTGACAAGTCAAGATCCACTGTACAGGAATTTGTACCAGATGACAGTGTATTACATAGTAGTTAATGGGATAAATACAGGACTCTTATTAAAAAATATCTATAGATACATCAAATCTTCACTGAAATGCAGTGAAACTACAAACAGAAGCCATTAGTGAATATCATGAGCTCCCTCCCACCTTTAACTCTTTGAGTTCTAGGCCAACACTAGAGATACAATCTACTATGAGGTTTCCATGGGAAAAATGTATAAACAACTGTACTTTACTTCATTTTACATGAGTTCAACATGAATACATCTAGCTGTAGCATTACTAGGTGCTCATAGCAAGGCCAGGAAAAGTAGATTCATTGTTTCTTGCCTGGTTTCTAGACCATGCCTCAAATTTATATACCTCTTAATGTGAGCTATCTGTACCTTTTATTTGACATTTATCTACCTACCATGTTGTTTAATATAACCTTTCTCCCTCATGGGATTTGAGGAAGATCGACAGAATCAGCTTTACCTGGCCTAACATAGAACATATCAGTTCCTTGAATTCATCAGTAATAAGAGAAGATGTGGGAGTGCAGAGAGCAAAGGTGGATAACACCTTACAGTAGGTGCCCACACAAGGAAATACTCAGACATCCGTTCACTAATAGGTGATATTAATATCTGGGTCATTTGTCAGAGTTAAGGACTAGCTGTATCTTAAGTTCCCTAACCAATGAACCTTATCATGAGGAGGATAAATTATAAATGACCTGCAACATGTTTGCACACTTCAAGGACACCTGTGTACAGTGGAGTATAATTCTATTGGAACACCTCTGGAACACCTCTGGAACACCTCTGGAACACCTCTGGAACACCTCTGGAACACCTCTATTGGAATACCTCTATTGGAATTGGAATACCTCTATTGGAATACCTCTATTGGAATACCTCTATCGGAATACCTCTATCGGAATACCGCTGGAACACCATACCTCTGGAACACCTCTATTGGAATACCTCTATTGGAATACCTCTATTGGAATACCTCTATCGGAATACCTCTATTGGAATACCTCTATTGGAATACCTCTATTGGAATACCTCTATCGGAATACCTCTATCGGAATACCTCTGGAACACCATACCTCTGGAACACCTCTATTGGAATACCTCTATTCATTAGAACACACTCTATATACAGTGGAATATCTCTATTCTCCTTGAAATGAAGATAATAATTACATGCATTAAAACCATCTCTCCAAAGGATACCTCTATACAAAATGAGGACACCTTATGTTTCAACCCACTGTGTCCAGAATAAAGGGTGTGTCAGTTCATACCATTTCCTTCCACATAGAGTCCTATATAAATGATGTCCACTGTTGTTCCTGACTGATTTGGAATAGCACAGCTGAACAAACCCTCTGGTGAAGTAGCATTATTCCTTCTATAAAGGTTAACACTCCTAGTCTTTCGTTTTTGATAAAAGTCCACTTCATTAGGCGTGTTATTGAGACTTCTCAGAGCTGACCCATTGGGTAAACGCCACTCTCCCACACCATCCTCTACTCCAGTGGACACAGAATCACAGCAGTCCATCCTAGTGGTGTGGCACTGGAGACTAGAACTTGCATCTTCACCAATGTCTCTGAGCAATAATACGGAGTTGTTAGGAATAATCTGTGAATTAAAATGCAAAGAGATTCGCTGTCCCTCGACGACAGAATACGTTGCCAATAGAAACGCTGACAGAAGTGGTAGTAAATAAGGCGAACATCTCAAAATAGTCATTTCAGGTTCTTTATGGCCACCGGGATGTAGATATAAACCCACTACAATAGTTAATAGTAAGTAGCTAAGTTGCTAATAATAATAATATTATGCTGTATGCACAGTCAAAATGAATAATAATAAAAAATAGCTAGCAGCTGTAGGCGGAGCTGTCTATCTTTATTCTTCAAGTTTAGTACTCAGCCTTACAGCTTTAGTTATATTCGCTATATTGCCACACAAAGTTGTACTAGCTATTATCATGGGACTTAATCCAGCCACTCCTCACTTGGAAGTTGGAACACACCTCCTCCACTGTTTCACCTCAGGAATCTAATATAGCTAGCCAGTTAACCACACTCAGACATTACATAAGGTGATAGGAATGTATTGAGATATTAGCACCATGATTGTTTGTGCAACCTGGGTCATTCCCAGGGCTCTCTCAGACCCATATAAGTTAGTTGTCAACTTTTTAAACTCCCTCTACATGCATAACAGCTAGCTATAAGTATGCATAGTTGTTATACTTTTTCTATGAAAAACATTGAGGTAATGGTTACTATGACAACTATAGCAATAATATTGATAAGATTCTTTCATTTTTGAGTCTCTCTTGTCCACTTAAGCTGAAAGTTGACAGTAAGTGTCCCTTTTCCATCTTTCAGGGGCAAGTGTTGATTCTTCAATTGCATCTCTGTCACTCCAAGCTGACTCTCGTGCTTCTGAGCAGCTGATAATAAATTTACTTCCACATAGCCAAGAAAATCTACAGAGAGATAGAGGATGTCTAGATAGAGACAGATAGCCAGGGAACTCCTTGATACAGTTAAAACAAACTATGGATCTAACAATTTAGATTGAATGTACAGTTGGCATCACATGGTTGCGTCCTTGGTAGAAATGTGGTTGACTTACCATCTGGACTAGATATTCTCTCTGTGTAGAACTCAATCTGAAGTACGTCTTCCAATTCAAAGCCAGAAAAATCACACTATAAAAAGGGGACACAGTATGTGCGACACAGTGTAGGGGCCAAAGCATGGGGAAGGGGAGGGGCAGGGAAGGGAAGGGGGCAGGGTTTACCTTAAAATTCCAGGTAGGCCAGCATTTGGCCTTAACTGATGGTGTCCTGCACTTGAGATCTCCCAGCAAAACAGTACAGTAATGGTTCTTGGTGATGACATTAGTGGAATAAGCTATATTATTGGCTTCTATTATTGTAAGGGACAGTTTTGTATGTCTATCTTCATCAGAAGTATTCCCAACTATAGAAAAAATCATTAATTAAATTAACCTTGGACAAAGGTCACACCCTCCACCTCCCAGGTGTTACATACTATTACATACCATTGTGCCTGACTGGTATGATATAATCAGCATTGGCTCTTGTGCAGTTTCCAATTGCTTCAGCCAAACTCTCAAGCCAGATATCTCTAATAATAACAACAACAACAACAACAACAACAACAACAACAACAACAACAACAACAACAACAACAACAATAATAATAATATGCTTCATAGCTAGCTAAGTAGATGGAGATTCATGCTCTCTTCAAGTTACCAAGACCCTCTTTTTTGGCTGAATTCTTAGTTCTCACTTTGCTTCCTTGGAGACTGCATGAAGGTTGATTTTCAGTAATGTAGATCCTTTGTTGTAATGGAGACCAAAAGACTCATTACCTGAGGGGATTTAGAGGATGCTTTAAAATTAGGATTTCTTGGAAGTGGAAATACTCACTTGTCCTGAGAGATTTCCCTTCAATTGAAAGAAGATGGAGCATAAGTGGCTGAACAATATTGATAATAACATCATTATTACTTCCCCTTATCCGTCCCTTCTTTCTCACCTCTCCCTTCCCAATCTCCCCCCCACCTCCAGCCTCTCCCCCTCCCCCAGACCCTCCCCCCTCCCCACTTCTTTCTTTCTGTTCCCATACTTACTGTTTTCATCTTGCACTCAGTATCAGTGAACCAGTCAATGAACTGCTGACGTGGACCTCCCAGCCTGCTGGCTAATTTACCAACCTTTCTCTTCGGCTTCAAAATAAGAAGCATATCCGTTAGAAGGATAACAAAGCACGGTTTTCCTTTCTACATAGAATATGAATTTAACCCTTTAGAGTACACTTTTTATATAGAGGGTGTGTGTGTGTTTACCTCATACAGTGTTCCACTGTAGAGTATCTCTCTTGTTGCATGATATCGAGTCAGAGAGTCAAACCTCAGCTCCTAATGATACCATAGAATACATAGGTGGAGGAATGGGGGTGGGGTGGGGGGGGGGGGGCAAAGGGTCACAAAAAAAAAATATTGGGGGGCCTCCTAAAAATTTGACTGGATCACCATCATCCATGCCTAATAGCTATTAGCCACAACCATGAAACCACAATGAAAAGAGCAGTATTTGCTGACCAAATACCTTACTGATCTACCATGACTGATGAATGATTGATTGAAAGAAAATTGAACTAAATTGCCTCTTTCTTTATATTATTATCAGCCTTTATAATTGTATTTTAACTGGCTAGCTACCCAATTGTAAGTATAATACTCGCTTCCTCCGCCTATGCGCATGGAAATTACATGTTAACTTCACCTCTATAGCTATTAATTTCCTCAATCTTCTGGTTTTGAATGAACTTAGCTAGTTATAATTAGCATCTGCCTGTATCACATGACCTCTGCTAACTGACAATTGTGTGTTATGAAATGAGCTTTCTATTCCTTTTAGTCTAATACTAGTACCACATACAATTTACAAAGTACACGATGTTGGTCATTTTGACATTAAGCAGTCATTAGCCCCACCTCTATAACAGCTATAGGGGGTTAATGATAATTGCTGCCCCAAGAGAAGTTAAACTAAGTATGTTACCTCTGGAAAATCCTTCAGTTTTATTTTTTGTTGTAGCCACTGCATTTTCTTCTTTGTCATCTTCTACATTAAATAAAGGAATACTGAAATTTTCATTCTTTAAATTTTTGTTGTCATGGAGTCTCAACCATTAAAAATTTTTCACACAAAAATAAATTGCACAATAATTATTAGACACAAGAATTCTTGAATTAAGGCACTTCTGTCAGGACTGTAGCAGAACTGCTAATAAACCAATTAAAGGTTATAACAGCTGTACCTGTTGGTTAATGTCTGGTCGTAAACTGAGGTCTTCTGTTCCTCCAGCCCCCTCTGAAGTGTTTTCACCCACTCCTGATCCAACTGTTGACCCTGAGGCATGTCTTTTGGGACCTCCTCCTTCAATGGTGCCCTGGGGTGAATCCACAGAAAGAATTTCAGCCGCTACATCCTTTCCAGGTGTGCACTCTGACCCTCTTCTTTTACCAGACAACTCCTTCACAGACTGATCATGGGGAGACCCAGAAGTTTCATAACTCTTTGTCCGCCGATGTTTCTTTCTGGTTAAATCTTCTTTTTTGTCTTTATAGTTGTTGCTTCTGGTGGGATAGTCAACTGAACCTTGTAAAGATCCTCCTCTGTGTACGGAGCTTTTCTTCTTTTCCTGCTGATCAAACTCTCGAGACAGTGAAGGATGATATGGTCCTTTCCTTTTCTCTCCTTGCATACTCATGGAATGAGAACGACTTGGTGTGTGGGCACTTTCAGCATGTTTGACTGTCACAGTATCTTCCAATATTATGGCATGTTTTCTTTTAACAGGAGCTGACAAGGGAGTGGACAATTCAGGGCTTGTCATATTCTGATAACCAGTATTGGCATAAGTGCCAGAGCTAGAAGATCCCTTCCTATAGAGATAACTGTCATCTTCGGTCTCCTCTGAGAGAACTGCTGGATTTCTGCTAAGAGGAGACACAATGATGTGCTGTTCTCCTGTACCGTGAAATGAAACATTTCTAGTCAGGGATATAATCTTTCTTGTATTTGGAACTGGTTGTTGCTTGGTGGCTGAATTTTGATAACGAGCAGAAGAATAGGGCTTACTCCCTCTTGTTCCAATGTCGCTTCCTTGGGAATTGGTCCGAGGTAAGCTGGAAAAATTTCCTGGAACAAAATTAAAATGCATTTGGGCAGATTTATTAGAGGACCTCCTCTGATGCCTATTTTGGTGTGACTGGTGACCATCAGGTGAATCATATGACTCCTCAGGTGCACAGATTGGATCTAAACTCTGACTCATCTTCATACCCATGTCAAAAAATGGGACTGCCGATGCTAATTTGGAACGTCCACTGCCATTAACCCTTTCCCCAGCATCCATCCTCTCATTAACCCTTTTACCACCACCCTTCCTCTCATTAACCCTTTCGTTCCTCTTCACAGGTTTGATTTCAGAGTTACTTGCTTTTCTTTTCTTAGTGTTGCTTGCTGTGCCAGGTGAAGTGAGAGGGGAATGAACTCTGTATAAAGGGCTTCCTTTTTTAGTGATTGTGTTAGGGTGAGTTTGCACATCTTCATGGGGTACCTGCCATGATGATTGTGTATGGGTGTAGTTGTGGGCATGGTTGTGACTGTGGTGTCTTAATGAGGAGAGTCCTTCTGCAAAAAAGAAGATAGAAAATAAAGTTAAAAATTTTCCTTGTGTGCTTATACTTCTGAACTTGGCTTAAATCATGAAAAAATAACCCTTTTTTATAATCAGAAAATAACCTTGTCTAACCAAAAAAAATAACCCTCTATAACTAGAGATAGCCAGAAATAATCTTCTTTAATCAGAAATAACCCTCTATAACCCAGAGATATCCCTTTAGAAACAACCTTTTTTAAACAAGAAATAACCCTCATTGTGGTTGTAAGATGAAAATGGAAACCTTTTATCCCAGTTAATAAAGTTTATAGTCTAAGAATAATGGCTTAATTACTTACTGAAAGGATATAATTTCTTCCTCTCAATAACTTCTCTGAGCTTCCGAGCTAAGTAAACATGAACCTTATGGCTCTCATCACGTTCCAGGCACTCTGCAAATTGCTCTAGGGCATCACCATCCCAACCATGGGCACTGAGCAAAATCCTCTTGGTTTTATCCTTTTCGGAGTGGCTAGGGTCATATATGTAATCAATGTCGTCGTCTACTAAGAGGTTGCATTGCTGCAAGTGTGGCAGGAGGTCCAAGGGACGGATATTCTAAAAAAATAATCACAGTAAATTTTTGTAAGGGTGGTTGAAGTAGTGAAGTTTCTTCAAGCATTAGCTAATTAGCTAGCTAGCTACCTACAATTTTATATACCTGCATTAATTGTGGTGCTAAAAATTGAAGAATCTCTTGGTGAATTGGCATTGTTGAGTGACTCAGCTGACTCTCAGGACCAGCATTCACAATAGCTGCTAAAGGAGAGGAGGGAGAATAGAGGGCAGTATTCAGTAGGGGTGGGGGTGGGGGGGTAGGGGGGTGGAATAGGGAGAAAGAGAATTATAATTAAACAGGAAAAACATTTTTTGATTCCAACAATTTGGAAATGCTTGTTGAATATCCTATTTGTCTCAAATTTCAACTGTTCCTCTTCCTGCTTTCTCCCTCACTCCTTGAGAGTAACCTTCCTACAGACTTAATACAACTTTAATCAAGAAATGACAGCTCTTTTAAGCAGTAATAAGACATGGCATAGCCACTGAACCATAAGAATTCATGAAACCAAAATTATATATGGTGATACGAACAATCTACTGGGCTCATTAAACAAATAACTTTGCTAATGGTTAGACAGCTCAGGTTGGTGATGATAGCTTAAATAAACTAATCAATAATTGTCCACACTTTGAAATGCATGCAAAATATTCATTATGTGGGCAGGGATTGACATAGAATGACAGAGTTAGTGTGGGAGAGAGGTACTGACATGTTGACGCACTAAATTGCCTGCTAAATAAACCGTGCCACACATGCTATAGTACACACATGGGAGATGATGTAAATACCAACTATGTTCTCTGTTTGATGTTATAACCTTCCTTATCCTGTTATTAGCTGTGCATAGCATTGAATATTAGGAGCTAGGTATTACTACTTATTAAAAGCTGGTCATCAAACTTAAATTCCTGTTAGAGTTAGCTATAATTATACAGTGCTTTTTGAGTCAGTTGTCAGAAAGCTTTGGTAAATAGCTAAAATTTTATGGTGGCCTCTATTCCAATACCTTGAAATGAGGGCACTTCTGTATACAGTGGAACTCCTCTATTCCTACACCCTGAAATGAGGACACCTCTGTATACAGTGGAACCCCTCTATTCCAACACCCTGAAATGATGACACCTCTGTATACAGTGGAACCCCTCTCTTCCAACCTCCTGAAATGAGGACACCTCTGTATACAGTGGAACCTCTCTATTCCAACCCTCCTGCAAACTATTGTAGTGAACCTTGTAGTCAGCTCATCAAGTCATTAGAGTGTGAACTTGTTTCTGAGATAACAGGTGCCAGAGTGAGAGGTAGTGTAGAGAGAAGAGTACAAGGTTCCACTCTATGTTATATGAAAGCTAATCGAAGCCACCACCTATTCATTACAGCCTTGACCTAAAGATCACAGTAGCTAGATATATCACTGTAGTACCCCATAAACCAGTTTAACATAGCTAAGTGGTGCCTGCAGTGCAGTATTGTGTATTTCATGGACAACTAAACTTCTGAGCTAAATGAGTCACACTTTTGCTGGTATACCAGTCAATATGGTAGTGGAGGAGACACATATTGTGTTAGTATATTATAGCTAAGTGTCTATTATAGGAGAAAACTCTCTGAGTAATGGAAAATGGAACCCTCAAAGAAACTTCAAACAACCATTGAAGTTCAGTGCCTTGTGTCCTCACTTCAGAGGAGTTGGAATGAACAACACACTCAGATAATTGCCTGATTTGGCATGCATGGAGTACGGGAAATACATAGTCTGTTGGTATATAGCTAGAACTAGTTTCTTACTGTCTTTTCTGTGATGGCGGTAGTTATGTGCCTTTGAAAGACCAGATTCTTCATCACTCTCCTATAAATAAACATTCACTCTCATTCACTCTATATATTCCTCTTTATATACCCCTTCTCTGACTTACTCTTCCTTTTCTTCCTCTCTATTCTCTTACTTACCTTCACGAAAGCTTTCGATGGTAGACGATCCTCATAATGTCGAACAGGTCCAATAAGAACTCCTTGTACCCTTGGGCCAAAACCTGATTGCCCAGGAACAAAGCCTTCAACTCCATCTCCTTCCATTTTCTGGGGGCGGGGGCCATCATAAGAGTGGACATTTAATCTGTCTGCCTCAACCAGAGTCCCAGTGCTGTCCAGGTTCCCAGTGTTGACTGTATCTCCACTAAACTGCAACAATATTATTATTATTATTATTATTATTATTATTATTATTATTATTATTATGACATAGCAATAAGTTCTTTGTACAATGACGACACGCCATTGTTCCTTACCTCCTTTTTAGGTCATTTCATGCTTTTTTAGCTAATATTTATGGACAAACAACGTTAAAATGCTTACCACATTTTCATAGTCGGTTGAATTATGATACAAACTCTGCTGACCATTTTTAAGTGTTGAACTTGAATCAATGCTGCTGGCCGTAGCTTGGGGATAGCCCATCAGATAACCTCCAATATGTGCGGAGTAACTACCATCGCTAATATTTGAGCCATCGTCTTCATCAAAGTACCCACTGCTAACGCTAGGAGTGATATCGAAGGGGTTGGAGTCTGTTGAGCCAGTATAGGCAGTAAGGTGTGTAGTCTGTGAGACTAAACTTGGAGTCTCGTGCCACCATGGTGTGTCAGAGTCCACACCAGTGACCTCGTTTGCCATTCAGCTAGCTAGTCTATCAAGTTTCACCTGCAAAATATGATTCTAATAGTAGCAGACTTGTGTATTTTTAGCTGCAGGTAGTAGTTAATGTCTATCCTTGACATTTTACTCATTAGTAAAGAATGAAATTAATATGAAAATAATGGGAAAATTTATTGGAGCTGCAGAATAGATCTGCATCATCACTTTATTAGATTTACTTCCCATGAAATAGAAAGTTAACTTGTTAGCTATACTGCATGTGCTATATAGCTAGCTCTATATAATACAGTTTAATCATTACAGTGGTTAACATGAGCACAATACAAAGCCAGTTTACCCGCAATTGCATGTAGATGTACCAACTATGGCATGTCCTACTAATGATGACAGGTGTTACCTACCAGAAACAATTCATAAGTAAGCTTATGCCTTTCTAGCTTAGCAATTCAGACAGAGTGAATATAGCTAGCTACTTCAGGGATAGAAAAATTGCTAAGTGACTTGTGAACTGTATCAGATCTCTCTTACTATGCAAGATCTGTGGTGAATCTGTCTAATTTTATTTAGTAACGAATCTTTTCAAGCTTCTACAATAGTTGTTGCAAGACTACTTTCATGTGAATAATTGTCACGCGAACATTTAAGGCTGTCATAATCAATAATTCTTAGCAACTTGAAAATCATATATCGCAAAGTAAACTCACCTTCTTTCCAAAAGGTGAATCGACTCAATACCTAAACGGTCTTCAC
This sequence comes from Diacarnus erythraeanus, assembly GCA_964016965.1. Taxonomy (NCBI): domain Eukaryota; kingdom Metazoa; phylum Porifera; class Demospongiae; order Poecilosclerida; family Podospongiidae; genus Diacarnus; species Diacarnus erythraeanus. The sequence goes on from OZ024677.1 coordinate 228,715, forward strand.
TACACAGCAGTCACTAATCTACGCCCAAACCTCTGAGCATGCGCAGTAGTTGTGGTTATATTATTGAGGAAGCAAGGTCCTTTATAATTAATTGCGAGAGTGCACAGTTCTAGTTATATATCTCACGGAAACAGGCAGATGGTACAGGTGTCATAACTGACTAACTAGCTAGTAAGTGACTGTTTGTAACCAGCTACTGCAAATAGCGAGAAGTGATGAAGTATCGAAGCTTAAGACATAAACATTAACTTCCTCCCTTGACCAAACTTCAGCTTAACTAGTTAGCTAGCTTGATAATTATATTATTATGAATAATTGGGGCTAGCTATTAATAACTACCATTATACGAATGTCAGTATTATTATAGCTATCTCCTTTTAGGTTGAAGTGCATGAGATCATGGCTAAAGCAGTTCTTATTCTCTCAATTCTGTTGCCCTACTGCAATCCTGTATTCTCTCAAGATGATATGCACTCACGAAGTCGCCGACAAGATTCCCAAGGAAACTGTATGATGGTGAATCCCAGTGATCTTGGTAGCCAAGATTCCTTTTCGGAGGACGGGATAATAGCTGAAATAGTGGATGGAGAAGTTCAACTCGTAGACTTTAATGTGGTCTGTCTTTCTTCTGGGTCACTACGAAACACGTATCGATCTGCATCAGTATTAGCTGAATATAATTGCAGAGGATCGTGCTTTGGAGGGACAGGGTTGAGAATAAACCAGTTTACATTTGAGTGTGGTACTCTGAACCAATGGGTGGCCATCATGTCAGTTGATGGAAGCCTGAATGATTCGATTCGTACAGATAGTATGGCTACTATGACCACACCCCTGGAAACATTTTGTGCTAACTGCATGGATCCTCGTTTTAACGAAGCAAGTGACAGTATCACCCACTGTGAAAGTGAGACATAATGTAAAATACCTATCAAGGTGTCCCCGTTAGGGGTTCTATGTATATTAATAAATTTCAGGGGGTTGGAACAATATTTATATACAGAGGTGTCCCATCGGTTCTGATTTCAGGGAATTGGAACATTGTACACAGTGAGAGGTGTCCTATTGGTTATGATTTTATAGTGAGGAAGGGTTATAATATACAGCGGATGTTAGTTACTATTTAATAGAGAGGTTATATAACCATCTCTGGTAGCTAGATTAGTGGAAGTTGTATTATTATTTTGGTTATTACCACCTTAGGTTGTTCAGCATTTTGCCAACGGGGAGCTGCTCTCTGTATTGGACCACGTTCAGGTCCAGATTGCTGCAGCTTTTATATGGATGACATGTGCACTCCAGACTGTAACCTTGAGTTATCTGAGGGTGCTAATAATACATGTGGTAAGTTATTGTTAGCAAGTTATATTCTCTGTAGCTGGGAAGGTGTGCAGTGTCCTCATTAAGGAGGTGTTCTTATTTCAGAGGTAGTTTTATACACATCTCTATGTAGCTGGGAAAGTATGTAGTGTCCTCATTAAGGAGGTGTCCTTATTTCAGGGGTAGCTCAATGTAGCTGGGAAGGCATGCAATGTCCTCATTAAGGAGGTGTCCTTATTTCAAGGGTAGTTTATACACATCTCTAGGTAGCTGGGAAGGTGTGCAGTATCCTCATTAAGGAGGTGTCTTTATTTCAGGGGTAGTTTACACACATCTCAATGTAGCTGGGAAGGTGTGCAGTAGGTGTCCTTATTTCAGGGGTAGTTTATACACATTTCTATGTAGCTGGGAAGGTGTGCAGCGTCCTCTATTTGTTCTCCAAACACTTGGAGTGATATATATAGCTTCACCACAACTCAGTTTAGCTAATTAAACCTTCTTTGTGGCAGTCTAACAGATGGCTTCATCATGGTTGTTAAGTTTCTATAGCTAATCATTATTAAAGAACAGAATGTCACAGGTCAAGTGTGACGGTGACCAAGAACAAGTTGTTTGTTCGTATTAAAGGACATTTTACAACAGACAGTGCATCTTATTAAGTCCTCATGCCACCAATCTCTAACATTGAAGCCTTGTGGTGCATCAGTACATCTAGTAAACAATCTTTGTTAGGGTTGTGTTTTGACTAGTCATACTTCAAGTGAATATACCACACCATAACACTGCTATTTCTATTCCAATGAGAACACCCTTCTGTATTTCACCCTCTGTATTCCTATGAGGACACCCTCTGTATTCAAATAAGGACCCCTCTGCGTTCCAATGAGGACATCCCTCTGTGTTGAATATCTCTAATCTGTTGTTTATATATATATTTTCTAGTTCCTCTATCTTTTGGCATTGGTGGTATGCGATATACAGTAGAGGTGCAACCGGTTTTGTACATCTATGATGCAGCACGGGGGTCACCATCACCACTCAATATTATGTGTCCCACATCTTCAAACCTATGGAATTTGAATAGCATAAGAGAAGAGAGCTTATCTGAATGTCCTTGCCCTATTCCAGGAACAGAGAGTGTTGCATTAACTGCAGATAGCACACTGAGTTTAAATATTAGACCTCCTTCAACATTTACTGTTTTTTGCTTAAGTGAAGGCAGTTTTGGTCTAACCATAACAACAGGTACAAGTTATAACATTAGCTACTATAGGCTTGACATCACCATAGCAATTAATGGGTAATCATAGTAACAAGGTGATATCACCATTTAATGCCTTGACAACAATTGACTTACTACCCTAGTAATAGGGAAATGTCACTATAGCAACAGATGACATTGCTATGACAACAAAGTGATCATGATTGTGATATTACTGAAGTACACAATGCATGACCCCTGAACTCTGGGATTTCCCCCCTGCAGATAACCCATACTTGATGATAAGGCCTATTGAAGTCTTAGCTGTTGGGCAAATCAGTTCTACCCTTACTATCGAATCTCGCTACACTCTCTCTGGGGGTGTGGCTCTTGTTCCAAGGCCAGAAGACTTTCAAATAACTATCACAGACATGTCTGGGGAAGAGGGACTGGGTGGGATCATCTTTGTCTCTCAAAGAGAGCACATTACGTATGTAGTAGGAAACATGTGATATACCTCATGGCAAAGTATGTGTGTCTGCAAGCTTTAGTTCTTATAATAAACTCTATTTGTAACCTGGCAAAGTAAAGAGTCCTTCTTCTATGGTAATATACTATTTACTCTTCACTGGTAATATTTACTCTTCACTGGTAGTATTTACTCTTCACTGGTAGCATTTAGAATGGTATTTATATCCTAGTGGAAGCATTAATTAAATTATTCATGTCCAGAGGTTACTAAGTCCACAACAATGTTTCACGTGTGAGTGCATGTTATCATTTTTATATACAGAGTGAAGGTAAACATTATTATTATTATTATTATTATTATTATTATTATTATAGTACATTCTTGTTAAATGCAACGGACTTGACTGTAGCAGAAGTCACTGCTAGGATAGATATTAATGGTTTAATAGCACAACAGTCCATTACAGTTACAGTACAAAGTAAGTTGAAGAACTTCTAACACTAAATTTGTATAATGATAGCATGGTGTGTCTATGACTGGGTGTGTCTACTTACTGGGTGTGTGTGTCTAGAGACTAGTGTCTAGTGACTAGGTGCTATTGTGTCTTGTGTGTGTGTGTGTGTGTGTGTGTGTGTGTGTGTGTGTGTGTGTGTGTGTGTGTGTGTGTGTGTGTGTGTGTGTGTGTGTGTGTGTGTGTGTGTGTGTGTGTGTGTGTGTGTGTGTGTGTGTGTGTGTGTGTGTGTGTGTGTGTCTAGTGACTGGGTGTGTCTACTTACTGGGTGTGTGTGTCTAGCGACTAGTGTCTAGTGACTAGGTGCTATTGTGTCTAGTGACTGGGTGTGTGTGCATGAGGTAGTTTGTATTGCCTGGAGATAGGAATGGGATCAGTTATGCAGTTAATCACATAATGGCTTGGATACTATTACCAATTAATGACAGAAGTACTGACACCAAGTAACTGAATCCTTTTAAAAAGTTTATGTTTTGCATTTTTATAGCTATTCCTCCACTTCCTAGTCAAATAATTCTCTCTGAAGCTGATGAATTGTTGTTGAACTGTACACCCACCACTACTTCTTCTTTGGTGATGGTTCTATTCAATGGAAATGCTATAGCTATGGTTCCAGGGTTGTTTCGAACATCTAGAGTAGAATTGGCTGACTCGGGAATCTATACTTGTGTTGGTTACAACGGGTCAGTTGTGAGGTCTACTGAAGTCATTGTGTTTTCAAGTGAGGATTGCATCACCATTACGTCATCAGTATACCATCCTCCTCTTGGGGCAATTGAGGAAGGGTCATTTGGGCATGCTGTGGAGTGATTTATCATTTCCCAGCATTTAACTTTGATATAAATGTGTGGACACTCTTATTCCTTCATTTCCTAAAGACATTACGTCATCATTATGTCATTTTTATTCACAGGAAACAGTGAGGGGGTGGAACTATTTGATGACAACTTTCGGCTATTTCCAGATGACTTGCCAGCGGACTATATTTTTGCTAGGGATAGTTCAGTGTTCACACAAACTGTTCACTGCTATGGATCATCAGAAAACAGTCAGCTGAGCTGGTCTGTGGTGGAAGACAGCAGGGATTTGGGTGCAGTGGAGTTACAGCAGTTATTTGCAGCTTTCAATGGACAAGCTGGAAGACATCAAATAACTTTTCCCTTATTTGGGGTAATACTCAGTGGTAGTGATAAACATCTCTATGTAGTTGGGAAGGTGTGCAGTGTCCTCATTAAGGAGGTGTCCTTATTTCAGGGGTAGTTTATACACATCTCTATGTAGCTGGGAAGGTGTCATTAAGGAGGTGTCCTTATTTCAGGGGTAGTTTATACACATCTCTATGTAGCTGGGAAGGTGTGCAGTGTCCTCATTAAGGAGGTGTCCTTATTTCAGGGGTAGTTTATACACATCTCTATGTAGCTGGGAAGGTATGCAGTAAAGATGTGTTATGTATGTTTTTGTAGATTTTTTACATATTGGAATACTCTGGTCCTGGAGCATCCATCAATAAAGCATCACTTACAGTTGACTCGAGTTCTTTATCTCCTAACCTTACCATCTTCAATAACTTTAGTTGTGCAGATGAAGTGTCTGGAGTCCAAAAGGGCATTTCAATCACATCTTGTGAGTGTAGTCGTGGTAACATTTAACCAATTGTTTCTGTAACTAGCTACTGTGAATTAGTGGGGAGGAGTTGAGTGAGCCTCACAGTGGGGGGGAGTTAGTGCAGTGAACCCTACACAGAGAGAGTTAGTGCATTGAACCCCACATAGAGGCGGTGAACCCCACAGTGGGGATGTTAGCACATAGAGGTATCAAGTTAGTGTAGTGAACCCCACACAGAGGGAGTTAGTGTAGTGAATAGAGAGGCAGTGAACCCCAGAGTGGGGGGAGTTAGTGGAGTGAACCCCACATAGAGGCAGTAAACCCCACAGTGGGGGGAGTTAGTGCTAATTAAAGTGCTGTCGGTATATTATGTGTGTTGTATACTTATATTCTTTATTTTTGCCAAAAACCAATGCCCTCACAAATGTTAATAGAATCTATAATAATAATTTGTTTATTTAATTGTTTATTTGTTTGTAAATATAATAAACATCACTACAGAGTACCAGATGTATGCTAGTTGTTCTTGCTGAGAACAAGACCTTTGAATATGTTTACAGCTGTAGCTCATGAAGGAGCTTGTGCTTCATAATTAATAAAAACTGGTATTCTGTAGCCCGAGGATTAGTTCACACCAACTAACTACCATGTTTATTTCTGTATAGCTGGAGTATCCATACAGCTGCTTCCTTCCACAAGCACTTCTCCTAGTCTAGGGCGGTCCTTCAACTTTGAGCTCCAAGTAGCCTTTGGTAGTGGGACTGTAGAATATCGTTTTGGAAGAGCTAGCATGTCCCTGCAAGTTGTGGAACCAGTGTTATCCACAAGGAATAATGCCTTTTTTCAGATTCCTATTGAGACTGCCGTAGTTACCCGCACAACTGCGGGAGATTATCTGTTTCGAGTTCTTGTTGGTGGGTACTGTGTTTAAACTCATTATTATTAAATTACTCCTTCTTTCACTTTCAGATGCTGAGTTTGATCATCCGATAACAATCACTCCTAGAGGTTAGCTGCTCTAGACATGAATATTAAAATTCTCTTGTATGATCCTAATGCTGCTCTTTGGCTAGCTGGTCTGGCTAATTAATGTATAATGCACATAATAATAATAATAATGTTCTTTTGGCTGGCTGGTCTGGCTAATTAAAGTATAATGCACATAATAACAATAATAATGTTCTTTTGTCTAGCTGGTCTTGCCAATTATAGTATAGCACATAATAATAATAATAACAATGTTCTTTTGGCTAGCTGGTCTTGCCAATTATAGTATAGCACATAATAATAATAATAACAATGTTCTTTTGGCTAGCTGGTCTTGCCAATTATAGTATAGCACATAATAATAATAATAACAATGTTCTTTTGGCTAGCTGGTCTTGCCAATTATAGTATAGCACATAATAATAATAATAACAATGTTCTTTTGGCTAGCTGGTCTTAGCCATTATCTAATATTTTTACTCTACACAGTGCCCACACTCTCTCTCACACCCTCCTCACCATTGATAGTAGACCAAGGGGAAAATGTGACGTTAGAATGTATCCCATCAGACCCATTAGTCCAGGTGTTTTGGATTCCAAGTGGTGATATATTTATTGAAAATCTTAATGACATGAGGTATGCCATCACATAATATGTATAGCTACTGTACCCTGGAAAATTTTGAGAGTAGGGAAGCCAGAGTTATTTAAAATTAATCTATAATGGTACTCTTTCTGAAATGAAATTTCGTCAAAATAATTATCAAAAATTTCCTGAATTATGTATGTTGTATTTTCATGACTACAATTGTACAGACACGTCATGTGACCTGGATGCATCATCATGTGACTAATATTATTAGTCACATGACTGGAATGTGACCAGGATATACTTCACCTTTCTTATGTGACTAAGATATTATTATTGTGTTACTTCTTTGAAATTTAGACCTACTGTGTCTGAAAATAGAATATGTACAATTTAATGTGTTATTTCTATTAGAAATAGTACATTTTATTTCATTAATAATAATAATAATAATAATAATAATAATAATAATAATAATAATAATAATTACAGAGTGAGTGACTATTAAATGGTGACTTTTACAATGGATCTAATTTCACCACAAATCTAGCTATTTGAGTGTGGAATATAGAAATCTTATGAACAGTGTTTCTTTAGGTCCAAGGCATTCTATATTCACTAATCTCAATAGTTCGTTCTGTTCAGCTCATACTATATTCCCACTCTATGTGCACACTTATTTCAAATTGATAATTTTCTTTCATGTGGGCAGGAAGGTCAAAAAGAACTTTTATTTGAACTAGTATACTAGTCACTGGTCAGTATATTTCTGTAAACTGATGACATCACTTCCTGTCATTAATTTCTCTATACTACTCAATTGAAGTTTACCGAAAAAATCTAGCCAAAAATCTAGCCAAAAATCTTTGATTAATTTTGAACTGCTTATAACAATTTTCCCAGTCAATGGTCAATATAAATAGTGACAGTTGAAATATTATAATGATATTTTCATGATTATTATAGATTGACTTTCATTGGTGAAGAGAGAACAGGGGGCATATATCAATGTTTAGTGACAGGTAATGTTGATTCTGTCCCTTCAGCAACGATTGAAGTCCTCATCAGGCTCAGTAAGTAATATTAGGAAGAACCTCTGAATAAAGGACAAATTGAGAGCAGGTCTATAGAGAAGTGGTCCTTATCTCAGAGGTTAATTTACACTAAGATACAGTAGAACCTCTGAATAAAGGACACAGGTCTACTGTCCCTTGTAGAGAGGCCATCCTTATCTCAGTAGTTAACTAGCTAACCATTGGCACATCTAACATGCATGTGTATGTTCCTGCTTAAGGCCCATTATATACAACTTCAACCATCCCAGTTTAATTAACAGGAAGTTAGGATTTAAAATGCCTCCATTCATTGTTAATTAAACAGTATACATGAATGTATTGATATATCCTGGAAGATTGTCACGGCACAACAGCTGTTGTACATATAAAATAATATAGTTTGCAGAATAAACAGAATTGTTTTTTTTTTGTACAGTGTGCGAACGTTCGTATTCTGCTGGTGTCTTTTGGCCTGCCATATTTGCTACAGAAATAGCATCTGTCAGCTGCAATAGCATTGATTCCAGGTTTAGGTGAGAGAGTTATCTATATTATATTATATATTGTAATATCATTTTTGATTAAATCAGCAATTTCTTGAGAGCTACACGATACTGCGACTTTGGGAGATTGTGGTCAGAAGTAGATTTTTCCAACTGTACTTTTCAATCGTTGGACGAGGCTCCATTTCTTCTCTTGTGGCTGTCTTTTGAAGCACAGGAACTGCCAGAAAATATCAGGGTTTCAATTAAAGATATAGTATGGCTGTTATAATGATTGTGTAGATTACTATAGCTAATAGTGTAGATTACTGTAGATTACTATAACAGTTGTGTAGATTACTATAATAGTTGTATAGATTACAATATAGAATACTATGATAATTTTGTAGATTACTAAGATTACCATATCCTGGTATTACCATTGTAGATTTCTACAAATGTAATTCTTTATGGAAATGTTTCAATCGTCCCTGATACGGCTTCCATCCGGTTTGAAACAGAAAATTTGATAGTCAACCTTGATCAAATATTGATAACACCAGCTGTGTATAGAGTCTCCCTGGATCTCACTGCAGCAAACGGGTTGTCAGCGCTAGTCCCAGATGTATCTGCTATTAGGAGGAATTTTATATCTGTTGTGCCAGATTTGGAAGAAATTATTGTCTTTCATATACCACATCTTGAAGGTGCTTTTGCCTTTCAAGCTTCTGGTATGAGATACTGTGTTATATGCATTGTATTATCCTATATTCCAGCCCTCTGAAATGAGGACACCTCTGTATACAGTGGAACTAACCCCCTGAAATGAGGACACCTCTGTATAGAGTAGAACCTCTTTATTTCATTGAGACCACCTCTGGAACTTCTCTATTCTAACATAATAATAGTAGCAAAAATAGATTTTTATATTTTATGAAGTAGTTTTAGTATTAACCTCTTTCTCTCTCATTTATTAAGGAGTTTCAGTCCCATTTATTTGCATACAGAGGAATGCGAGTGTTTTCCATACCAATTTTCTCGTCCTATGCCAATTGAAGATATTCCGTTTGTGCCTACTGTGCCATTGATGCTCTTTCAACAGCTGTGTGCTGGAACCAGAGCTGGGCCATGCAACTGCTTTGTTGTAGAAGGTGAACCCATTGCTCCTTCTCCTTGTCAGGTAAGCACAGGAAACATCAGCTATTTCTTGCGTGGTACATAGGTGCCAACTTTTTGAGATTGATGATAGGGACATATTTGTGTGTGGAAAAAGTTTTGCATTACCACGCCCAATTTAATGACCACACCCCACTAATTAAATGATGTAAAATTGAGTATGATAATTGGGTTTTACTTAAAAGCTAGAGATGTGGCTATCTTGGAGGCTTTTAGTAAGTCTTCAGAAAGTACAGAAGTACAACAATCATTACTGTTCATTTTAACTGACATGAGACTTATTATGTATGGTCGATTGAGGATGTTGATCTGTAAACCTTATGGTGGTAGAACACAAGAAACAACCTTCCTTATGGTGGAACCCCTTCTAAGGGTAAAACCCTTCATTTAACTATTAATGAATCTAGCACAATGTTAGATGACAATAGTAACAGCTCCCAATGGATATTCAGGAGGTTAATCTTCTGCCCTCTTTTCAACTATCATTCACTTCTCCCTTTCCACATCTCATCTTGTTCTTGTAGTGTGCACATCCATTCATTGGTGACGGAGAACGGTGTGTATTAGATGCTGATGGAGATGAATTTCCCAACAGAGTTCTCTCTACCTGTGGCCCTGAACAGCGGGAAATGAAGAGCCCATCGTATTGTGCTTCTGATACATGTCCAATGGTTTTCAACATCCCACAGAGTAACACACGACCCTGTACCGGAAGTGCAAATGAAATTGGTAATTAATCTCAAAGAACATAATTTTTGAATTTTTTTTTTTTTTTGTATTTTGCCATTCCTTTGGTAGTGTGGAAAAGGGTGTCAGCACTTACAAAACAGATTTAGATCCTGTTGTTTGTTTGTTTGTTTGTTGTTATTTATTTGTTTGTTTGTTGTTAGAATGTACTATGGAGACAGATATGGTCTATGGTCTCAATTGGGGCTTCACTTCAGCAAGCCAGACTTCTACACAACCTTGTGGAATGAACTTCATAGGTGAGGATATACCTCCTCTTTCCTCCTCCCTCTCTAATAATATCCCAGTAATAACCTCCCAGTAGTGACCCTAATAATATCCCAGTAGTGACCCTAATAATATCCCAGTAGTGACCCTAATAATATCCCAGTAGTGACCCTAATAATATCCCAGTAGTGACCCTAATAATGTCCCAGTAGTGACCCACATTAGTATTATATTTTGTTTTCCTGCCAATCCATCCCATTGCACTCCATTCTCTTCCATTTCCTTCCATTCCTATTTAATTCCATTTCTACTCCTATTCCATTCCTATTCCATTCCATTCCAATCCAGGAGATGCAAGAAGAGTATGTGGAGACAATGGTATCTGGTTGAATCCTAATGTGAGCAGTTGTCTCAGCATTATTTCTGTATCACTGCAACAGGTAACTATAGGACATCAAGTGTAATGTGTCCTAAATAATAATAGATGTCCTGAATGTAGGTAACTATAGGACATCAAGTGTAATGTGTCCTAAATAATAATAGATGTCCTGAATGTAGGTAACTATAGGATATCAAGTGTAATGTGTCTTAAATTAGTAGAGTAATAATAGATGTCCTGAATGCAGGTAACTATAGGACATCATGTCCTAAATAATAATAGATGTCCTGAATGTAGGTAACTATAGGACATCAAGTGTAATATGTCCTAAATTAGTAGAGTAATAATAGATGTCCTGAATGTAGCGCTGGAAAAATTCAAGACTGGAAAATGAATGACTGATTTTATTCAGGAATTTGATATTCACTGAGTGCACTAACACAAAACAACATTGTCGATAATCCACACAAAAACAATAATACACATATTGTAGATGATAGATAAATGTCTTTAACCTCTTCATGAACCTTTGTGAACTTTGTGAACTTTCTATAATAGGAGAAAACTTCCTCTCAATTCAAGAATTATGCATCTACAGTGGAATATCTGATAAAGGACCCTCTGAAATAAAGACAACCTCTATACCTCTATACAAAGGACAACTATCTGATTTATCTTAGTGTAAATTAACCTCTGAAATAAGGATAATCTCCCTACAAGGGACAGTAGACCTGATCCCAATGTGTCCTTTATTCAGAGGTTCCACTGTATCTGGACTTGAATGTCTCTAATACAGAGAGAGTCTTTAGTCAGATCATCTAATCTTTCAGATATCCTCAGGATTGTTAGTAGGAGAATATAATGGTGATAATGCACAAGAGGCCTTGAATTCTCTGACTGATTTAGCAGCAGTTACCATGCCAACAGGACTTTCCCAACTTCCATCAGACCTGGAGGTAAACTCTGAATTTCTCTTGAGAACCATAGACTACCTATTGCTAGGAATCAACCAGACAAATGCTACTGAAGTTTTATTGATGGAGGTAAGTCCCCTCTCTGAACTAGTAATGTTAGTATACTTTAGTCTAACACTAATAATAAAGACACAGTAACTGATGAACTGAACCTCTAATAGTGACACATGTCCATTCACCTAGTTTATAACAGATGATTAGAAATTAACCGTTTATTTATTTATTTATTTATTTATTTATTTATTTATTTATTTATTTATTTATTTATTTATTTATTTATTTATTTATTTATTTATTATAAGGTAAAGTGGAATGTTATTAGAGTATTCTTTCCTAAATGGTTAATCCTTTATCTAATTAAACCTTTAGTCTTTATCTAATTAACCCTTTAGTCTTTACCATTTGTCGAAGTGCTGAGCAATCTTGTAAGTACCGACAATCTTCCTGGTGCTCAGCAACTAATGGAAGAAAGACCAGACAGTGCCTTCAGTCAGAATCTCCTTCACACAGCTGAGAGATACGGTCTTTATCTGGCTTCTCTGTTGGAGCAGAATGAGGAAGGGAATTTGACCATAGCTGCTGATAATATAAGTGAGAGATTAATAGTGTCCCCTTAGGCTAGAGGAATAGATGGGACTGGAATGGAGGAGTTTCACTGTATACAGAGATGTCCTCATTTCAGGGTGTTTAAATAGAGAAGTTCCACTGTATACAGAGGTGTCCGCATTTCAGGGAGTTGGGATAGAGGAGTTCCACTGTATACAGAGGTGTCCTCATTTCAGGGAGTTGGAATAGAGGGGTTCCACTGTATACAGGTGTCCTCAATTCAGGGAGTTGGAATACAGGGGTTCCACTGTATACAGAGGTGTCCTCATTTCAGGGTGTTTAAATAGAGAAGTTCCACTGTGTACAGAGGTGTCCGCATTTCAGGGAGTTGGGATAGAGGAGTTCCACTGTATACAGAGGTGTCCTCATTTCAGGGAGTTGGAACAGAAGGATTTGACTACTGACTGAAGCATAGCTTAGCCATCACACACCTCCCACCAGTTCTCCCTGTGACTAGTGAAGTACCCACACACATTATTTCTATCTTTCCTCCTGTAGTTGTGAATGCTAAGGCAGTTCTAATCGATGACGAGTTAGCTGATATCACTTTCCCATCAACTCAATTTACTGATGAAGTAAACATGACCTCCAGATTCTCTGTGCTCAACAGATTAAATGAAGGTAATAATTTTCCTATAATTATTATGTATTCATTCATTTCCCAACTCAATGCAGTTTCTGTAGTGATTCCAGCTTCAGTTTTGAGAGAAAGAGCATCAATGGGTGAGGAATGTCTACAGTGGAACCTCTGAATAAAGGACACATTTGGATCAGGTCTACTGTCCCTTGTACAGAGGTTGTCCTCTTATTTCAGAGGGTCCTTTATCAGAGGTTCTGTTGTATTACATATCTAAGATGTAAACATTATGTAACATTATGTAATCTGTGTGTTTCAGGAAGTCATGCTCGTGTCTCTAACATTGTTTATCAGAACATTGAGCAATTCCTGCCCTCCAATGACATCACCAACAGGTAGTTTACTGAACCATTACACTCCCCCATTTCTCTGAACAGTAGCCTCAAGTGAAAGTGCAATATAAAATAATATATTAATAATATATTTAAGAGAAGGAAAGTGTCAGTTTTCGTATGTTATTTCTCTTCAGGAACATCTCTCTCATCTTGTCCAGTCAGGTGGAGCGTCAAGGAGGAGACTCCAATCAGATCTTACCTGATCCAGCAGTCATCAACTTCAGTTTTCCTAATCAGGTATTTACCATGCACCATGACATACTGACAGGTTAAGGAGGTGTCCTTATTTCAGGGGTAGTTTATACACATCTCTATGTAGCTGGGAAGGTGTGCAGTGTCCTCATTAAGGAGGTGTCCTTATTTCAGGGGTAGTTTATACACATCTCTATGTAGCTGGGAAGGTGTGCAGTGTCCTCATTAAGGAGGTGTCCTTATTTCAGGGGTAGTTTATACACATCTCTATGTAGCTGGGAAGGTGTGCACTGTCCTCATAAGGAGGTGTCCTTATTTCAGGGGTAGTTTATACACATCTCTATGTAACTGGGAAGGTGTGCAGTGTCCTCACTAAGGAGGTGTCCTTATTTCAGGGGTAGTTTATACACATCTCTATGTAGCTGGGAAGGTGTGCACTGTCCTCACTAAGGAGGTGTCCTTATTTCAGGGGTAGTTTATACACATCTCTATGTAGCTGGGAAGGTGTGCAGTGTCCTCATTAAGGAGGTATATATTTCGGGGGTAGTCTATATGTACACATATCTATGTAGCTGATAAGGTATATCAATCTTGTTTATTTTTCAACAGATATTGGATTCTCTGAATTGCGTTTTCTTTGACTTCAATAATCCGTAGGTTCTACACTGGAAACTCTCTATTCCAGACACCCTGGGACAAATTGAAGTGTCCTGATTAGCAAGGTGGCCTCATCTTAAGGGAGCATTAATACATGAGCTGTTATATTTGGAGAGAGAGGTGTCCTCATTTCAAAGAGGAGCTTCGCTGTATACAGAGGTGTCCTCATTTCAAAGGGTTGGAATAGAGAGTTCTACTGTATATAATTTGTCTATAGAATGTCCTTATAAATACGATCTCCTCTGATAGTCCTAATGTAGGGTCCTTCTCATCAGATGGAATCACTACGGAAGTTATAGTTCGAAGTGGTAATGGGACAAGTGAGACTGTTGCTCAGTGTACAAGTAATCACCTTACCAGTTTTGCTGTCCTGGTCAACGTGGGAGACGTAAGGGTTATAGCTAGTTACAAAAGTAAATTATGTTTGTGTTCATTGTTAGACCAGTAGCTATTAGCAATATTTTCAAAATTTTTCACTATACACATCTTGGGATACTTTAACCCTATTAATTAATTTCATAACACTCATCTGTTGGTATTTAACCCTTTCCTTTCTATTTATTTCACACTACTCGTCTTTTTAATTTAACCATTTCTTTCCTCAGCATTCTTCCGTGTCATCGGATACAGCATTGAACGTGGTCTCCTATATTGGCCTGGGGGTCTCCCTGGCCTGTCTACTAGTGACCATCATCTTCTTCCTGACATTTGGGTAAGATGGACTGTGATACCTTCTCCTTGCTGTTTTCTATTCAATTTTTCTGGCTGTAATTTAAACAGGAAAAAACTCTTTTCTGGTGTGCATAACCTTGTTCATCTCAACTTGGCCATTGCCCTCTTCTTGGCTTATCTGGTCTTTGCAATAGGAGTTGATTTAGCAGCAGATAATGATGTGAGAATATAGAAGAAGGTGTCCTTATTTCAGGGATAGTTTATATACATCTCTATGTAGCTGGGAAGGTATGCAGTGTCCTCATTAAGGAGGTGTCCTTATTTCAGGGGTAGTTTATATGCATCTCTATGTAGCTGGGAAGGTGTGCAGTGTCCTCATTAAGGAGGTGTCCTTATTTCAGGGGTAGTTTATATGCATCTCTATGTAGCTGGGAAGGTGTGCAGTGTCCTCATTAAGGAGGTGTCCTTATTTCAGGGGTAGTTTATATGCATCTCTATGTAGCTGGGAAGGTGTGCAGTGTCCTCATTAAGGAGGTGTCCTTATTTCAGGGGTAGTTTATACACATCTCTATGTAGCTGGGAAGGTGTGCAGTGTCCTCATTAAGGAGGTGTCCCTATTTCAGGGGTAGTTTATACACATCTCTATGTAGCTGGGAAGGTATGCAGTGTCCTCATTAAGGAGGTGTCCTTATTTCAGGTGTAATTTATACACATCTCTATGTAGCTGGGAAGGTGTGCAGTGTCCTCATTAAGGAGGTGTCCTTATTTCAGGTGTAATTTATACACATCTCTATGTAGCTGGGAAGGTGTGCAGTGTCCTCATTAAGGAGGTGTCCTTATTTCAGGGGTAGTTTATACACATCTCTATGTAGCTGGGAAGGTGTGCAGTGTCCTCATTAAGGAGGTGTCCCTATTTCAGGGGTAGTTTATACACATCTCTATGTAGCTGGGAAAGTATGCAGTGTCCTCATTAAGGAGGTGTCCTTATTTCAGGTGTAATTTATACACATCTCTATGTAGCTGGGAAGGTGTGCAGTGTCCTCATTAAGGAGGTGTCCTTATTTTAGGGGTAGTTTATATGCATCTCTATGTAGCTGGGAAGGTATGCAGTGTCCTCATTAAGGAGGTGTCCTTATTTCAGGGGTAGTTTATACACATCTCTATGTAGCTGGGAAGGTGTGCAGTGTCCTCATTAAGGAGGTGTCCTTATTCAGGGGTAGTTTATACACATCTCTATGTAGCTGGGAAGGTGTGCAGTGTCCTCATTAAGGAGGTGTCCTTATTTTAGGGGTAGTTTATATGCATCTCTATGTAGCTGGGAAGGTATGCAGTGTCCTCATTAAGGAGGTGTCCTTATTTCAGGGGTAGTTTATACACATCTCTATGTAGCTGGGAAGGTGTGCAGTGTCCTCATTAAGGAGGTGTCCTTATTCAGGGGTAGTTTATACACATCTCTATGTAGCTGGGAGGGTGTGTAGCTGGGAAGGTGTGCAGTGTCCTCATTAAGGAGGTGTCCTTATTTCAGGGATAGTTCTATACGTGGAGAGATTTTATCAGTATTATTGTCTAACACTCTAGACTATATGTAAGGTGGTAGCGGCTCTTCTCCAATACCTTTTCCTTGCTGTGTTCTGTTGGATGTTGTGTGAGGGAATCATGCTCTACCTCATGTTGGTCGTCGTCTTCTCAAGTCTCTCAAAGAAGTGGTGGTTGTTCTTTCTGTTGGGATGGTGTAAGTTGTAATTATATGAATGGATGGAGGGAAGTAATATTAAAATTACTATTATATAGTACCTCCTTTGGTGTTTGTTGCGATTGGGTTGGCAATTTTCGTAAACAAAGATGATGGATATGGTGTCTATGACCACGACCAGGGAGTCTTACTATTGTAAGTCACATGACTTCAGTGGTAGATCATGTGATCTCCATGTTTTATTTAGCTGCTGGCTGTCTTCTAATAATGGTGCTATATGGACTTTTGTTGGACCAATGATTGCTGTAATAGTGGTGAGCATACTTGTAACCCTCATACATCTCCATAATACTATATTAACCCCTCATAATAACTCTATGCTCTCTACCTATACATAAATCATAACAGACATAACCCTTAATATAACCCTCTGCCTCTGATATAATTAACCCTTTGCCTCTGATATAATTAACCCTTAATATAACCCTCTGCCTCTGATATAGCTAATTAACCCTTTAAATATCCACATTCTACATTAACGTTTCTCCATAGGGTGAACTATTTGAAAACACTCCCTCTTCTAGAACCATTATTGTTTGTTTGTTTGTTTGTTTGTTTAGATCAACACTGTGTTCCTTGTGTTGGTTCTGTATAGCATTATTAAGAGCTACAGGACGAAGAGGAAACAGATAATGAAGGATAAAGGAATTAAAGTGGACTTAGTAATGTATGTAGCTATGTGGTACCTATCTCCTACATCACTACAGTCACTTCATGCACTTTAATTAAGGACACTAGCACATAGCTGCTGCCAAGGTGATAGAAAGACAAAGCATAGCTGCCAAGGTGATAGAAAGACAAAGCATAGCTGCCAAGGTGATAGAAAGACAAAGCATAGCTGCCAAGGTGATAGAAAGACAAAGCATAGCTGCCAAGGTGATAGAAAGACAAAGCATAGCTGCCAAGGTGATAGAAAGACAAAGCATAGCTGCCAAGGTGATAGAAAGACAAAGCATAGCTGCCAAGGTGATAGAAAGACAAAGCATAGCTGCCAAGGTGATAGAAAGACAAAGCATAGCTGCCAAGGTGATAGAAAGACAAAGCATAGCTGCCAAGGTGATAGAAAGACAAAGCATAGCTGCCAAGGTGATAGAAAGACAAAGCATAGCTGCCAAGGTGATAGAAAGACAAAGCATAGCTGCCAAGGTGATAGAAAGACAAAGCATAGCTGCCAAGGTGATAGAAAGACAAAGCATAGCTGCCAAGGTGATAGAAAGACAAAGCTTGAGAAGCTGATTTGGAACTTTGCTTGTAGGTTCATTGGTATGTGTGCAGGTTGTCCCACTGCATGCTAGCTTGATACTAAATACTGGTTCTAAACTTGGTCAAAAGGAAGTCTTATTTTTTCGAACCATGGAGAAGACATGCCCTTCTTCTGTGGTATATGGTGGCAAGCCAGACAGAATAGTGGTTATATATGTACCATCACTAAAGTCTAATATATAGCTATACATTATAACAATAAAACCTTGTCATGCAGTAGCTACTGTGGTTAATTTATATAGCTAGCAGCTACCTTAGTTAATAGGATTGGATAGGCAGGAGGAAGCAATAATATGCTTGAGAACAAGACCATTAGGCTTGAGAGCTTGAGATTGAGGTCAAATGCTTGAGAATCAAGCCCATAGCTTGAGACTTGGTAGGTATGCTAATACCTTCCCAGAGGTGTATAAACTACCTCTGAAATAAGGACTCTACCTATGCAGTGTCCTCATTAAGGAGGTGTCCTATTTCAGGGGTAGTTTATACACATCTCTATGTAGCTGGGAAGGTGTGCAGTGTCCTCATTAAGGAGGTGTCCTTATTTCAGGGGTAGTTTATACACATCTCTATGTAGCTGGGAAGGTGTGCAGTGTCCTCATTAAGGAGGTGTCCTTTTTTCAGGGGTAGTTTATACACATCTCTATGTAGCTGGGAAGGTGTGCAGTGTCCTCATTAAGGATGTTATAAAGACATTAGATTTCAGTTGTGCTCATATACGTATACATTTAACTCCTTGTGTATAGAACCACAGTTAAAGCTTCCCTCATTCTCCTGCCACTGCTGGGACTGACTTGGCTGTTTGGATTGTTTACCGTCAACGAGAACACTGTCATATTTGCATGGATCTTCACTATCCTCAACACTCTGCAAGGATTGTTCATCTTAATCTTCCATGTCCTTCGCCACGAGAGAGTAATACCATGCACCCTATCACCTGTGTCACTGTAACCCCTTTCCATGACCCTCAACCCCTTGTTATCCTCACATCAAACACCCTCATTACCCTAATTCTAATGTCTTGTGTATCCTTACAGATCTGGGGAAGGTTCAAGAAGAAGTACAATAACAAGCAGTCTACAAAGCCATCAAATAGTGTGAGTTGTCGCTATGCAATCACCATGATTACAACATAACCATGGTGATTGTACCATTGCCATGATTATTGCACTACTGTGGTGCAGGTGCCACAATTGTGGTTAATGTTATTGTACCGTTGCCATGACATTACCATGATTCTTGTATACAGGATACAAAAATAAAGTTTACTGCTAGTGCTGGTAGTGACAAACTCAGGCAGAGCAACCCCACAGCCAACACATTCCTCCAGTCTCAGTCTGAGAAAGTCATGGAAACAGAAGAATATGAACTAGAGATAAAGGCATGAACTCCTCCTTTACAACTCGAATTTTAGATCATAACTAACAATAATATAGCTGTACATTATTATTTTTAGTGCATATAACAACTATATATCGGGCTGGTCACCAGTGTCCCCCCCCCCAGCCACAGTGGGAAAGTGTTCTAATTAGAGAGAGTGTAATAGAAGAGTGTAATAGCTTATTAGGGGTAGATCCAGGAGGAGGGGGAGTAAATTTTGTTTTGTAGCAGAATGAATGCTGCAAGGAGGAGTGGTGTGTGAGAAAGTACCATTCACTTTAAATGGCAGAGGAAAAATTTCTAACCACTTTCTCTAAAGTAACCTTTCCATCACCACCACAAGACACCATTACCACTGTGTTGTCTTTATCACAAGATACCATTACCACTACAATGTTCATTAATGGAGGTTAGAAGATGTTGATGAATGGATGGAGGGAAGAAGTCAGGGCCCCCCTGGATTCCTTCCTGCTTAGAGAGGTTCCAATGCATAAGAGATACTGATCATTACAATACAAAACGAAAAAAAAAAAGTTTAAAAGACTTTCCATTACATTATAACACACATTGGAGTGTAGTATACTGAATAGTATACTGAATAGTATAGTGTAATATACTAAGTGGTCTAAGAAATATGTCTCCCACGTAGCCAGGGGAGACTTAGAGTGCCTCAAGGAATTTGATGGTGTGTCTTATCCCCTCCAGACCTGTCACAGAGCCCTAGACAGAGATGATAGGAATTTTTATAATAATTTTCGTGGGATAAATTTTCACTAATAGCATACATGTAATATTATTATGATTTGTAAACTTTAATTTAGGTATGGCCAACTATGGGTTCATGTAGAGAGAGTGCCAGTTTAACCCTCTCCAACCTACTTAAAGATGGGGTCATTAGGAATGTAGAGAGATTGCCAGTTTAACCCTCTCCAACCTACTTAAAGATGGGTCATTAGGAATGTAGAGAGATTGCCAGTTTAACCCTCTCCAACCTACTTAAAGATGGGGTCATTAGGAATGTAGAGAGATTGCCAGTTTAACCCTCTCCAACCTACTTAAAGATGGGTCATTAGGAATGTAGAGAGATTGCCAGTTTAACCCTCTCCAACTACTTAAAGATGGGATCATTAGGAATGTAGAGAGATTGCCAGTTTAACCCTCTCCAACCTACTTAAAGATGGGGTCATTAGGGATGTAGAGAAATTGCCAGTTTAACCCTCTCTAACCTATATATAGCCAGTTTAACCCAATTAAGGTCTATTAGGAATGTAGAGAGATTAGCAGTTTAACCCTTTCCAACCCACAGACTACAAGATCAACAAATCAATTTCAACTGATACATGTTATTGAAGAAAAAGTGCATTCTCAAGGTTGTGGGTGTGGCTTACAGTTATCAAAGTCTCACTCACTGTTATGTTCATGAAGGATACAAACTCCCTGAGGACAGCCATCATTTCAGAGAAACTACCCGAGGGCATCAGACTTCTGATCAAGTCCACACTGTCCTGTGTGTAGAGATGTGGGAAACATTAAGTCACCCATACTGTCCCACACACACACACTGTCCTGTGTGTAGAGATGTGGGAAACATTAAGTCACCCATACTGTTCCACACACCCACACACTGTCCTGTGCGTAGAGATGTGGGAAACATTACATCACCCATACTGTCCCACACACCCACATACTGTCCTGTGTGTAGAGATGTGGGGAAACATTATTAAGTCACCCATACTGTCCCACACACCAACACACTGTCCTGTGTGTAGAGATGTGGGGAAACATTATTAAGTCACCCATATTGTCCCACACACACACACTGTCCTTCATGTAGAGATGTGGGAAACATTACATCACCCATACTGTCCCACACATTGTCCTGTGTGTAGAGATACTACTACCCCCTACTACCCCCCCCCCCCACATCACAATACACACACACAGAGCACACACATAACACACACATTGTTGTGCTCTGCCAGTATTCCCAGCAGTAGTGCAGTGTAGGAAGAGAGAATGGAGTCTTGCATGTGCTGTCCTGCTTGGTCCAAAGCTAAACAAAAAGAAATATATATATAATAGAACACTATAGCCACACCCCTTCCCACCTCACCTGTGTTGAATTCCTCTCTGTCAAAAACCAGGGGGTCCATTTCTATCTTCTCAAATTCTTCTCCTTCCTCCTCAACCTTGGAGGTGGCCACTCCCACTTTTGCACCACTTAGTTGCGGCAAACTAGAGAATGAAAGAATAGACACTCTCATAAGATATTAGTAATCTCATAGGATACTTCAGTAATCTCATTGGATACTTCAGTAATCCTTACCTATGATATCTATTGGAGAGTCTCTCGGTGAGGTTGACCTTGCACGATGACGTTCCCTTAGGAGGGTAATAGGAACTTGATGATTGAGAATTACTGAGCTGAGACAGCCGCTGAGGAGTAGGGACCTGAAAATATAAACTGAAATAAGGACACCTCCTTAATGAGGACACTGCACACCTTCCCAGCTACATAGAGATGTGTATAAACTACCCCTGAAATAAGGACACCTCCTTAATGAGGACACTGCACACCTTCCCAGCTACATAGAGATGTGTATAAACTATCCCTGAAATAAGGACACCTCCTTAATGAGGACACTGCACACCTTCCCAGCTACATAGAGATGTGTATCAACTACCCCTGAAATAAGGACACCTCCTTAATGAGGACACTGTACACCTTCCCAGCTACATAGAGATGTGTATAAACTACCCCTGAAATAAGGACACCTCCTTAATGAGGACACTGCACACCTACCCAGCTACATAGAGATGTGTATGAACTACCTCTGAAATAAGGACAACTCCTTAATGAGGACACTGCACACCTTCCCAGCTACATAGATATGTGTATAAACTACCCCTGAAATAAGGACACCTCCTTAATGAGGACACTGTACACCTTCCCAGCTACATAGAGATGTGTACTACCCCTGAAATAAGGCCACCTCCTTAATGAGGACACTGCACACCTTCCCAGCTACATAGATATGTGTATAAACTACCCCTGAAATAAGGACACCTCCTTAATGAGGACACTGTACACCTTCCCAGCTACATAGAGATGTGTATAAACTACCTCTGAAATAAGGACACCTCCTTAATGAGGACACTGCACACCTTCCCAGCTACATAGAGATGTGTATCAACTACCCCTGAAATAAGGACACCTCCTTAATGAGGACACTGCACACCTTCCCAGCTACATAGAGATGTGTATAAACTATCCCTGAAATAAGGACACCTCCTTAATGAGGACACTGCACACCTTCCCAGCTACATAGAGATGTGTATAAACTACCCCTGAAATAAGGACACCTCCTTAATGAGGACACTGTACACCTTCCCAGCTACATAGAGATGTGTATAAACTACCCCTGAAATAAGGACACCTCCTTAATGAGGACACTGCACACCTACCCAGCTACATAGAGATGTGTATGAACTACCTCTGAAATAAGGACAACTCCTTAATGAGGACACTGCACACCTTCCCAGCTACATAGATATGTGTATAAACTACCCCTGAAATAAGGACACCTCCTTAATGAGGACACTGTACACCTTCCCAGCTACATAGAGATGTGTATAAACTACCCCTGAAATAAGGACACCTCCTTAATGAGGACACTGTACACCTTCCCAGCTACATAGATATGTGTATAAACTACCCCTGAAATAAGGACACCTCCTTAATGAGGACACTGTACACCTTCCCAGCTACATAGAGATGTGTATAAACTACCCCTGAAATAAGGACACCTCCTTAATGAGGACACTGTACACCTTCCCAGCTACATAGAGATGTGTACTACCCCTGAAATAAGGACACCTCCTTAATGAGGACACTGCACACCTACCCAGCTACATAGAGATGTGTATAAACTACCCCTGAAATAAGGACACCTCCTTAATGAGGACACTGTACACCTTCCCAGCTACATAGAGATGTGTATAAACTACCCCTGAAATAAGGACACCTCCTTAATGAGGACACTGTACACCTTCCCAGCTACATAGAGATGCGTACTACCCCTGAAATAAGGCCACCTCCTTAATGAGGACACTGCACACCTTCCCAGCTACATAGATATGTGTATAAACTACCCCTGAAATAAGGACACCTCCTTAATGAGGACACTGTACACCTTCCCAGCTACATAGAGATGTGTATAAACTACCCCTGAAATAAGGACACCTCCTTAATGAGGACACTGTACACCTTCCCAGCTACATAGAGATGTGTATAAACTACCTCTGAAATAAGGACACCTCCTTAATGAGGACACTGTACACCTTCCCAGCTACATAGAGATGTGTATCAACTACCCCTGAAATAAGGACACCTCCTTAATGAGGACACTGTACACCTTCCCAGCTACATAGAGATGTGTATGAAACTACCCGAACACTTTGAATTGTTAATTAACCCTTATTAATCCTAATAGTCATTTTACATTAACCCTTATTAATCCTAATAGTCTTTTTACATTAATATCCACAGAATCCGCTCTGGAGTGATGCTTCAGAAATAAGGAAACGAGAGCTCGTACAGAGGAGGTCTGTTCCACACGATGCTGAATGATGTCATCACACATTACATCATCACTGTCGGCCTGTGTCCCCTGGGAATCCCCCAATTGTTGAGTCATGTGATTTACAGCAGCAGACTCGAGGAGTCCACAGTTTATTGTGGAATTCTCTGTCAAATTAATGAACAAGCCGAGTGCCTAGAAATGAAATAACGAAAGATATCAGCAAAACCTTTTTATTTCATATACTACTGGACAATTCAAGGGACTGTGATATCATGGTATTTCAGCATGGTATTTCAGTATGGTATTTCAGTATGGTATTTCAGTATGGTATTTCAGTATGGTATCCCCTTACCAGGATCCTCAATACTGTCATACAAATACTGTTATCCCCTTACCGGGATCCTCAATACTGTCGTACAAATACTGTTATCCCCTTACCGGGATCCTCAATACTGACGTACAAATACTGTTATCCCCTTACCGGGATCCTCAATACTGTTGTGCAAATACTGTTATCCCCTTACCGGGATCCTCAATACTGTTGTGCAAATACTGTTAACTCCTTACCAGGACAGAAATATCAAACTGGTCTCCTGTCTCCATTGAATCAGGAAGCTGTAAGGGGAGAAGAGAATTACAACACAACACAATTGTAGGTATGTGTTGAGGTTGTCCTCTTAAGAGGGTTACCCCTGTAGTTCTATGGGTATGTGTTACCTGTAGTATCACTCTGAATATGTTCTCCATCACCCCTTTCTGTTCGCTCACCCTGTGACTCCCTAGTTCTGACTCGTGCGTCAGGTTGAGCAAGACTTTCAAAACAGCAAGAAGACAATTTTGACCTTGAGGTCTGAAATGAAGAAGTGAAGGGTCAGGGGTCATGGAAAGAATTGGCACATTATAGGAGGATCAATGGTATATAATATGGATATTAATTTTTTTTACCTCTATAGGTATAGTAATAACAAAATAAGAATATATTTTTGTGGTGATGAAATTTTCACAAATATTTTACCTAAGAACTTCATATGACAGCAATCGGTGACCTGCTCCCAGTAACCTGTTAATGATATTCATAGTGAATAGTGGGCACTAATTAGGTAAAGTTATCTAACCCTTTCCAACTCACTCTATGAGTTTGGAGATGAGTAAGGATCCATCAAAGACAACAAGATACGATTGATTGGTTCGGTTCATTAGCGTCAACTACAATGCATAGTTCAGTAAATTCAACACCACATTGCTCAGTATACTCAAGCAATTGCGAGTAATCTCTAGTATACTTAAGAAAATATCTTAGTGTCTTCCAAGAAAATATAATTCCCGGCATACTCCAGTACATTACACCATATTGTTTAGTATTCTTTCAGTAATCCTTACATTTTCAAGGCTTTTCAGTTGTCTTTCCAGTACCTGTGCTCTACGGAGTATTGACTTGGAATAGTCACATAGTGATGTTCCCAGACCACTGCAGTCCACACCAGCTAGCTCATCACAGCTGGAGATAACTACATGTACAGATAAAAACCCAGTAAACTACTATCAGTAAACTATTAGTAAGCTATTAGTAAGCTATCAGTAAACTATCAGTAAACTAACATCATTTAATATTATATTCAGTACATCCTTGTACTTTAGTAAACTTTAGTGCAACTTAGTAAACCTCTTGTAAACCTCCATACCCATATTCGCTAGTCTGTCCAGCCCTCCTTGCGTCCTTAACTCATCTCTCAGCCATTGCGGGTTATTTTGTGGAGATGTCAATGAGATAAGACACTCTCGAGCCAGCTCTCCCACACAAATATCATCAGTGGCAACTCTAAACCCACAGGGAGTCGTATTAGACGCCTCCTCCTCCTGTCTTGCCTTCTTTGGTGGCTGAGAGAGAGGGAGTTCGTCATCCTCATCCTCAGGAGGGGGTGTGTCAATCCCTTGAGATGTCTTGTCAGCGACTTTTTCCAAAATAGAGCTACAGGAAGGCAGTTAAACAGATTCTGGCCCCAATTCTGGGAAGGAGATTCTCACTGACCTAGCTCTGGTTCTAATCCGTGCCATCTCTCGGGCTGCTTTCCCGGTTAGTTCCCGTCCAGTTACATCTGGAGAGTCCAGCATGCCTACAAGCAGTTTTGTTCCAATCTGGTCCCATTCGTGATTTAGCTTATCTCTCGTCATAACATAGAAAAGAACAGAAGCCGAGAGACAGAGAGCCTGCAGAAAGAGTGGGAGTGGCATGAAGAAAGGGAAGACATGCAGAGTTAGGGGAGGAGCATGTAGAGTAAGGGGAAGAGCATGCAGAGAAAGGGGAGGAGCATGTAGAGTAAGGGGAGAGGCATTCCGAGGAAGGTCACTACAGAACTTACAGGATATTGGAGACAGTCGGCAAGGAGTGCTGTAATTCGGTTGGTGTAACTATGAGCTCGAAGTTGTCGGCTGAAATCCGAATCCATGTAGTGCGTGGCCAAGTTACAAGTGCTGCAGGAAGCAGAGAGTTATTTCATTAATCACAGATAATAAGGGGTTACTCTAGCTGGTAAGGGGTCACTATAATTACAAGGTATTAATTACAGCTTGAACAGAAGCCCGGGCCATTCCTCCTACTATTCTCATGCATTTGAATTATTCAAGGCAGACAAGCAGCCTATGAGAATCCAGTAGTTGGTAAGGTTACACCACCATGTTCTAAATAAACCTCACCCCAAACAGCGAACATTTAGTGGTTGTGAAGGTTTTATGTTGTCTAGAAGGTAAAGGGTCTCCTCAAAGAACTGCCTATTCTCCCCTATCTCCAAACACTGATGTGCCTCTCTCACGTTCTGTACCACCGTAAACAGCTACAGAGAAAACCACACCCACCAAAGACATAAATCTGCTCATTTTCATTAAAACACAAAACATACTTTCTTGTCACCTCTGACCACACCCACTTTTCTTCCTCTCGAGAGACGATGTGACCAGGATGAAGATTTCACCAAATTAGGTATATTTTGGACTGGCTCCACAGGTGAGTTCAAAGGTCGGGTGAGGTAGGTGCGGCCTGATGAATGAGAAGTGCTATCTGAAGTTGATTTCCTTACCAACGGCCTCTAAATTAGTGAGATATGTACTTATAAAGAGGTTCCACTGTATATTATTTCTGAATTAAGGACAACCTCTATATAAAGGACAGTTTCCAAGCTCCCAATGTGTCCTCTATAGAGAGGTTCCACTGTATATTACCTCTGAATTAAGGACAACCTCTATATAAAGGATAGTTTCCAAGGTCCCAATGTGTCCTTTATAGAGAAGCTCCACTGTATATATTACCTCTGAATTAAGGACAACCTCTATATAAAGGACAGTTTCCAAGCTCCCAATGTGTCCTCTATAGAGAGGTTCCACTGTATATTACCTCTGAATTAAGGACAACCTCTATATAAAGGACAGTTTCCAAGCTCCCAATGTGTTCTTTATAGAGAGGTTCCACTGTATATTACCTCTGAATTAAGGACTACCTCTATATAAAGGACAGTTTCCAAGCTCCCAATGTGTCCTCTATAGAGAGGCTCCACTGTATATTACCTCTGAATTAAGTACAACCTCTATATAAAGGACAGTTTCCAAGGTCCCAATGTGTCCTCTATAGAGAGGTTCCACTGTATATTACCTCTGAATTAAGGACAACCTCTATATAAAGGACAGTTTCCAAGCTCCCAATGTGTCCTCTATAGAGAGGTTCCACTGTATATTACCTCTGAATTAAGGACAACCTCTATATAAAGGATAGTTTCCAAGGTCCCAATGTGTCCTTTATAGAGAAGCTCCACTGTATATATTACCTCTGAATTAAGGACAACCTCTATATAAAGGACAGTTTCCAAGCTCCCAATGTGTCCTCTATAGAGAGGTTCCACTGTATATTACCTCTGAATTAAGGACAACCTCTATATAAAGGACAGTTTCCAAGCTCCCAATGTGTTCTTTATAGAGAGGTTCCACTGTATATTACCTCTGAATTAAGGACTACCTCTATATAAAGGACAGTTTCCAAGCTCCCAATGTGTCCTCTATAGAGAGGTTCCACTGTATATTACCTCTGAATTAAGGACAACCTCTATATAAAGGATAGTTTCCAAGGTCCCAATGTGTCCTTTATAGAGAAGCTCCACTGTATATTACCTCTGAATTAAGGACAGTTTCCAAGGTCCCAATGTATCGAGAGGCTCCACTGTATATTACCTCTGAATTAAGGACAACCTCTATATAAAGGACAGTTTCCAAGCTCCCAATGTGTCCTCTATAGAGAGGCTCCACTGTATATTACCTCTGAATTAAGGACAGTTTCCAAGGTCCCAATGTATCGAGAGGCTCCACTGTATATTACCTCTGAATTAAGGACAACCTCTATATAAAGGACAGTTTCCAAGCTCCCAATGTGTCCTCTATAGAGAGGCTCCACTGTATATTACCTCTGAATTAAGGACAGTTTCCAAGGTCCCAATGTATCGAGAGGCTCCACTGTATATTACCTCTGAATTAAGGACAACCTCTATATAAAGGACAGTTTCCAAGCTCCCAATGTGTCCTCTATAGAGAGGCTCCACTGTATATTACCTCTGAATTAAGGACAGTTTCCAAGGTCCCAATGTATCGAGAGGCTCCACTGTATATTACCTCTGAATTAAGGACAACCTCTATATAAAGGACAGTTTCCAAGCTCCCAATGTGTCCTCTATAGAGAGGTTCCACTGTATATTACCTCTGAATTAAGGACAACCTCTATATAAAGGACAGTTTCCAAGCTCCCAATGTGTTCTTTATAGAGAGGTTCCACTGTATATTACCTCTGAATTAAGGACTACCTCTATATAAAGGACAGTTTCCAAGCTCCCAATGTGTCCTCTATAGAGAGGCTCCACTGTATATTACCTCTGAATTAAGTACAACCTCTATATAAAGGACAGTTTCCAAGGTCCCAATGTGTCCTCTATAGAGAGGTTCCACTGTATATTACCTCTGAATTAAGGACAACCTCTATATAAAGGACAGTTTCCAAGCTCCCAATGTGTCCTCTATAGAGAGGTTCCACTGTATATTACCTCTGAATTAAGGACAACCTCTATATAAAGGATAGTTTCCAAGGTCCCAATGTGTCCTTTATAGAGAAGCTCCACTGTATATATTACCTCTGAATTAAGGACAACCTCTATATAAAGGACAGTTTCCAAGCTCCCAATGTGTCCTCTATAGAGAGGTTCCACTGTATATTACCTCTGAATTAAGGACAACCTCTATATAAAGGACAGTTTCCAAGCTCCCAATGTGTTCTTTATAGAGAGGTTCCACTGTATATTACCTCTGAATTAAGGACTACCTCTATATAAAGGACAGTTTCCAAGCTCCCAATGTGTCCTCTATAGAGAGGTTCCACTGTATATTACCTCTGAATTAAGGACAACCTCTATATAAAGGATAGTTTCCAAGGTCCCAATGTGTCCTTTATAGAGAAGCTCCACTGTATATTACCTCTGAATTAAGGACAGTTTCCAAGGTCCCAATGTATCGAGAGGCTCCACTGTATATTACCTCTGAATTAAGGACAACCTCTATATAAAGGACAGTTTCCAAGCTCCCAATGTGTCCTCTATAGAGAGGCTCCACTGTATATTACCTCTGAATTAAGGACAGTTTCCAAGGTCCCAATGTATCGAGAGGCTCCACTGTATATTACCTCTGAATTAAGGACAACCTCTATATAAAGGACAGTTTCCAAGCTCCCAATGTGTCCTCTATAGAGAGGCTCCACTGTATATTACCTCTGAATTAAGGACAGTTTCCAAGGTCCCAATGTATCGAGAGGCTCCACTGTATATTACCTCTGAATTAAGGACAACCTCTATATAAAGGACAGTTTCCAAGCTCCCAATGTGTCCTCTATAGAGAGGTTCCACTGTATATTACCTCTGAATTAAGGACAACCTCTATATAAAGGACAGTTTCCAAGCTCCCAATGTGTTCTTTATAGAGAGGTTCCACTGTATATTACCTCTGAATTAAGGACTACCTCTATATAAAGGACAGTTTCCAAGCTCCCAATGTGTCCTCTATAGAGAGGCTCCACTGTATATTACCTCTGAATTAAGTACAACCTCTATATAAAGGACAGTTTCCAAGGTCCCAATGTGTCCTCTATAGAGAGGTTCCACTGTATATTACCTCTGAATTAAGGACAACCTCTATATAAAGGACAGTTTCCAAGCTCCCAATGTGTCCTCTATAGAGAGGTTCCACTGTATATTACCTCTGAATTAAGGACAACCTCTATATAAAGGATAGTTTCCAAGGTCCCAATGTGTCCTTTATAGAGAAGCTCCACTGTATATATTACCTCTGAATTAAGGACAACCTCTATATAAAGGACAGTTTCCAAGCTCCCAATGTGTCCTCTATAGAGAGGTTCCACTGTATATTACCTCTGAATTAAGGACAACCTCTATATAAAGGACAGTTTCCAAGCTCCCAATGTGTTCTTTATAGAGAGGTTCCACTGTATATTACCTCTGAATTAAGGACTACCTCTATATAAAGGACAGTTTCCAAGCTCCCAATGTGTCCTCTATAGAGAGGTTCCACTGTATATTACCTCTGAATTAAGGACAACCTCTATATAAAGGATAGTTTCCAAGGTCCCAATGTGTCCTTTATAGAGAAGCTCCACTGTATATTACCTCTGAATTAAGGACAGTTTCCAAGGTCCCAATGTATCGAGAGGCTCCACTGTATATTACCTCTGAATTAAGGACAACCTCTATATAAAGGACAGTTTCCAAGCTCCCAATGTGTCCTCTATAGAGAGGCTCCACTGTATATTACCTCTGAATTAAGGACAGTTTCCAAGGTCCCAATGTATCGAGAGGCTCCACTGTATATTACCTCTGAATTAAGGACAACCTCTATATAAAGGACAGTTTCCAAGCTCCCAATGTGTCCTCTATAGAGAGGCTCCACTGTATATTACCTCTGAATTAAGGACAGTTTCCAAGGTCCCAATGTATCGAGAGGCTCCACTGTATATTACCTCTGAATTAAGGACAACCTCTATATAAAGGACAGTTTCCAAGCTCCCAATGTGTCCTCTATAGAGAGGTTCCACTGTATATTACCTCTGAATTAAGGACAACCTCTATATAAAGGACAGTTTCCAAGCTCCCAATGTGTTCTTTATAGAGAGGTTCCACTGTATATTACCTCTGAATTAAGGACTACCTCTATATAAAGGACAGTTTCCAAGCTCCCAATGTGTCCTCTATAGAGAGGCTCCACTGTATATTACCTCTGAATTAAGTACAACCTCTATATAAAGGACAGTTTCCAAGGTCCCAATGTGTCCTCTATAGAGAGGTTCCACTGTATATTACCTCTGAATTAAGGACAACCTCTATATAAAGGACAGTTTCCAAGCTCCCAATGTGTCCTCTATAGAGAGGTTCCACTGTATATTACCTCTGAATTAAGGACAACCTCTATATAAAGGATAGTTTCCAAGGTCCCAATGTGTCCTTTATAGAGAAGCTCCACTGTATATATTACCTCTGAATTAAGGACAACCTCTATATAAAGGACAGTTTCCAAGCTCCCAATGTGTCCTCTATAGAGAGGTTCCACTGTATATTACCTCTGAATTAAGGACAACCTCTATATAAAGGACAGTTTCCAAGCTCCCAATGTGTTCTTTATAGAGAGGTTCCACTGTATATTACCTCTGAATTAAGGACTACCTCTATATAAAGGACAGTTTCCAAGCTCCCAATGTGTCCTCTATAGAGAGGTTCCACTGTATATTACCTCTGAATTAAGGACAACCTCTATATAAAGGATAGTTTCCAAGGTCCCAATGTGTCCTTTATAGAGAAGCTCCACTGTATATTACCTCTGAATTAAGGACAGTTTCCAAGGTCCCAATGTATCGAGAGGCTCCACTGTATATTACCTCTGAATTAAGGACAACCTCTATATAAAGGACAGTTTCCAAGCTCCCAATGTGTCCTCTATAGAGAGGCTCCACTGTATATTACCTCTGAATTAAGGACAGTTTCCAAGGTCCCAATGTATCGAGAGGCTCCACTGTATATTACCTCTGAATTAAGGACAACCTCTATATAAAGGACAGTTTCCAAGCTCCCAATGTGTCCTCTATAGAGAGGCTCCACTGTATATTACCTCTGAATTAAGGACAGTTTCCAAGGTCCCAATGTATCGAGAGGCTCCACTGTATATTACCTCTGAATTAAGGACAACCTCTATATAAAGGACAGTTTCCAAGCTCCCAATGTGTCCTCTATAGAGAGGCTCCACTGTATATTACCTCTGAATTAAGGACAGTTTCCAAGGTCCCAATGTATCGAGAGGCTCCACTGTATATTACCTCTGAATTAAGGACAACCTCTATATAAAGGACAGTTTCCAAGCTCCCAATGTGTCCTCTATAGAGAGGCTCCACTGTATATTACCTCTGAATTAAGGACAGTTTCCAAGGTCCCAATGTATCGAGAGGCTCCACTGTATATTACCTCTGAATTAAGGACAACCTCTATATAAAGGACAGTTTCCAAGCTCCCAATGTGTCCTCTATAGAGAGGCTCCACTGTATATTACCTCTGAATTAATATAGTTTCCATATAGAGGTCTCACTAGTGTACTCTCACCTTATCACTGTAATTGCTACCATCCAACAAGTTTGCTGTACTTGTACCTTCCTCTAAGAAGGTATCTATCTTCTTTAGCAAGTGTTTGTCTGAGTCTAGATTATCATCCAAAGGTTCTTCGTGACCTGAGCTTACATCTTTCGTCAATTGAGCTAGTTTTTTGCTCTGTATTTTAGCAGGCAATGCCTTCCTTTTCCTGTACTTTGGTTTCACCTGAGCAGCATTGGAAGAACCAGAATTGGAATCAGACTTAGAACTGGTCTGGAATTCAATCTTGGAACTAGCAGTAGTTGCAGGGTCACTGAAGACAAAGGCATCGTCACCAACTGGAGAACTGTTTTTAAGGGTTAACGTCGATTTTTCAACCTTTACTCTTGACAAATGTGGCTTGGTAGATGTTCGTGAGCAGTTTGAACCAGTACCAGTTGTACGAGCCACCCCCACCTTTGATTTGATCCCACCCATTGGTCGTAGAGTTGAGATATGTGTGATAGACTTAATGGAAGAGTTTGTGGATTTGATATGATTATTATCGTTACAGTCATCTTCATCAAAATCAAAAATATTTAATTCCTTCCGAGATGGAATTGAAATGGCTGTGACAGAGTTAAGAGGAGGATCATTAACCTTTTTACTCCTGGTGGAAGAATTTTTAACCCTTTTTCTACTAGGGGGAGCTGATTTATTAATCCTTTTATTTGTAGAGGGATGAAGATTATTTATAACCCTTTCATTCCTACTTGAAGAGCCTTCTGTGCTGATGCACGATGAGTCAACAGAGGGGCTATCACTTAGTGCGATGGGTGTGGTTGTGGGCATGGCCTCACTTCGACAGGGTTTGTTCAGTGATAAATTATTTTTCTTTATGGAACTGTATAGAGAATGAAAGTCATTGGATTAGTAATCCATATACCTCATGGACACCAGTGGAACCCCTCTATTACAACTTCCCTCTATTCCAACTCCCTGAAATGAGGGCACCTTTGTATACAGTGGAACTCCTCTATTCCAACACCCTGAAATGAGGACACTCTGTAGACAGTGGAACTCCTCTATTCCAACTCCCTGAAATGAGGGCACCTCTGTATACAGTGGAACTCCTCTATTCCAACACCCTGAAATGAGGACACTCTGTAGACAGTGGAACTCCTCTATTCCAACTCCCTGAAATGAGGGCACCTCTGTATACAGTGGAACTCCTCTATTCCAACACCCTGAAATGAGGACACCTCTGTATACAGTGAAACTCCTCTATTCCAATACCCTGAAATGAGGACACCTCTGTATACAGTGGAACCCCTCTATTCCAACACCCTGAAATGAGGACACTCTGTAGACAGTGGAACTCCTCTATTCCAACTCCCTGAAATGAGGGCACCTCTATATACAGTGGAACTCCTCTATTCCAACACCCTGAAATGAGGACACCTCTGTATACAGTGGAACTCCTCTATTCCAATACCCTGAAATGAGGACACCTCTGTATACAGTGGAACCCCTCTATTCCAACACCCTGAAATGAGGACACCTCTGTATACAGTGGAACTCCTCTATTCCAACACACTGAAATGAGGACACCTCTATATACAGTGGAACTCCTCTATTCCAACACCCTGAAATGACGACATCTCTGTATACAGTGGAACTCCTCTATTCCAACACCCTGAAATGAGGACACCTCTCTGTATACATCTATTCCAACACAATGAAACGAGGACACCTCTGTATACAGTGGAACTCCTCTATTCCAACACCCTGAAATGACGACATCTCTGTATACAGTGGAACTCTTCTATTCCAACACACTGAAATGAGGACACCTCTGTATACAGTGGAACTCCTCTATTCCAACACACTGAAATGAGGACACCTCTGTATACAGTGGAACTCCTCTATTCCAACACCCTGAAATGAGGACACCTCTGTATAAAGTGGAACTCCTCTATTCCAACACCCTGAAATGAGGACACCTCTGTATACAGTGGAACTCCTCTATTCCAACACCCTGAAATGAGGACACCTCTGTATACAGTGGAACTCCTCTATTCCAACACCCTGAAATGAGGACACCTCTGTATACAGTGGAACACCTCTTTCCAACACCCTGAAATGAGGACACCTCTGTATACAGTGAATTCCTCTATTCCAACACCCTGAAATGAGGACACCTCTGTATACAGTGGAACTCCTCTATTCCAACACCCTGAAAAGAGGACACCTCTGTATACAGTGGAACCCCTCTATTCCAACACCCTGAAATGAGGACACTCTATATACAGTGGAACTCCTCTATTCCAACACCCTGAAATGAGGACACCTCTGTATACAGTGGAACTCCTCTATTCCAATACCCTGAAATGAGGACACCTCTGTATACAGTGGAACTCCTCTATTCCAATACCCTGAAATGAGGTCACCTCTGTATACAGTGGAACCCCTCTATTCCAACACCCTGAAATGAGGACACCTCTGTATACAGTGGAACTCCTCTATTCCAACACACTGAAATGAGGACACCTCTATATACAGTGGAACTCCTCTATTCCAACACCCTGAAATGACGACATCTCTGTATACAGTGGAACTCCTCTATTCCAACACCCTGAAATGAGGACACCTCTCTGTATACATCTATTCCAACACAATGAAACGAGGACACCTCTGTATACAGTGGAACTCCTCTATTCCAACACCCTGAAATGACGACATCTCTGTATACAGTGGAACTCTTCTATTCCAACACACTGAAATGAGGACACCTCTGCATACAGTGGAACTCCTCTATTCCAACACACTGAAATGAGGACACCTCTGTATACAGTGGAACTCCTCTATTCCAACACCCTGAAATGAGGACACCTCTGTATAAAGTGGAACTCCTCTATTCCAACACCCTGAAAAGAGGACACCTCTGTATAAAGTGGAACTCCTCTAATCCAACACCCTGAAATGAGGACACCTCTGTATACAGTGGAACTCCTCTATTCCAACACCCTGAAATGAGGACACCTCTGTATACAGTGGAACACCTCTTTCCAACACCCTGAAATGAGGACACCTCTGTATACAGTGAATTCCTCTATTCCAACACCCTGAAATGAGGACACCTCTGTATACAGTGGAACTCCTCTATTCCAACACCCTGAAAAGAGGACACCTCTGTATACAGTGGAACCCCTCTATTCCAATACCCTGAAATGAGGACACTCTATATACAGTGGAACTCCTCTATTCCAACACCCTGAAATGAGGACACCTCTGTATACAGTGGAACTCCTCTATTCCAATACCCTGAAATGAGGACACCTCTGTATACAGTGGAACTCCTCTATTCCAACACCCTGAAATGAGGACACCTCTGTATACAGTGGAACTCCTCTATTCCAACACCCTGAAATGAGGACACCTCTGTATACAGTGGAACTCCTCTATTCCAAAACCCTGAAATGAGGACATCTCTGTATACAGTGGAACTCCTCTATTCCAACACCCTGAAATGAGGACACCTCTATATACAGTGGAACTCCTCTATTCAAACACCCTGAAAAGAGGACACCTCTGTATACAGTGGAACTCCTCTATTCCAACACCCTGAAATGAGGACACCTCTGTATACAGTGGAACTCCTCTATTCCAAAACCCTGAGATGAGGACATCTCTGTATACAGTGGAACTCCTCTATTCCAACACCCTGAAATGAGGACACCTCTCTGATTAGGACTGATTAATACATATGTTCTGGTCCCACACTAGTTACCTGTGAGGAGAAAAACTGTATGTGATAGCAGATCTCGAGTACGGCACTTTTCTTGTGTACTGTTTTCTAGATGAGAGACGAACATTAGACTTTCCTTTCAGAGGAACTGTCGGTGGACAGGGTTTAGGGTTCACAGGAGTTTCCATCATCTCGTCAAACAGGTCACTTGATGTGGTATCCTGGTATGAAGAAGAGGAACTTGTCCTTCTCTTCCCATAACAGGCCATCCTAGTGTGGCAAACTGGATGGTGTGCTCCAAATAGAGTAAGCCGTGAGTATCAGCGAGAGAAAGGCATAAAGAAAGTTAGTGAGCCAGTATTCTCTATATTTCACACCTGAAGCACCGGCCAGGCGATATTTTCAAGCATTCAGCCCGATTTTTTCCTAGCCTTACAACTAGTAACCTAATACTAGCTACCTATAAGAATTGAAACAGGGAGTTTCGGATACAGCAGCTACAAAACATCATCTACCATTATTCGATTCGTCGATCGTCCTCCAATAATGGTGACGTCACAGAAAGGGGGGCGGGGCGATGACGACCCTTACCAATTCATTTATCGTCATGGAAACCAAGCACCTTTGGTTGGTAGCAGCAGTAGTAAGTATCGTTAGTTGGTTGTGAGCGCGTGTGAGTGTGTGATCGTGCCGTAAGGACCGAGTGATCAAGATGGCGAAGACGGACATGGAGAGGATAGGACTGTTTAGTGAGATGGGTTATGTCACGATCAAAGATCCTTACTCATCTAGTTATATCAGTAAGCTGTTGGAGATATGGACATCTAGTTACATTTATAGGGGTAGGACATACCCAGGGAGTGTTCACATATAGGGTATACTGCTATACATTCTGAAATAAAGTCTACCATCTAGCCTCTGAGATAAGGACAACCTCCCTACAAGGGACAGTAGACCTGATTCCAATGTGTCCTTTATCCAGAGGTTACACTGTATCTTAACCTCTGAGATAAGGACAGCCTCCCTACAAGGGACAGTAGACCTGATCCCAATGTGTCCTTTATCCAGAGGTTACACTGTATCTTAACCTCTGAGATAAAGACAGCCTCCCTACAAGGGACAGTAGACCTGATCCCAATGTGTCCTTTATTGAGAGGTTCCACTGTAACCCACACCCAAGGAGTGTTCTCACATGAGGTTTATAATCTTTATCTATAGAGCCGTTCAATGCTACAGCTGGTAAGGGGAAACAGATGTTGATAAGTGGATTAAAATCCAAAACTGCCTTTCAAGATGGTTATTTTGATCCAAAATTTTCAAGAATGATGGAGGTAAATGTATTATCGTCATTACTTCTCTGTCCGCAAAGGTCAAAGGTTAACTACTTTCTTTCTGTCTGTCCACAGGGTGAAGCATACAGTGACACGATAAAACAAAGACGACAGCTTCGATTAAAAGAAGCTAAGAAAAACCTCGGAGGCCCTTATGTCCCTCCAGGCTATCCAAAGAAATCTTCGGGAACTGGCAATTATTATGGAACACTAAGCGGACCAATCGCTTCATTCAGTGCTGCCACTAGACCTCGAAGCAAATACAAAGCTCCTGGGATAAATTTCTTGATCAACCCAGGCAAGAAAGGGACCGGATATGGGTAAGACCTTACAGTGATAGCTAGATACAATGTGAGTCATAGATTATTAATATTTTATCTGCTACAGATATTTGGATGTTACTATTGGCCACTTCCCCAAGTACGAAACTGAACCGTACGACAGAGCAAGAAAACTCCAACAAGTATAACAATGCATAGTTAGAACTATAGAACATCTCCTAGGTCTCAAGGAAACCATTAGCTAGATCTTACGATTGGCAGGGATGATATTGGAAAGAGGAAGTTGCTTAGGAATTAGGATAAACTGTGTCACTAAGCAATAGCGTGTGCTCTAGCAATAAATAACTTTTCTTGAAGGGGAGGGGCTTGTACCCTAAGCCCCTCCCAGATTTATCCCACCTTTACTAAATAAGTAGCTATAAGGGTGTGGCTTACAAAACCTCTCATTTCGCAGAAAGAGAAGAGTGAGTTAAAGAAAGAAGAAAAGGGTGGACCCTTCAAACTCAACTTGCACCCGAAAGACTGGTTTGACGAGAATCCATTCCATTCAACCAAGTCTGGTCCACTATACAGAGAGGACTCATCAAAAAGGGAAAATCTTAAACCATTCAGACCCTCTCAACCTCCCAAACTGGTATGACAAGAATACAGGGAATAAAGGGCACACTGGGATTAGGTCTACTGTCCCTTGTAGAGAGGCTGAGGTTAATTTACACTAAGATACAGTGTAACCTCTGAATAAAGGACACATTGGGATCAGGTCTACTGTCCCTTGTAGGGAGACTGTCCTTATCTCAGAGGTTAATTTACACTAAGATACAGTGTAACCTCTGAATAAAGGACACAATGGGATCAGGTCTACTGTCCCTTGTAGGGAGACTGTCCTGAGAGGTTAAAATAAACCAGATGATATATTTTCAGTTGTCCTTTGTACACAGATTGTCACAAGGATAGAGCTGTTGCTTTTTTACCCATTACAGATTGGAGGTTGTAAAGCAGGGACCTTTGAACCTTACCCTAAGCATTCAGAGGACCCATATATTATACTCAAAACCACGAGACGTGCTGACCCCAAGAAGATGAAGGGAGGTGCTTTTAAACCACCCCAGGACATAAAATCAACTCCAACCATTTCTGTTATGCAGAGGAACGTGACAGGGTAACTCTAGAGGCATCCTTATTTCAGGGTGTTGGAATAGAGGGTCTGTATAATATAGAGGCATCCTTATTTCAGGGTGTTGGAATAGAGGATCTGTATAATAATAGAGGCATCCTTATTTCAGGGTGTTGGAATAGAGGATCTGTATATAGAGGCATCCTTATTTAGAATAGAGGGTCTGGTAATAGAGGTGTTCTGTTATTCTCCTTTGCAGAAAGATGAACAGTTCAAACTTCCTCACTGTGTCAGCAGCCATATTGTAACTGGACATCTCTAATGTTTGCTGGATCCATTGTTTGTTATAGTCATAATAATAATATTATTATCACAGTGTCTTGTGTACAGTGTTTCTGTATAAAATGAATTTTGATAGAGAAAATTCTGGGAGAAAAACGTTCATTTTCTTTTCCGCTTTTTCTGTGTCTTGGATGGCTTGATTTTGTCAATGGCTTCTATATGTTTGACAGATAACCCATACGTATCTATAACAGAATAATAGGTTTAACCCATATGTATCTATGACAGTTTAACCCATTATGTATCTATGACAGCATAATAGGTTTAACCCATATGTATCTATGACAGTTTAACCCATTATGTATCTATGACAGCATAATTACAATTATTATATATCACACAGGGAGAGAGGGAGGGAGGGAGAGAGGGAGGGAGAGAGGGAGAGAGGGAGAGAGGGAGGGAGGGAGGGAGGGAGGGAGACTGTAACTTACCTTGAAGCAGTTTAGCTACAACTTTGATAGCATTTCCCTGCACCAGGACTTGTCTTGCAGTTGGCCTCCCAGGAACGTCATTCACTACATAGAAACAAAATACATGAGCTGTCCCAGTACATAAACACAGGAAACTCCAGCTACATAGAGATGTGTATAAACAACCCCTGAAATAAGGACACCTCCTTAATGAGGACACTGCACACCTTCCCAGCTACATAGAGATGTGTATAAAGAAGGATCGTTGCACAGACATGGAATAAAGGTTTGCTCTGACACAAGTCCTAACCTGTGGTGCTGGCTGCAGCTATTTTTTGAAGACTCTGGGCAACATCGTTGGCTGGAATCCCGTAAAACTCGAGATTATCCACTAACGTCACTTTCTTGTTACCCATTCGCTGTACAAGGCTCAGTTTTACTGGCTCTAACTTCCCCCGCCTAATGATTGGGGTAGAATTTCCATAAGTGATGCTATAAGCAGGTTTCATCTCCTCAAATATCCTGTGGTGGAAATATTTTTGTGGGTGTTTGTAATAGAAACACTATACAAAAAAACCTGTGAAAATTTTATTTCACAAAATTAAATTATACCTACATCTTCATGAGTTCCTGCCGAAGAATGCCTTTGTTAGCCTCCGCCCCTCTGTGATTGAGGGCGTCGCCCAGCAGAAGATCAGGCAGAACCTGTCTATAGACAAATACACAAAATAAGTGAATCCTTTTCTTTGATTCCTCCACATGATGGCTTACTTGGGGTTCTCGCTGTCCACTAACTGGTTCTCCTTGACGTACTGCATGACAGACTCCCTCACCTGCTGGTAGTCCAAGAGAGAGGCCTTTGTAAAGCCAAGTTGTCTGAAGAAGGTGACAAGACGATGGGAAGGCATGTACAGGGTGTTGATTTGGAGGGGCTGGAGGAGAGGGGAGGAGAGGGGAGGAGAGAGAATTGGTGAAGATTTAGATAGGAGAAATGTGTTAATTAAACCATGCACTTTGTACCTTGACCTCCTTGTCCTGAACCACTTCTTTCTCTGCATTCCCAGAGAGAATCCGAAAAGCATGTCTCCTAATACTACAAACAAACAAGTGAATAAACAAGTAAACAAACAAACAATCTTTCACACAGTGGATGCTTGAAGTCAATGGCCGTGATGACCTCTGACCCCTTCTCGTTTTCCTTCAGCTTTAATATCCCATGGTCTTGCATGGTCTTAAGAAACTTCGAGAGTTTCTTGAAACTGGACTTCTTTACGTCCAATTTCAGGTCAGGAGGACTGCAAAAGACACGTCCAGTCAAATTACAATGACATCTGTCTAATATGACCACCTCTCTATATAGACCACTACAGTGAAACCTGACCATCCCTTGCTATGGTGTGATCATTTTAGATAGGTTCCCAGAGGGTGGTCACTATAGACAGGCTCCCAGAGGGTGGTCACTATAGACAGGCTCCCAGTGGGTGGTCACTATTATTACACTAAGGTTACTTTGATCTTAATGGTAATCCTCACCACGCCTCCACCATGTATAGCCGATAAAATGTGCTGGTGAGTAGGGGAAGCTCTTCCAACACTTTCTTTGGCACCATAGACTTCAGTGATGCAAAGAAACATTCTTTCAGTAACTCATCCATATCTATGCAAGGAGAGGGAATTTACTTCTTAAAACTAGCCAACAAATGGCCAACAAGTCAGAAAGAAAGGGGAGGGGCTAAGGGAAAGGGAGGAGTCTTAAGTTTCGGACATACCAATTGTACTTTCATCTCCAACATTGTGTGAAGTATTTCGCTGTTTTGGAATGGAATACCAAGATCTTGCTTTAGCTTCGTCCTGTTTCTCACCACAAGATGAGTTGTTGGACTCCTCCTCCTCCTCTTCCTCTCCATCTGATGCCTCCTCGTCTTCATCTGTTACTTCTTCTCCTTCTTTATTTGCTGCCTCTTTATCTTTGGAGGAATTTGATGGTTGATATTTACCCGGCAGACTAATACCTATTTCACCGCTCTTCTTTCTCATTGCCATCTCAAGGGACAGCTCATCAAGAGCAAACTCAGCTGCTTTTACA
This sequence comes from Diacarnus erythraeanus, assembly GCA_964016965.1. Lineage (NCBI taxonomy): Eukaryota > Metazoa > Porifera > Demospongiae > Poecilosclerida > Podospongiidae > Diacarnus > Diacarnus erythraeanus. The sequence continues at coordinate 270,455 of OZ024677.1, forward strand.
GCGACTCTCGTAGTAAACTCCACCCCCGTAGGATCAAGACCTTCCTTGACGCATTCAGACTCCAATTTCTTCATTGTAGGGAGGAAGTTTTCCAAGAATTTATCGCCGGCTTTTATGTCATCGAAATCTCTACTTTTCAACAATTCTTGAAAAGCTTTCAGCTCCTTCTCATCCTTATCATCCTCTTCATCTTCCTCCATCTCTTCCTCCTCGTCATCATCATCGTCGTCGTCATCATCATCATAATGGTAATCATCCTCGTCATCGTCATCGTCTTCAATAGCTGGTAAAGATCGTAGTTTAACCCTCGGCCCCTCCATCCCCTCTTTAACCTCATGGTAGTAATCACATGCTTTCACTAAATCCTTGGGAACATCACTTTGGTACTTCTCAGGGAGAGTAACACCCACTTCATCGATGTCATCATCGGTATCATCCAATAGACGTTGTGCCTCACGATAGAGGCTGATCTGTGGAACAGGAGACACTGTAAGATCTTAAACATAGCATATTGTCCTCATTAAGGAGGTGTCCTTATTTCAGGGGTAGTTTATACACATCTCTATGTAGCTGGGAAGGTGTACAGTGTCCTCATTAAGGAGGTGTCCTTATTTCAGGGGTAGTTTATACACATCTCTATGTAGCTGGGAAGGTGTGCAGTGTCCTCATTAAGCCTTATTTCAGGGGTAGTTTATACACATCTCTATGTAGCTGGGAAGGTGTGCAGTGTCCTCATTAAGGAGGTGTCCTTATTTCAGGGGTAGTACACATCTCTATGTAGCTGGGAAGGTGTGCAGTGTCCTCATTAAGGAGGTGTCCTTATTTCAGGGGTAGTTTATACACATCTCTATGTAGCTGGGAAGGTGTGCAGTGTCCTCATTAAGGAGGTATCCTTATTTCAGGGGTAGTTTCATACACATCTCTATGTAGCTGGGAAGGTGTGCAGTGTCCTCATTAAGGAGGTGTCCTTATTTCAGGGGTAGTTTATACACATCTCTGTGTAGCTGGGAAGGCACAGCAATCTATAGTAGCATTTCCCTCACCTCAGGATTTCTGGAGAGGCTGTCCAATGCCCCTCGGCCATACCGAAGCCTATTCTTCATCACTTTTCTAGTCCGTGGAGGTGGGACAGAGTGCATGAACTTTGACCTCTCATCAAGGGCACGAATGATGGCAGCTCGCCTGTCTCCATCTTCTTTAGCAGGTGATTTCAAAGCAGCAAGAGTGGCCGCCTTGAATAGTTCGTAAGATGTTTTGTCATCCAAAGGGGGCACAGTCTGTATCAGAGGGAGAATTGAAATAGGATATCTATGATAAAAATTGGAACCAATATCAGGAATTGGACATTACACCAGGAATAAAACAACTGTTATACGCACTCCACTTCCCTCACCGTTGTCAACATCACCATCCCTCCCTCATTATTGCCACCATCCCTCCCTCATTATTGCCACCATCCCTCCCACACCACCATTTCTCCCTCATCATCACCACACCCACTATCTCTCCCTCACCATTAACCCCTCCCTTCCCAAGTGACTGCACATCTTCCAGTTCTAAGAAGATAGTACATATAGCCGAATACAATCCCCAGGAAAGTAAGGAGCTCTCATCTGCTACCACTTCCTCACTCATCCATATTAATTCTGAACTCTTGTGTTCCTGTATCTCATAGTTACCATGACAACCACTTACAGAGGAGGTGCTGGAGGAGGTAACAGTTCTTGTGCTGCTAACGGCAGAACTATAGGTAGGAACCGAACTGCTAGAGTTGGTGGTGGAAGGAATGGTGAGGGCTTTTCGTCCCGGAGTAAAGTCCGATTCCACGGGAGTACTCATGGAACCCATTTCCCTAATGCATCAAAAATGAAGTAGTCCTCTCTGTGTTAATATCAGCAGCTTACCAGAGCAGGTCACCATGGAGATGTAGCACTCTGAATGCCTTTCCTCTCATTCCATTGCTAATCATTTGTTCCCATGACATCAAGCACATGCCTACTCCATAGAATGTCCTAAAACAAGGAAAATTTATAGAGAAATCTGCACAAGCTTAGTTTACTAACTCTGTAGTTTACTAGTAATGCTCTGGCTCAGTAATATCTTCACTAAATCTGTAGATTACTAGTAATGCTCTGGCTCAGTAATCTCTTCACTAAATCTGTAGATTACTAGTAATGCTCTGGCTCAGTAATCTCTATGCTCTGGCTCAGTAATCTCTTCACTAAATCTGTAGATTAGTAGTAATGCTCAGGGTTAGTAATCTCTTCACGTAATGCTCTGCCTCAGTAATCTCCACTAAATCTGTAGATTACTAGCAATGGCTCAGTAATCTTTTCACTAAATCTGTAGATTACTAGTAATGCTCTGGCTCAGTAATCTCTGTCTTACCCTTGACCTTGGATTTGGATGGCACAATACTCTCCTAGTTTGAACCCAACCAGACTATAACCTCCCATAGCATCATCCACTACTCCAGAGAGCATCAGATCTGAACAAACAAACAACAACAACAACAATAACAACAACTACAAAATATAGTGGGAAAAAATATTAAAGGAATTTTGCAGTCTGTGAAAAGTTTTTTAAGGAGAAAGACAGCCATTCTAGAAGGAGTGTTCGATTACCTGCTCCATTCTGTAATCGGCTAAGCGTCTGGTGTCCTATCAGGACAGGTCGCAACATTTCAGGATGTCTCCATAACGTATAAACTACATAGAACAATATTGTACACTAGTATACTATAGTGTACATTAACATGATAAGTATACTAGAGATAGAGTAGTATCCTAGAGTGTGTACTAACATGATGAGTATCCTAGAGTGTGCACTAACATGATGAGTATACTATAGTGTGCGTTAACATAAGTATACTAGTACGTAGGAGCATACATCAGTACCCAAGAACATGCTACTATTCTAGAATATGCATATCATAATGAATATAGCTACTAGAGTATACAGTAACATAATATATCAGTATCCTAGAATATGCAGCGATAATTATGAGTATACTAGAGTATCCATTAATATAATACTAGTATACTATTTTATCTTTACAGCTCTACAAGAACCCAACTTACCTGATGGACAAGGTACTTCTGCATGATCGAAAAATACTGGTTCACCACTGGTATGGTAGGTGGTGACTACCACACCTCCATATGTAATGAGACGTATGGTAAAGAGGGGAATCTTCATCGGCAACAAAGAGTCAACATCATCATCTGATAGAACAGAATATATGGCACCGATGTTTCGTCTCAGTTTCTTCCTGTAGAAGATGAGAGAGAGGTTTCATGTGCTCAATAATTAACTAGTCAAGGTTGCTTAAAAAAATCTCGTCTAAAACACGAATAGCTGACATTGATAGCTACTCACTTCTCTGCACCCTTGCAAACAACGTTCGACTTGACCCTGAAAGGCTTGAGAAACATGTCGGACTCAACTCAGTCGACCACAAGTTCCCCTCTTGTCTAGACGAGCTTGCTAGTGCCCAGAATACAAAAACTAGCTATCTTCTGCCAGTTGCTAGCTGATACAGTTACTACAACTGTCAGTCTAGACTAGAGTAAGCTGTACTAACCCTCAGATGCTCATGGCGATAGATGTTAATTAAATTTAGCACAGTTACTTGAGCCACATTGCACATTTCAGGGCGTGGCTTAAACGTCTATTATTATACCAATAAAAAGAAATAGAGTTTAGAGTTCAAAGTTCACTCAGCTGGTAAGACTCCCTTCTTTAGAATAATGTTGCCATAGAGAGCACCTTCCCTGAAAGAGAGAAAATAAGCAAGGCATTTTAAGTATATGGCAGCTATACACATTTCACCCTTCAGAGGTTTGTGCCCCCCCCCCCCCCCCCCCCTTCACCCCCAACAGAACCATGATGCCTTACAGTACTGGGCTATTTAAAAAGTAAATGAACTGGCCTATATGATTACATGATTACAATGCCCACATAATGCCTAAATACATTGCTACATACCCTGTGGCCACTACAGCAAACGCTGTCTTTGCACGCTCATAAAAGGCAAACCTTTCAATCAGCTCGACTCCAACCTGGGAAGAAGAGGAGAGGAGGGAAGGGGAGGAAGGGAGGGGAGTGGAGAGGTAAGAGCAGAAGTAATGTAATAATAAAGACCTCTTTTCCCTCAGCCTTGTTGATGATCTCTCTATACTTGTCCCAAACTGGAGTCTTCAGTCCTTTTTCTTTGTCACTAGGAACCATCTCCATCAGCATCACCTGACAGGACAAGGAAAATGGTTTGTTATACAATAACTGGTAAGAGAAAATTATATCTTACAGGTGCAGGAATGTAAGTGTCCAATGGAAGAAGGCTAGTAATTCCCTTCAACAGCTCTGGAATACCGTGTCCTACAGATACACATAATCGTGTGAGATAACAGTTAACTGACCATTGTTCTGTCTACATGTGTCAGTGGCTAATACCCTCACCATCAGCTCTGACTAATTCTGGTCCACTCTTACAGATAGAGGCACTGGGAAAGTTTGCATCTGCCAAGACTGGAAAAGAGAGAGACCATTCATAACTCACTCAATGGTTCCACCCCTAACCCCACCCCTTAGCCCCACCTCCTAGCATACTATACAGGCCAGACAAAATCACATTACATATTTCTTAGACAATCCAGCCCAAAATTTGATTAATTGAACAGGGAAAAGATAATTATCATGAAATCATGAATCCTATAATTATAGCTTCTTTTAGTTTGACCACACCCACACCACTAATTTGCCAAAAAAAACTACAAAAAAAAAAAAAAACAAGCAAAAAACAAACAACCCCCCCCCCTCCCCACAAAAAAAAAAAAAAAAAAAAAAAAACAGCTCAAGGCTAGTTCAAGGAACAAGCTCAAGGTCCAAAAGAGAATGTAATCAGCCATTATTGACATCTCTTCTAGATATGAAAAGGGAAGCTTAAAATCTATTTTATATTCTGATAACTTATTTCATCTCCGTGTCCCATCCGTGCCAGGACTGAGAGCAGTTGCGGCGTGAGGATTCTAGGTATATTCTTTAACAAAACCATTATTCTTCAGTTGTGTTTATTACCGGTGACGATCCTTACCAAAGAATGGGTACAAAGGTGAAGAATTCGAGCATTCGTGCCATATTCGTGCTCGTTTTCAACGACGTTTTGAGTGAGTGTTATTTTTGTCGATCTTGAGATCCACAAGTGAGATGACTGCGCCGCCCAGTGCATCTAGTGCTCAAGTACTCATTGAATTCGATCCTCTGTCTGGGAATACGAATCACACTGACTCTTCTGGGCACGTGATCACAAAGGCTGAAACTACAGGAGAGGACAACCCATCCACTTCCATCACCTCCACCACTCTTCCTGTCATTACAGACTTCACTAATACAGCACATGATCCATTACCAGTCACTACCAACACTGATGCCACTCCCACTACAACTGGTGCCACTCCCACTGTGATTGATGCAACTCCTACTCTTGGTCACATGATTGACACTATACCTGTGCAGTCACACATACAGATGAATGATCATGTGACTAAAGCCACACCTTGTCACCGACAGACTGAAGCCGTTCCTCGGGAACATTCTTCCAAAAAGAAAAAGAAGAAGAAGAAGCACAAGAGGCACTCATCCAATCAGCCTTCCCAAAAAGGTCATGTGACTAAAGGGACCAGTCACATGACATCAGAGCAGATAGGTTCAGAGATGAGCCAGATAGATTCATTTCTCCAATCTCTTAGGATGGGTACTTTTGACCCCACCCAGACCACACCCATCCTACCTACAACAGCAACAAAACCAATGGAGACAAAAGTATGTATTTTCAGGACACTTTCAGGGCATCCTTTACCTTTCAGGACACCTAGGACACCTATAGTGAGGGTGTGGCAGAGAGCTATGGGTGCTTCTATGTGTAAATTCCTTACATTGCATCAACAATACTAATCAAATACTGTAATATACCAAGAATACTTACAGTAAGGACATACACATAGAAGCATATGTGTGAGTCACACATAAGAGTCCTGGAATGTTCAGGTTCCAATGTGTTAATGGCCTGCATACTTGATGTTTTGATCATGGTACCACAGGACCTCCCCTCCCCAACCACAGCAGACTTGGTTCTGTTGTGAGAATAATTTCTCATTTCTACTTAGACTCAAGTGAAGGTTGAAAGTTTTGGAATGCATCTGATTGGTCAGTTTGAATCGAGCAGCAGTAGCAGTAGCAGCAGCAGCAGTAGTAGTGAGAGCAGTACAGAATCAAGTGGGGAGGAGGAAGTTTCCATGGTTACCATAGAGTCAGTCAAATAAGAGTATTTTTATTATTTTTGTTTTTTTTTATTGAATTTTTGTTGTTTTTGCATTTCCAATGCATCCAATGCATCTTATTCTAACTAACTCTGACATTGTATGAATCTAAATCCGACAAATTTATTATAAATATTTAGTCTTGTCTTCAATAATAAATATTTTTTATATATATATACATATATTAGCCAGTGTGTTTATTTTCCCTTTTCTCCCTCTCTTTCCCACTTCTTCCAAACCACTCCCACTCCCCACCCCTTTCCCACTACTTGCAAACCACTCCTACTCCCCACCCCTTTCCCTGACTTGTATTATCAGGGAGCATGAGGAGGTTGATGATGACAACGATGAAGAGGAGGATGAAGAGAAGAGGTGTGGAAAGAAAAAAGATGAAAAGAGTCATAACTACCCTATGAATAAAGATGAAATACATTATAGGGTAACTCCAGGGGTTTAGATGTATTATAGGTTATTGTTTCCATCCTAGGACATGCCCCCTTTGGAATCCTGTGATATACCATTTCCGAAGGGTGCTAAGTTATTGGCCATTGGTACAATATCCCACATCACAGAGGGGCTGGTCGCCATTCAGTCCCTTCCAAACACTCCACCTGTTGATGAAGGCACAGTACTGTGGTCAGAGGAGAAGAAAAGTCTTTCAGTGGTAAATGTACACTTCATGAAGGAGGTGTCCTTATTTTAGGAGTAGTTTATACGCCATCTCTATGTAGCTGGGAAGGTGTGTAGTGTCCTCATTAAGGAGGTGTCCTTATTTCAGGGGTAGTTTATACACATCTCTGTGTAGCTGGGAAGGTGTGCAGTGTCCTCATCAAGGAGGCGTCCTTATTTCAGGGGTAGTTTATACACATCTCTATGTAGCTGGGTAGGTGTGCAGTGTCCTCATTAAGGAGGTGTCCTTATTTCAGGGGTAGTTTATACACATCTCTATGTAGCTGGGAAGGTGTGCAGTGTCCTCATTAAGGAGGTGTCCTTATTTCAGGGGTAGTTTATATCATGAAGGAGGTGATTTCAGGGAGAGTTTTAGTTAGCATGTAAAAATTTGTCATTTTGAAGGTGTTTGAAATATTTGGACCAGTGAAGTCTCCTTACTATTCCGTACATGTCCATTCACCTGACCATGCCCACTCCCTGGGGTTAGATCCAGGAAGGACGGTCTTTGTAATCCCAGAAAATGATGAACTCACAAAATATGTCTTCACTAAACAGCTTATGCAGTGAGTTTGACACTTAGCTAAGCCAGAATCATTTACCATCTCATCTACCCATCTTCCCTCTCCTCCCTCCCTCCTCTCTCTCCTCCCTCTCTCTTCCCTCTCTTTTCCCTCCCTCTCTCTTCCTCTCTCTTCCCTCTCTCTTCCCTCTCTCTTCCCTCTCTCTTCCCTCTCTCTTCCCTCTCTCTTCCCTCTCTCTTCCCTCCCTCTCCTCCCTCTCTTCCATCTCTCTTCCCTCTCCTCCACTCTCTCCTCCCTCTCCCTTCTTCACAGGCAGCAGGGTTCTGATGCTTCATGGGTGGATGATAATGAAGTTCCTGACGAATTCCAGGACTTTTCTGATGATGAAGTAGAACGTAATAAAAGAAAGCAATCAAAATACCCACTGGCCACACCCACTTCTGTCTCAAGACATGCCAACAAGTCAAAGACGCTAAATAATTCTCGGCCTCGACTACCCAGCAAAGTTCGGCCTCCTCCCCGGCATTATAAGCCCCCTCAGTCTCAAGGGGGCATTGGTTATTTAACTCCAGGGGGGTTTGTGGGATATCTGCCCCCTGGAATGTACCAAGTCCCACCTCCTCCAATAGGTAGCATTATAATAAGTGGTTGGGTGGGAGGAGAAAGGGGAGAGGATGGGAGGAGAAAGGGGAGGGTACTGGGTGGGAGGAGAAAGGGGAGGGAGTGGGTGGGAGGAGAAAGGGGAGTGGATTTAAAGGGGAGAGGATAGAAAGGCAATATGACCTATTTTGGTATAATGTACAAATAGTGAAGTGGGATTTGTAAGAATCTATGAGATCCATAAAGTTAGATACTAAGATGCTGACTCAGCATGCATGATATCTAGTACTATGGTAGTATACTAAGTTGCTACAGTAATATACTGAGTGACTGTAGTGTTATACTGAGCAGTATACTGCATAGCTGTGAGTATTTTAATCTCCTCTGTTTAATACATTATGTCTTCATCCCTCCAGCTATGATGTCTGGACACTCTTCAAATGTTGACCTATGCCCTTTACCCTCCTTTAATCCACCTCATCTGCTTTCTCCACCACCACCGAACCCTTATCTTCCACCTGTGAATGCCTACCCTCAAGGACACCCTCCTCCACCTGTGAATGCCTACCCTCAAGGACACCCTCCTCCACCTATGAATCCCTACCCTCCAGGACACCCTCAACCTATGAATCCCTATCCTCCAGGACACCCTCCACCTGTGAATCCAGGACATCCTTCACCTATAAATCCAGGACACCCTCCACCTACAAATCCATACCTTCCAAGACACCATCCACCTATGAATTCACTATACCCTCCTTATTGAAAGTATAATTATTATTATTTCTTTGTAAATATGAGAAGAAAGATATTTCTTGTAAATGAAGGGAATGTAGGTATAGATGAGATCACAATGCAAATGTATGGACACCTGTAAGTATGAGTGGACTACTTCTGGTGAATTTCTTTAACACACAACCTTCCTTCTCCCTACATGATCCTGTTGAGGATCCCTATATAATCATTTCATTATTAGCAATGTATATAACAGGTTTTTATTTTACATTTTAATTCTTGTTTGTGCCCACTCACCAACCTGCCTCCTATCCCTGGAGTTTAGAATTCATCAAAATGCCCAACCCACTCAATAATAGTCATTATCATAGTAAAATTATTATAGTAGTAGTAATAATAATATTATAGATAGCTCCTTAAAAATAGCAAAGAATCCATCTAATTAGCTATTATTACCAGAAGTTCAACTGTCCACTCAGACTATAATCACTATATACATGTATTCATTCAAATCCCTCTCTAATTTCTTTCTTTGTGACCTCATCCATCCCTATAGTCCCTTCATGCCAAGAAAATGTCTTTACTCTCACTTGTTTATCAAATGCTGTCTCAAAGTTGTTTCTCTATTAAAGTGTCAGTGGAATTATACAAGTCTCTGATTGCAGCACTTCTGCTGGGATTACATCCATTTAACAATTAATGGGAGGTGATATATGAATAACTGAATAACTGGCATCTCTGCTGAGAGAATAATGGGTTGGCAATTCCTGGAACATGTTATTGTTTATACAACAGCTAGTTATTATTGTTTATACAACAGCTAGTTATTGTTGTTTATACAACAGCTAGTTATTGAATGTTTTTTTTATTTATTTACTTTTGTAGTTATGTTTTTGTTGAGGGTTTTTTCCTTCCTTTTAGGGGAACCAACTGGTGTTCTGAGATAGCATGCAGTTAATTTGATAACAACAACTAGAGTGACAACTGAACTATGAGTGCTTATAGTGTCTCCTATATAGCTACAGGATTAAAAGAATTAGTTTGGAAGTAATAATACACCACAACTAGCTATTATCACACCAACAAGAGAACTAATTATGTTGAGCATGTACTGTCATGACATAGTAACTATCTGCAGTGGCGGATCCAGGATTTTGAAGGGAGGGGGAGAGGGACAATGATATCTCTATGTGGATCTCAGGATTTTGAATAGTGGGGAAGGGGAGCTGGACCCTTGAGGGCTGAATTTGCTCTTTCCACTGTAGCAACAGTTACTAGAGTTATTGTAAGATATGAAAGATTGTGCAGAGGAGTAGCCAGGAATTTTTACATACTCAGGCAGGAGATAGGGTTGGGATTTGTGGCCACATAGTGCAGGAAGTGCACCATCTAGGGGGGTCTGGGGGCATGCCCCCCAGGAAATTTTTGTATTTTATACCTCTTTGATTCAATCTGGTGGCATTTCAGGCTGTCTAGCTAATAGGCACCCACATGCACTATGTTAAGAACTTGATAACACAACTGTAAGATGTCCTTCTCAACTGAGCTGAATCTTTTGAGGATATTCTCTCTAGAAACCAGTTCAACTAAGAAAATTGGTTGACACAATGTTCAATAACCTCTGTTGAAGTATGCTTCAGCACTGTAACTACAGACAGAGTTGTCAGTTAACTGTTGCATCAAAATTTAATGCTTTAGTTTTACAATAGCAAAAATCTACTGAGGCAAAAAGCCTCAGTCGCCTCTACAGTAGCTACTCTTATGTTGTGGTGATATTTTGGATATGATTTAGGAGAAATATTGAAAGTGAGGTAGGAAGTCCTTCAGATAGAAACTTTAAACTTCTTGAATTTGTACAACACAGAGAGGTGTTATCATCCTCAGTCTGTAGCTGCTTTTCAACAACTAAACTTTTGTTGGAATGATCTAATGGTCTGTGTCATTATCAGCTACTCTGGGATGTTTTTCAATTCCAGGTATGTTGAATAGGCTCTGTTTACGCTCTGCTGTAACTAGGCTCCAGTAAATTATGCCGGGCATAATTGGAGCATAATAGGCTCAACCATTATGCTGGGCATAATGGAGCATAATAGGGAGCTTAAACCATTATGGTTGACGTAGTTTGGAATTGATCATGACTGACTAGTACATGGCCTAAGTGCATGTTGTAGCTAGTTAGCTGAATTAGTCCTAATGGAGTTTTCCTGCTCTAGTACTTCTAATCCTGAAATTGAGAGTAGTAGCAGCAGTGAATCATAGAGTGAGAACTCTTTAGTTCAACTGCTTCATTGCTAAGTAGATTAAGAGCCTCTACTAAGTCTGATTTGTGTTGAAAAAGGAAGATACTGACTCAATTTGTTCTAAAAAAGTAGGGCATAATGGGTAGAATTCAGAGCATAATAGGGTTAGATTTTGAGGAGAGGGAGGGAGGGAGGGATCATGGTGGGGTCATCCTAAATGAATTAGCCAGCTGTTAGCCTGAACTGGTGAAGGTTTTTTGATCAGTGTATTCTTTTATTAGCTTGAAAGTGATGTTGAAGATGTAATCATGTTTCAGTACAGAATCCACTATCTTCAGAGCCTAGCCTATCCTTCTGTACATATTAAAATATTAATTAATGGTTGCTTAGTGGATAGCTATTACTCTAATTTGCTCTATTATACCTTTTTGCTTCTACACTTTGTGTAGGAGGGGCCATACCCATAGGCTCCAATTTTCTGAAAAAATTCACCCTTGACCAAGACCACACCCACCACTAATTATAGTCACATTCACCAACCACTCCCATAAACACAATCATTGTTGACAAAAATACAGAGTATTGCAGCTTGCTAGCTAGTATAGTAGTTTTTTGACAATGATCCTGATTTAATGACTGAAGAGTAGCCTTTTTGCATTTAGATAGTAGCTTGGAAGAAAGTTTGGAGTCATAGCAGCAGGCCATATTTAGTTGCTATCTGCTAAGCTTAGGCATGCCATGTGCTCTTCATGCATGATGTATATATATAGTACCTACATGTGGTTTTGCTGACAAGTTGTATACACGAATGTACTACAAGTTGCTAGTGCAGTGATTTTAATTACTATAACCATAAATTATTACTATCATATCCAGCTGGCTGGACATCATGACCACGACCACTTCCTTGACAAACAATAGGGCTCCACTTAGGCAATCCTTGATCCTTGACTATCAAGGATGTTTCTTGATGGTTGGAGCCTATGCATACCCTCCCCTCCTCCCACACCCTCCACCTTTAACAAAATTGTAGCTCTTTTCTCTTTATTAGCCCCCCCCCCCCCCCAGTGTCTACACTCCTGTACATGGCATGGCAGGCTTCATGGATTAATGCCATGTGATAACCAAAACCATATAACTGTTGCTACGTGGTGTTAATTAAAGATGGATATCATGATGACAGGTCACATAGTTACCAACTCTCACTGTGAACACTGCTTTAGCCCTTTTCTCTCACTGTAAATAGCAAGCAGGGTAAAGAGTCAGTTGGACTATGCTTATTATGTCACATGAGTACACACTGACATTGCTTTATAACAGAATCTGGCTCCCCCTGTCATGAAGAAAACTTCAAAAGTATCTTTACTTAAGGGTGCTGAACATCATTCAAAGAGCTAAAGGACTATGTAGCTATATGCACAGTCACACATGCACATCTCACTAGAAATGATTCTGAAAAGTTGGTCACTACAGACCACTTTGTGGCTTCCAGTCTTGGAAAGTTTTCTCTAGTGGGCATATAGTTATACTATTATAACAGCTGGGCACCAGTGGCATATGTCAGCAGTGAGGGTATTAACTTCCAGAGGCTAGGGATTGAGAAACCCAGACTGTGCCCCACCCATACTGTGGCCCCACACTCCCAGATTTCAGTCAGTCAACTAGTCTATAATAAATGTACATAATTTCAAACAAACCAGCAGCAACCATTACTACATTACAATTTATACATGACTGACAATCAGAAATACAAAACATACAAATTTCATCTGCATAACTCCCCCCCTCCCTCCCCCCTTCTGGGCCCCTACATACTGTGTACAGTGTACAGTTGTAACTTATTTGCTATTACTTATTCCCATTATACTTATTTCCCCTTAGAGGTACTTAAACTTAAGGTCGCCCCCCCCCCCCCACCCCCTTACATACTGTACAGTGTACAGTTGTACATACATGCATACAGTATGTAAAAAAAAAGCTTTACATTCCACTTATATTCGCCCTTAGGTACTTAAACTTAAAGGTCGAGGGGTCAAAGATCACCAGAGGAGAAGTATAGCCATAGTATGTATAATTATCATTATTGTAGCTAGCCTGCCTTAAGTCTTTATATCTAATGGATGAAGGGGAGGCACTTGAAGATATTGATGTTGATGTTAGATTGACCGTTATTAAACCATTAGCTACATACACAATGATTGGTCAATGTCTACAATTTTTTTTCAACTGAAGAAGGTCACAAGATTAAACATTAAAGAGGTGGAGAAAAGAAGGAATTCTGTTTGATGGCAGTTACTCTCCCATGTAATTTTTTGTGTATAAAAAATATAAACATCATGGACTGATGGTGTATAACAATAATTATTATTCCTATACTATAGTAAAGTCAAAATAGCTAATATTTGTACCAGTTAAATGCCTTAAAGCACAGAACTGCTAAAATTTTGTACCCTTAATAAACATTACCTTAAGCTATGAAGCAACAGCCAAAGGTTTGTACCACACCAGCTGCTTGTTTGTTGCATGAACAACACTGATGGGTTTTGTAATCATTATCACACACACACACTTAAAATGGGTGTGTCTGGGGTGTGGTCAACTGTTAATGTGGGAGTATAACTTTGTCCCTTTGAAAGCTCTTCTGAAATGAGGTCACACCCACCTCCCCTTAATCAGGACACTTTAGGTGAGATGATGGACTCCCTGTTACCATGAATTAAAAATTAATGGTCAAAGCCATTGGCTGGGTGGAAATAATGTTACAAACATCCTATGAATCTAGAACATCTCCAGGAACTGAGTTCATGTTAACTGTAGTTTAGACAATACTGTAGCTATGGCAGGTATATGTAAAGTTTTGCATTTTTTGATGGAGTAATAACCACCCATGAAAAAAATTTATTCCATGAAAATTAATCCTTTGGTGTATGGCCTGCAATAATAATTAACTGCAGACTTTTTATGAAACTTAACCAAAAAGGTAAGAGGTTAGCTAATAGGGGCTCTTTCTCTATATTATCTAACAGAAATTACATCATTCAGATTACATTATTGTACTAATGTTATTAACTGTACATACTAACCCTAGCCCTACCCCTAGCCCTACCCCTACCCCTAGCCCAATAGCAATGACATAATCTGTTACATGGAGAAGGAGCCTAATTCTTGCTGTGGGACAGATAAATACAAGTGGGAGATAGCTAGTAGGTGACCTGTTCTGTATACCCACTCCAACTCTAGTAGTTAATTAAACCCTCAATCCTTCTGGGAATCATTCTGTCTTCAATCTATGAATTCACTTTAAAGAGTTAAAAAAATTATCTACAAATCAGTTATATTGAAAAAGTGGTGATCTTAGCCTGCTGACAAATGAAGCAGTTGCTATGTAGGTGAAGCTTCAACTGAATGGTCATTTCCTCTGCAGTGTTTCTCAGCTAATGTTGTTCTAACCCTCATATGGGCTATGTAAACTTCATTAGCGTTTGCTAAGGTCAAAGTAGAGTAAGGAGGTAACAAGAAGGTTGGTTCATGGATTGCTACCTCTTCCACCACGGGTAATCTATACATGGCCTTTGCTGGTCGTAGAATTGTGTATTTGGAATGATCGACATATCGTGTTAAATTACTAGTTGGTCTGCCGGTTTTTAGTTTAGGATAGCAATAATATTCAATCCATTGAATCTTGACGGCTCCAACTAGAGTAAAAGGAAAGAGTTTATCTATATAGTCATGAATATCTACTTTGTCAGGAATTCTTGGAATGAAATAGTCATCCACATCCACCATGAGAATGAAATCATGACTATGACGATACCTCCTAATGCAATCTTGATAAAGGAGAGACTGTGAGTAGTAAAATGATTTAGTTGCGTTCAGGTATGTTTTCCATACCTCCATGTTGACAAATCCCCTTTTGATGTACTTTTGTAACCAAGTAGATTTCTTGAAAGTTTGATTCACAAAGGATTCCTGGACATTCAGATGCACTAAATCCACTCCGATCAGCATCTGGTATTTCAGCCATTCCTCGAAATGCAATGGAGTCCCATACCCTATTGTACATACAATTACAGAATGTTTATAAGGAGGATACGTCTTCCGATTGACATCTGGGACTAATATTTTCTTCTCACTGTAGACCCTGAAATAATAGGAGTTTTTCCTGTAAACTCTCCGGTATATTAAAGATGCATTCGTTCCTAGTGGCATATCGTAACACAGAACGATTACATCAGTATAAATAATTTTAGGTTTATTAAATCTGACCCAATGGGTAAGATGAACAGGTTTAAGTCCAAAATTCTGTGTATTAATCTGTTGATCGACTTGACAACCAACTATATCTCCATTGCTGTAGACACTATTAAGAATATTGGCGAGAATAATGGTGGCATTTGAATATATTCCTCTGGGACGATCATCAAAATAAGCACTGATTGGTATAACTAGCTTATTCCCTTCACTGGGAGGGATAGCATCCATAACATTTTCAGAGGAAAGTATTAAGTTACTTGAAATAACTGGTACCCATATTTTCGGTTGGCTATCAAGTTTATCATGTTCCAGTGTGATGTTATCAAGTTTATTCACTTTAAGTTTGGCAGCACTGTTTTGTTTGGGTGTGGACTTCCATGAGTTTGAATAAGGAGTTATTACACTAGTGTTTAGTCCCAAATAAATATTATTATGCAGCACACCTAGAGGATAATCATTCACTATGATCTTATTTCTATACCTCTTTAGAAGTGATATTTCACTAGAGGAGTTTACTTCCTTAACTGCTGATAGTCTATAGATAGTTTTAGACTGAAATGATTGATCTAAAAGGATTCTAAAAAATCTTAAAGATGTTATTTTTACCTTTTGATTAGCCCAATTTCTACTAAAAGTGACAGACCCAGTCAAATCACTTTCAAATAGCTTCTTCAAGTGTTTGTGAATATCAACGGATGTTCTGTTCAAACTGACGATGTAATCATTGAATTTCATGGGGAATAAGAATTTAAAGCTATTTCTGTAGTGTCTGATGCACTCTTGATAAAACTGAAAGACAAAGAATTGCAAAGGTTGAGAGGACTTCAAGTTGGTCAAATATTTTGTAAATTTGATATCTACAAACCCATTTTTTCTGAAAATGTTGAATACTAGTGAACTGCTTTGTTTTAAACGATTCTTAAGTAGTGCATGAACGATTAAGCCTACTTTGTCAACTTTAATATCATAAAGATGCTGTAGCCACTGGCCAAAATATTTAATCTGTCTCTTGTCATACACTGCACTGCATACCACAATATTTTTTTTGCTTGTGACAAAGTTAACCCTGCTGTCCCCAGATCTGGTGGATGCATGTTCATCTCCAACTTGCCTGCTTATCAAGTTGAGATCTGGATTTGTAGTTAGTCCTCCCTGCATTGTAGAAGTTTCCATATTCCTGTGTCTGCTAATGTAGCTGTTCTCAGATCTAGTGAATGCATGTCCACCTCCAACTTGCCCGGTTATCAAGTTGAGATCTGGATTTGTAGTTACACCTCCTTGCATCGTAGAAATCTGCTTAATACCCATATTCCTGCGCCTGCTAATGTAGTTGTCCCCAGATCTAGTGGATGCATGTTCGCCTCTAATTAATGAGTTGAGGCCAGGATAGTACGTGGGTACTCCCGGCTGCGTTCTAGAAACCAGGTTACCATGAGCATTCCTGTTCCAGCTAAAGTATATTATGAAGCAGATCTGCAGCAACACAAAGACAACGACAGTTTTCGCCCGAATCATAGTCTTAACTTCCTAGGATTCTAAGGAGAGGGCGTATAATTAGCTATAACGGGGGTAAAAATTATGTGGCCCCGCTAATGCATATGTCTCGCATACGCGCTTAAAATTTAAGGGTTGGGTGGGTCACGGGGGTGTTTCAAACCGGCATTACGTATTATTAGAACACGTAATTAGATTAACCACAACGAGGATAGGCTGCCTTAGCAACCATACCTGGTGGTTGCCTAGGAACTTGTGACCTCCACAGGGGCCAATAAACACAGTATAAATACTGTAAAAGGTCAATCGGGACCTGCTAGGTGCAATGCAAACACTTGCGCAGCACAGCCCCGCCTTAAAAACTTTTGCGCAACCTGTTTCTTAGCAATATCACTTCAAACCTTGTTGAAGGCGGTCCTTTGTCTAGTCTACCACAGCCCACAGGGAATTTTCAGATCAATTGCATTGATAAGTAGAGGAAGGTAAAGCATTGAATATTATTATAATGTATATAATATTATGGGTACATTTTGCAAAACATAGAAATGGAGCAACATAAGTCCCACCTAAAAAACAAATGTAGGGTGTGTGCCAGGTCAACTGGGACACAATCATAACAAACTCGAAGAACCAAGTAGGTCTGTCTTGGCCAAGGTATATGGCATAGTAGTAGAAAAGGAACCGGATGAAATCTTCCCTCCGGCATTGTGCAACAGCTGTTTTTTAACACTCAGAAGAGCTAATTTAGAAGGGGATACAGGACCAATACTGAACATACATTCCTGGTCTGCCCATAACAGCAGTGAATGTTCTGTGTGCACACCAGCCAGTGCTGGTCGGCCAAGAAAGAGGAAGATGGGGAGACCTAGCATAGAGGAAAGTATTTTAAGGAATATTGTAAGAAAAATAAATGCTGTCAAGGCCCCAGAGTTTGCTCCCTTCCCCCTACACAAGTCTTTGTTCCTCCCATCTCTGTTCTTGGACCATGTTTTATGTCAAGTATGCCAGTGCATTCCATCCCAGGCCATTGAGATTTCAACTTGCAGGCATTACCTATGTGCAGAATGTATTATTAACAGTACATCATTTTCATGTCCCTGCAACGGAAATACCTTGAATCCAAATGATTTGTGTGCACCCTCACAATTATCATTGGAGGTCATGGGTAGCTTGTTGCTCCACTGTAGTGAGAGGTGTGATCAAATACTTCAGCTCCAGCATCTGAAGACTCACCTCCAGTCCAGCTGCGAACAAACAATGATCCCACAATTAGCAGCTATTTCCGTCGAACACATCTTATCAAAAGATTTATATCAGTCCCCTTCACTCATGAAAATACACACAATGGGGCTACTCACAGAAAAACTCTTTCCCACCAGTGGGCCTGTCACATGCAGGTCTTCTACAGGAAAGGTATTTAATAAAAATAATGTAACCAGTAGTTCATAAAAATTTACTTACTTCGCAGCCCATGTCTCTTGTACGAGTTACTAGTCCCAGAGTGGAGTCCAGTGAAGCTTCTCCTAGAACCCTCAAAAGACGAAGCAATGAGATCATGCTGGTCCGGGATATTGTAAGTAAGGGTTCATCTACTGAACAGCTGTCACATGAACTCCAAATTCTGACAAAACAAGACAGAGAAAGGTTGCTTGATTCAGCTCTGTCCGAGCCAGTAATCATACCCAGTGGTGATGTTCTTGCCATGAAAGCTGACCTATCCATCACATGGAATAAGCTTAGGACCCTCAGGAGGTATGTCTAGATACATTGTGTAAAGAAATAGCTATTAGAAAACTCACAGGTGGCTTGGAGCTTGGAACATCAGGCTTGATAGTGAAGCCAAAGAGAGATCCCTGGCAAAAGAATTAGTGGGGCACCTGATCGAGTGTGAGGCTCTACCTTTCACTTTCTCCATCAACGGTGGTGCTGGTGGAGAAGAAGTGAGGAAAGCCCCAATGGCCTGCATTCCTGACCTGGTTGCCAAAGTTGTGCAGCTGCTGGATCAGAGTGATAAGTAATAATAATGAATACATATCGGATATACCATAACAAAGTTCCTATTCTAAATTAGACTGGGAAGACTAGTAACTCACAAATTCATACCCAGCAATGAAATCTGGCTCAAAATTGGTGGAGATAAGGGTGGAAGCAGCATGAAAGTTCACTTTCAAATTCTCAACTGCCAACATCCAAATTCCCCAGCTAATACCTGTGTTTTTGTGGTGTATGAGGGGCCAGACACAAGTACTAACCTCCACTTAGTACTTGACAGATACAAGACACAGGTGGATGATTTAAAAAATCTCAAGTGGAGGTAAACACAAATCCTAAATAATATATTATCATTCTAATGAATGACTTGCATGCCAATAAGGAACTCGGCTGGCAAAGATTTCACCATCAAAGCCTTTTTGTCAGGGGATTATGCCTTTCTGTGCATAATGTATGGCCTTTCTGGAGCAAGTGGTATGCACATGGTTCTAAATTGAAGTATTATAATACCTGAGTCAAACTTCATAGGACGTCATTGCTGTCTGTGGTGCAACATTGACAGTGACAGTCTCAAGGTGTCTAGAGCAGATCGGAGCAAGGATGGCAAGTTTTCCCCAAGATCCCTCCACACCATCAAGGCTGATCATCATCGCTTTCTCACCTATGGGAAAGGCAACCTCAAAGTAGCAAAGCTACACAACAATGTAATTAACCCCCACTTCTTCGAAATTGACTTAGAGTAGGTATATTTAATCTACAACTCATTCGACTATAAACAGCCAATATCTTTTTCCAGGTTTGCTTACCAGGGCTCCACATCACACTAGGTGTGTTTTTCCGGCTCTTCACCTTATTGGAAGACGAGTGCCATCTTCTGGACTTAGAGATGGCAGATAAGACCATTCCTCACATTAATGACAGGCAATCCTACAGAGACTACTCTGGTGCGGGAGGAGAGGGTGCTTTTAGATCAAAAGACCAAGCTTGATAACGAGATCAAGTGGTTGGATCAAGCCATCTCTCTCCTAACCCTTAACTCCACCAACCCCACCACAGACCCTACAGTGCAGGCTACCACCAGCTATACAAAGGAGAAACAAAAAGAGATATAGTAAACAGATTCTACAGTATAATGTTCCTTATCCAGGCACCTGGTTCATAACTTAGTCTAGACATCAGGCAAAGCCATTAGTGTATGTTATGATAGCCTGGAATCAAGGTTGCACTGTATATAGCATTTGAATTGGGCAAATTATTATTATTTTAAAGGAGAAAAAGTTGGCAGTCTTGGCAGCAACCAAGAAGAAAGGGCTATCTAGAAAGGATGGACCCTTCATCCGTAATTTAGATGCTGCATTGGCTTCTTTCAATGTGCATCGACAAGCATACTATAGTGGCACATTTGTGGGAAATCATGTGCATAGGGCACTCAAGGTATTATTATCATCAAATAACACAATCAGTTTCACAATGCTTACCTACCTATCATCAGGAGGTGAATGCGAAGACACTCTGTGAGTCAGTCCCTAAGTTATCACACGCCAGATGACCTCAGTTTCTGCCAAAAGCACAGTTTGTGTCCACCACATTTGTCAAGATATTCTCTGCCTTTGGCAAGTGCCACTTGGTATATGATGGTAGTGAGACACTCTCTGATGATCAGCTGAAAATTCTTGGTCAGTCACACACTGTGATCTATGTTTAAAATTAATGTCAATTCCACAGAATCCGACATAGACAAGTTTATAACTCTTTATAAGGACTTCTTCCCACATGCAACAGTGACCCCAAAATTGCACATGTTAGAAGACCATGTGGTGCCCTTCCTTAAGAAATGGAGAGTTGGTTTTGGGTTTTTAGGGGAGCAAGGAGCAGAATCTATACATTCAAAATTTAATTCCATCCGTCGAAACTATGAAAATATGCCAAATCCTGTCAGGAGACTAAAAGCCATTTTAAATAGCCACTTAATTCAAGTATGCCCAGAAAACATTCAAAAACTCCCACTCCCTAAGAAAAGAGAAAAAATATTCTCTGAATAACTATTTATTTATTATCCCACCTCTTCTTGTACATACCATGTATTAAAAAACATGTACTTACTTTTAGCCTCAGAACTGCTTCAAACAAAATGTACCCGAGCAGAAATTGGCATCAACTTGTAGCTGGAGAATAGGCCTACCTTCTTAACTTCAGATCCAGAGCAGAAAAATTCCCTATGGGCCCAGGTAAACTGTCAGTCAAAGGTTGACCAGCTTCTCCAAATTCAATTAACTGTACGCCGAGATCCTAACTTCTTTTGGCTCCGCTCTTTCACTGGCTTGAAATTTGACCCTTCCTCGATATCGCTAAATAAACTCCACATGGTATAGGCCACTCCCTAGGCCTTAAAAAGGCTTTTAAAGCCACCCACTACATTAGTACAAGGTCGTTGCTATGTTGTTGCTACGCTGTAGGAAAAAATTTCATTTACAAGCTAATGTCCATTGCGCAACACCCGTGCCCGGCGGGTGATGCATACATATGGTGCCGCCGGTGTGGTGGTATGGTCCCTACAGCAACGCATTGCGCGGTGGTTTCGGTTGCTAGGGAGCTATATCTCTACAGCTGGTCCTAGCAGCAATACAAAACAAGTTTCTAGAGGTAGGGCACCATCACAGTATGGTGTACAGCAAATATAAACTAATCCTGATGTTTTTTGAAGGAGCTACAACGGATCTTACCAGCGGTAATAAAACTCAAATAAAACTCGGGGACCCTGGGAATGGCTAGTAGATTTTCACACCGGAGACTCATTTCCTCACCTTCAACATCATAACATTGAGCTTTGCTTGATTTTGATTTAAATTTTATTCATCCTTGACCAGATCTTTTTGAAATTCCAGAATAGCTACTACACTGTATTTAGAAAAACTAAATGTTATTGTCTACACCTTACCAAATGCTAGCCTTATGCAAAGAATGGGCACATTCCGGGGTCCTTCTATGTGTAAATTTCCTTACAGTATTCTTATAGTATATTACAGTAATCTTATTTTATAGTCAGTAATCTTATTATATATTATTGAATATTACAAGTATATTACAAATGACGTAATGTCGAGGATTTACACATGCCATACATAGAATCACCCACATTCGGAGTACTGGTTCCAGAGAAGTATGAATTTGTTCGGATCGAACTAACTACCCGCATCATTTTAGTTAGTCACACAGTATTAATACTGCGCAGGGCAAGCTGGATGTCGCAAAAATACAATTTTAGCAGGCCAGCAAATTATTGTGTTTTAATGAGGTGTTGATAATATGAGGCCCGGCCCAAACCACCGCGCAGGCGTTGCTGCTGTAGGGACCGCACCCCACCCAATAGTACACACAGTACAACACAACAACTAGCTCCGACCACACCCACATAGAAAATATAAGGGCGCGCGCGGTTTGAATAAATATTTTTGGGTTGGCCGGTTAAATTTTTCTTGCTGCCATGAATATAATAATAATGGTGTTGTCAAAATAAAAAGATTCAAGAAATCTGTGAGAAGCTGAGAAAACTCTGAATTTACAGTTCTAGCGCTGCTTGAGGGGTTAGGTGAGGATTTTGTGATACTCTTTGTGTGGTTGCGACACAAGGTCCCAATAATTATAATGATGACAGTTACAGAGAGGGTCGACTAGCTAATTATTAGCTAAAACTGGAGGGAGGGATAGTATTACTTCAACTTGTAGTTATATAGCATATTCTTACTAGCTAGCTAGCTCTATAGTTGCTAAAATGATGTTAATCCCTTTACCTTCAGCTGGATGGCATGTACTGGTAGAACCACTAGTGACGTCCATATTGGGAAGAAACAGTTGAGCAAAGAAATCAAACTGATTCATCCTCATGAACTGGCTAAAGACCTGCACAGCATTGCTGAGACTTACCTCCTTCTGGACTGTAGACCAATACTGGCATATAATTCTTGTCATATCACAGGTATTAATTTTTTTTTATTTTTGAGATATTAATTTTTATACTTAAAAAGTTTTTTTAAGAGGTTCAAGTCTTAATATTCCTCACCCACCAGAGTATGACTAACCTCTTACAAATGTAGCTTCTTCAAAGTGTCGTTGAATATCTGGTTGTTAGGATGAAATCTATCCTTCAATTTCACTCAAAAAGTGATTTTGGCGGTCAGAGTATGAAATGAATGGACATAGCCTGTTAATTTTATACATAATGTGTGATTTTCAGGGTCAAGGATGGAAAACCACTAAAACCTTGAATATTAAATTTAATATTAAATCAATATGTACATGTCATGTTACCTTCCTACCCCTCCACCCCTCCCCCCCACCCCTCTTGGCTATAGCTTTATTCCTGTTAACTTGAAACTTCTCCCCCTCCTTCCCCCACCACACACACCCTCCCAGCAATTAAGAAGTATGTAAAGTTATGGCCTTTTGTCCATAAACTTTAGTGCAACCACAAAAACTTAGCCCTGTTGTGGTATCAAATTACTTTAGGGTTGTAAACAAAGTGTTGTAAATTAGAATAATTTGTACTATCAGTGCTGTACTGGCATTACTGGGCTGTCTTACTGAGTTGGTGGAGGGTAGAACTTTCTAGAATTAATAGTGTATTAGTCTCTGGACTCAGGAGGCTGGATTTAGGTAAATGAAACCTCAAATTGGTTCCTGCTGGTTTGGTTTCATAAGTTGGTTACTGTAGAAATGTTTCTTCCCTCTGTTTAGGTGCAGTCAACATCAACTTTACAGGCATGACTAAGAGAAGATTCATGTCTGGGAAGATAGCATTAACTGATCTGGTGACAACTGAGGAAGGGAAAGAAAAGTTCAAGGTACACACAGCGGTCACTACTAGCAACTCCCCATAGTGATAGTATAGGTAGTCAAGGACTTATAGATACTAACACAGAAAGGACATGTAACTCCCCATAGTGATAGTATAGACAATAGATACTAACACAGAGAGGACATGTACATAGTATAGACAATCAAGGACCTATAGATACTAACACAGAGAGGACATGTACATGTATAGACAGTCAAGGACCTATAGATACTAACACAGAGAGGACATGTCACTCCCCATAGTGATAGTATAGACAATCATCACACACAAGTAGCTGAGCTGGGATATCACACTGTATATTATTGCAAGCTGTCCTGTTATGTTCAGGACATTGTTATTTTGAGCCCTTGTCAGCTAAAATTCTTTATTGAGGTTACAATTACCTAATGGTAATGAAAAGAAAGTGTTTCAGCTGTGAAATTTTGCAGATGAATACTTTTTCACATTTCCTATATGCACTCTGTCAGTATTCATTACCTGCCTCCTACCTACCTCCATGGGTCTGTAGAAGTGGTATAACAGGTGGCCTCCTTAGGTTAATCATGGGGTTAAGCTTTGTACTTTAAGTCCTAAAAACATGTCAAGGTATGATGCACTGCAATCCTGCAGAAAATTAACAGCTATGTAACCTCAACACCCTGAAATGAGGGCACCTCTGTATATAGTGGAACCTCTCTATTCCAACCCCCTGAAATGAGGACACCTCTGTATACAGTGGAACTCCTCTATTCCAATACACTGAAATGTGGACACCTCTGTATACAGTGGAACTCCTCTATTCCAACACACTGAAATGAGGACACCTGTGTATACAGTGGAACTCCTCTATTCCAACACACTGAAATGAAGACACCTCTGTATACAGTGGAACTCCTCTATTCCAACACACTGAAATGAGGACACCTCTGTATACAGTGGAACTCCTCTATTCCAACACACTGAAATGAGGACACCTCTGTATACAGTGGAACTCCTCTATTCCAACATCCTGAAATGAGGACACCTCTGTATGCAGTGGAACTCCTCTATTCCAACACCCTGAAATGAGGGCACCTCTGTATACAGTGGAACCTCTCTATTCCAACACACTGAAATGAGGACACCTCTGTATACAGTGGAACTCCTCTATTCCAACACACTGAAATGAGGACACCTCTGTATATAGTAGATCCCTTCTGTTCCAACAGCCTGAAATTATTGGCACTTGGATATGTCCTAAAGTGAATTAACACATAATAGAACTTCATCTCCCAAAATGAGACCATCCCTCTAATCAGAATTGATAAATTTGATCTCAAATGAGTAACAAAGGTCATTTTTAAGTATCTCTGTGAGTGGGAGAACAGTTGCAAATTGAAGAGGCGTGGACATAAACTTTCATTGTTTATAGAATTGTAAGGAGTGGCCAGCTGTGGTATATGATGAGTGTTCGGCTGACTGCAATAACCTTACCTCATCCAACTCTCTCAGGCTAGTGCTCCTGGCTCTAGAAGACATGGGGAAGAAGTCATTTGTCCTACAAGGTAGAGTGACCATACAGAGTTGTCATTTCTTGGGTCTGAAATAAAGAGGCCCCATTGTTATTGTTGGGTTAGGACAAAGAATCTCCTCTGCATACAGAGGCACAGTATCCTCATTTCAGGGGGTTAAGATAGAGGGTCTTCTCTGTCTACAAGAGGCATGGTATCCTCATTTTAGGGGGTTAAAATAGAGGGTCTTCTCTGTACAGAGGCACAGTATCCTCATTTCAGGGGGTTAAGATAGAGGGTCTTCTCTGTATACAAGAGGCACAGTATCCTCATTTCAGGGGGTTAAGATAGAGGGTCTTCTCTGTACAGAGGTACAGTATCCTCATTTCAGGGGGTTAAGATAGAGGGTCTTCTCTGTATACAAGAGGCACAGTATCCTCATTTCAGGGGGTTAAGATAGAGGGTCTTCTCTGTATATAGAAGTATCCTAGTAATGATATAACCATGAGACCATGAAAAGGTTGGGATGTAAGGATTCTACTGTATAGCTATAGCATTTCAGGTCTTTAGAATAGTTTGTGTTTTCCCTGAAACTTCATTTCCTAGTTCCTCTGTCAGCTGAAGTCATCATAGTTTCCTTTAGCATTTTGTAGAGTTATTTAAAGGGTGTTTGTAGGATTAATGCTTCTGCAAATTAGCAGATTTGAGGTCTAATGGATTGTGCAATATCTTTTTGCTGACCAAGTTATTAGCGAGGTCAGAGATAATGAATGTGGGATCAAAGGTAAATGAGTTTGTGGCCCAAAGATGATGATTGTATTTGTGTTATTTGTTTTCAGGTGGACTAAGTGAGTTTAATGTGTTGCATCCGAGTCTGTGTGAGATTAGCCTACCTTGCGTTAGACAATCCCTCACTCCGGCAGCACTGAGGGCTACAACTCCAGGTGAGTAGGTGACTACATCTAACAGTATGTTAGCAGCTATTGCAGTGGCTATTCTGGACACATTTGAACTGTCCCGGAAGATCTTTTCCACTGCACTTAGTACTATCAATTCAAGGTCTCTAGGGCCTAGTTATTTTTAGTATCATTTAGAATGATGCAATCCATAATGTAGCTATTATTAGAATCTGGGAACACATTGTTGATTTATTATTGATGCTATTAATATCAGCTGAGCACTGGGCTCTTAGCTCTGTGTCATGACGCTTTCAGCTTAACTCTATTCCTTCCTCTAAAGATTCTTCTCTTCTTTGTCCACTCCATGATTGTAGCCTCAGCTTACTCCAGTGTTCTATGTAGACATGTCTCTGTGTAGGCGTATGTATGCGTCTAGTTTTCTGTTTCATCTGTATGATATGAAGATGAATATATACTGAGATGATAAGTGTAACATTGGATTCCTCTGTCGAAATGAAATATATTGGAATGGCACTGTTGCAATATTATCAGCGAGAGGGTTAACTTAAAAACTAGAAAATTGAATACCAGAGTGGATGTGGTCATATACAACTATGTCAAGTTTTAAGCATAGTTCCATTCTGGTACTACTGGTATGGAATCTGGACGTCAAATTCTGTCTGATTTTGCTGTCTTCAAGTCAGGTACCAAGGAAAAACTGAACATTTTGAATAAAAATGATGTGTGGATAATTGTTAACTATAAGATTACCTTTCAATTCTCCTTGTTGGTTCAAGGCCACTATTCAGGGTCCAATGTACTACCACTACCATTGTATTGTATTAACCTTGGGAGCTTGACAAAAACTCTGTTATAGTGACCTGTAAAGGTATTGCGAATAGCAAGATTTTCTTAGTGTCTATTAGTGCACAGAGAAGGCTCTGTCTTAGTAATGTGTGAATTATCCTTATTTCTGCGGTGTGTTTAGGTGTTCGAGATCAGCCTCTGGATTGGCAGACAGCACCTCCTGTCCATGTGCTCTCCTTTCTGGTCTTAGGAGGAAAGAAGGATGCCATGAGCAAAGAGGTATAAATATATAGAAATAAAGGACACATTGGGACCTTGGAAACTGTTTTTTGTATAGAGGTTGTCCTTAATTCAGAGGTGGAACCTCAATACATTGGGATCTTGGAAACTGTCCTTTATATAGATTCAGAGGTAATATATATACAGTGGAACCTCTCTATAAAGGACACATTGGGACCTCAGAAACATTCCCTTATATAGAGGTTGTCGGTAATACACAGTGGAACCTGACATATTGGAACCTTGGCAACTGTCCTTTATATAGAGGTTGTCCTTAATTCAGAGGTAATATACAGTGGAACCTCTCTATAGAGGACACATTGGGAGCTTGGAAACTGTCCTTTATATAGAGGTTGTCCTTAATTCAGAGTAATATACAGTAGAACCTCTCTATAGAGGACACATTGGGAGCTTGGAAACTGTCCTTTATATAGAGGTTGTCCTTAATTCAGAGGTAATATACAGTGGAACCTCTCTATAAAGGACACATTGGGACCTTGGAAACTGTCCTTTGTGTAGAGGTTGTCCTTAATTCAGAGTAATATACAGTGGAACCTCTCTATAAAGGACACATTGGGACCTTGATGATATTCAGTGTCCTCTTCAAAGAGGAGTCATGGACAGATCATCTTGTAGTTGGGTTAGAGTCCATTCTCCTTTAATTCTAGGTATTTGATGATTTTAAAATCAACTATGTCCTGAATGTAACTCCATCATGTCCTAACTATTTCGAAGAACGAGAAAACTTGACTTACCTGCGGATAGCAGTGACTGATACTGGAACACAGAAACTCTCTGACAAATTCCATGAAGCATTTGAGTTTATAGGTAGAATAAGAGGAGCGGGTGGGGCCAGTATAATAATAATAATAATAATAATAATAATAATAATAATAATAATAATAATAATAATAATAATAATATAATAATAATAATAATAATAATAATAATAATAAAAATAATATATTATTATTATTATTATTATTATTATTATTATTATTATTATTATTATTATTATTATTATTATTATTATTATTATTTATTGTTATTATTTATTGTTATTATTAAATTTCATCATCATAATTTTATTTATCATTTTTATTTTAGATTATTAGTATTTTATTATATTAGTGTTAGTATTATTTTTTATCTTCTGCAGAAAAGGCTTGCAATACTAACTCTGTACTCCTGATCCACTGCATGGCTGGAGTTTCTCGATCAGTCACGTTAACTATTGCCTACCTAATGTATCATTTTGGCCTCTCAATGCAATCTGCGTACCAGTTAGTGAAAGATAAACGTCCAGCTATTTCGCCTAACCTTAACTTCATGGGCCAGCTAGTTGCCTTTGAAAAGGAGCTTAAATCTGACACAAAACGGTTACTCAAGGATGTGGATAAGTATCTGCCTACAGATGAACAGGAGAAGTTGACAGAGCTTTTTCAGCTTGAGAATCAGAAGTCTGGTAGTTCTAATGAGAGCACACCCTCTCCTAAGCCATACCAGAATCCAGGTGGTATAGGAATGGGTGTGGTCAAGTCTCCATTTGTGTTGAAGCTGCCAGTGGGAAAGAACCGGAAGGCAAAGAAAGCAGCAGCTGTTGCTAGTGGTGAGGGCCAGAAAGAAACATAGAGTGGAGCAATCTACTTCCCCTTGAAATGAGGACACCTCTATGTATTAAGATGTGTCCTATAATAGTGTGTGTATTAACATTAATAGAACTTCACCCCCTGAAATGAGGCCACCTCTCTAATCAGGACAGTTTGATTTGTCCCAAAGTAACTAGAGGAATTCCACTGAATCTCAGAATGAAGTGCCCTCTTTTGTCAGATTCTTAGCACTAAAATTTTGTACCTTGTCACTCGGTATTCCATTTCTGCCCATAGGTTCAGGGAATATCACTTCTGGAGTAAACACGCCTGCAGCAATGAACTTGAAAAACAGTCCGACAATCAGAGATGACTCAGATCCCCTCTTCACTCCAATGCCCCCTGGTCCCACATCCTCTGATCAGTTCCTTAATAGCAAAAGTACTGGAAAATCTCTTCAGAGGGAAAATTATTTCGTAGATTCACAAAAAGTAGAAGGTGTAATGACTGGGGGTATTGCAGGAAGCAGTGAGGAAATTGAGAGTGTAGCAACAGGGATGGAGGGAGTTGATGGAAGTGATGTTAGCAAGAGAATAGCTAAGTTTGAAAAACTATCAAACGCTCCTACTTTACTGTAACTAAACTACAAAAATACTCTCTTCTACTCTCAACATCTGTGGGTTAATGGTTAACTAGACAAGTCTAAATCTTTTGAACTCTCCACACGATTGATACACAGCTATCTCTGATGATTGTGTGTGTATGTTGTTTGTCTTGTGTGTTTCATTCTGTTTCTTGTAATGATCAATCCTCCACTGTGAACAATTATTCTCCTGAAAATTCTATTAATGCTAATCTCAAGTGTTCCAAATTGTGTGTCCTGGCCTGGAGCATTGTAGATGTCCTCCTGGTAACTATGGTAGAACCTATAAAGGACCCTCTGTACAATGGACAACCTTTTGGTATAAATTAACCCTTGATAGGGACAGCCTCTCTACAAAGGATAGATCCCAGTGTGTCCTTTATTCAGAGTTCCACTGTAGCTTGGTGTAAATTAACCTCTGAGATAAGGACAGCCTCCCTATAAGGGACAATAGACCTGATTCCTTAATTCAGAGGTTCCACTGTAAATTAACGTCTGAGATAAGGAGGGACAGCCTCCCTACAAGGGTCTGGACAGTAGACCTGATGACTTTTTTATGATTACATTTCATGGAAGCTACACTACTAGTCAGCCGGGACCAGTCTAAGTGTCCTGATTAGCAGGGTGGCCTCATTTCAGGTACCATAGAGGTATTCTCAGAGTAGCTAATAAGTGAAAAATCAACTGATTTGAGCCTTATTGCCTGGGACATGCATGGTTCACCTCAACTATATATACATATGAGTTATGTTGGAGAGCATTTTCAGAAGTAACAGGCATACTAACCAAAGTATAACAAACTCTCTGTTCTTTGAATTGAAGGTAGACCTTAATATTATAGTAGTGCCTGTAAACCAGAAATTGAACATTTCTCTCTAGATACGATGCATATAAGATTTCAGTACTTGAAGATCAGATTTATCAAGGTCACGGATGCATTTCACTGTTCATCAGCAGATCAGAACCAGAGGCAAGACATAATTATTCAGATTACATCATTAGATGCAGATTACATGTCACACACACACACACAGAAATAATTATTAAATAATATTATTATTATATATAATAATAATAATAATAATAATAATAATAATAATAATAATAATAATAATAATATAGAGATGCAGCAGATTACATCATTCAGATAGATTATTACATCATTCAGATTACATCATTGTGAATAATGTACTATAATAGTTATTATTGTTATTGTACTGTATCTAGTTCTAGCCCATAGCAATTGTACAATGTAATGTTACATGGAGAAAGAGCCCTGTTCTGCAGTAAAATAATTCCCTTGTGTTACTCTTCCATTGCATATTATTCTATAGTGACTAATCACTAGTGAAAACATCTCTGAAATCATAAAATGATCACATTCTTTCCATTAGCTGATTCTAAATTCTGTAAATACTGCTAAATATTACAAGTTAGCTTAATTATCAAGAGTTGACCCAGTTGCTGTGTGGTAGAGTTGCTTCAGTTCTTAAACTTCAAGAAACTGTACAAGGAAGGCCTTCCATCTGAGTAATCTGATTGACCAGTCACTGAAAATAGCTGTTCCTTCCCAACTAGTATGCAGTAAACAAGATAAGATTTCTGGTCAGTAATATGAAGACTTAGCTAAAATTCCAATTTACACTTTATAGTCACGTAGTCACAGCGGCATTGTTAGACAAGGAGTCTCCCTTTCGTGGTATGAGATAACAGCAAGACAATTCCGTAAAACCACCAGTTTGGAGACATCTTAGGAAGTTGGACCGATGTGCGCAGCCTCGGCGGCCCCTACTTCTACTACTCTCATTTATAAACCTCAAAAGAGTGGATAAGTGTTAGCTTATTAGGTTTGAGATGCTTTTAGCTCGTAACTTCAGCTGCCTGTGTGTCAAGAATTAATCAGAAAAGGGCCTAGTATTGATGATAAACTCCCATCTTACCTAGCTATAGCTAGTTAATAGCTAGCTAGTTAGCTAACTGATCTCTGTGTAGTTGGATGTAATTTTGCAGTTACTAATGATTAGCTGTTTTAAGTGTCTGTGTTATTCTTTCTTCCACAGGTATCAACTGCTGCAATACATTATAGAAATGGATATGCTGAATGATTCCATGACCTTGATGAATGACTCCATGACCATGAACACGTCTGCATCCTCTTATAGATGTGGTCTTCCACCATTCTTTCCTCCTGCCCTCAATATCCCTCAAGCCATCGACTACATCCAGGCAGCCATTGCCATCACAGCTGGACTTGTAGGATGCCTGCTAAACGTGCTACTCCTCTTCATGATAATCAAGTACCAGAGTCTTCACCAGCGCCTGATGTACCTGGCATTGCAGATTGTACTGGTAGATTTACTTTACACCGTAACGATACCTCCAGTAATCTTCACCTCTGGTATCACTGGGGAATATCATTTTGGAGACTTCATGTGTAATATCTTAGGATTTATCCAAGATTTTTTTGCGATATTTCGGTTTACTATGACCTTAATTCTAGCGCTAGATCGATTTATATCCGTGTTCTGTCCTTTTTTCTACATGAGAAATTCTTTTCGTTTAATCTGTGTGCTCCTAGTAATGGTCTACATAGTATCTTTTGTTCGAGTCATCCTGCCCTTATCAGGCATCATGGGGTGTTTCCTCTACGTCCACACTCAGAAGACCTGTACAGCATTCTCTGGGTGTTCAGATGGATGTCTCATACTCATTTTTTGCAGCAGTTTGTTCATAGTTTCATTTGGAATGATATCTCCCTTAATATTGTACATCATTCTCTTCTGCAAGACTAGATCCCTCAAGAAAAGGACCAAGCTCGGTTCCATTGGTTCCATCATCCCTTCACTAACAACATGCTCTACTGCAGTTGCATGTAGCACAAATCTCAGGTTCATTGAAGACAAGAAATCTTCTGTATTTAACAGCATGGGTTCTGATGAATTGGGAATCGAATTGGCCAGTTTTAAAAAGAACAGCAAAAATTTGAATGATATGTGCTTGGGGGATACTGGAACTGGTTTAGAGTTACAGCCAAATGATAGTGAACACAGTTCATCTTCAGAAGAGTCAATGAGAGTTGAACCAGAGTACCAGCAACCTACAAATGTGGCATCTCTATCAGAGGAGAAACAAGGACAGAAAAAGAAGCATATTTCTGTGCTAAGTGGTACCAACACCAGGACAAATGTGACCATGTTCATCCTTCTCATGTCTGTTGTGGGTTGCACAACACCTGCATGGTCTCTCTATGGAATCCAATTCCTGTACTTGGAACCAGAACCAGTTTTATTCATGGTCAATATGCTTGTTGGAAGGACATTTTTCAATCTGATTCCTATAATTGATGCACTTGCTATCATGCGGCACAGAGATGTGAAGATAATATTCCTGAAATGGTTCAAAAAGGAATAACTTATTCAGAGACTGTCACTTCTACACTTCAAAAGCTACTAGTATCAAACTATGGGCACCTCATTAACGAGGACACTGCACATCAACATAGAGATGTGTGTAAGAGCTGTATAGTTACCTGTAGCTAATGGTTGGAATTTTAATTAAGGGGACCATAAAATCTTCAATTAGCTACTATGATATAAAGTTTCTACATAATTATTATGCAAAACATAGTACAGTGGAACCTTTGACAAAGGATCAGGTATACTGTCCCTCATAGAGAGGCTGTCCTTATCTCAGTACACTAAGATACAGTAGAACCTCAGATAAAGGACCTTCCAGAAAAAGGACAACCGCTATACAAAAGATGACTAAAAGTGCTTATCTTGTGTAAATCAACCACTGAGATAAGGATAGTCTTCTTACAAGGTGATCCTAATGTCATGTCCTTTATTCAGAGGTTCCACTCTATGTGATGCTGTAACATCAGCATGTTCGGTAGATACTAAGTGTGTGGGTGGATACCTATGGCTTTCACCCTAGCCTTTATACAGCCATACAAAGGACAGGTGTGTCCCCGACTAATCTTTTAGCTCTGAATTAAGGACAACCTCTACAGTTTCCAAGCTCCCAATTAGAGAGGTTCCACCTATATTACCTCTGAACTAAGGACAAACTATAGTTGTCAGGTTTCACTGTAGTTATTGGCAGTAACTCTAGCTAACTGACGTACTAATTGACGTGCTAACTGACCTGACATGAAGAAATGGGAATAACTAATTTGCTTAGTATAAAGTAACAGGATATCAGGATTTCGTGTTGGCTATGGAATTCAATCAGCATGTAATGAACAATTTATTGCAGATATGCACTCTCTCTATTTCTGGATAGGCCCTGTTTATGCACTCTCTACTCTTGGATTTGCACTCACCCATTGCATATATATAATATAATTGAAAGGAAATATCATATTTACTCTCAATGACATTAGCTATGTGATAGTCACACTCTATAGGTTACTAATGAATGTCACATTCATCTCTAATGTTAACAATTAACACAACACTGTGCAGTGTCACAAAACATTTCAGTAACATCTGTTATCTCATGTTCACAGGTACCTCTCACTTAATGCTTCTATTGTTGATTAAAGGGGTGGCCTCATTTTAAGGGTCAATTTTTTTTATATTTGTAAGTGTTTTTAATACACATTTCAGGGGGTTGGGAATAGAGGGGTTTCACTATATACTCATTTCAGGGGGTTGGAATAGAGGAGTTCTACTGTATGCAGAGGTGTCCTCATTTCAGGGGGTTGGAATAGAGGGATTACTGTATACAGAAGTGTCCTCATTTCAGGGGGTTGGAATAGAGGGATTACTGTATACAGAAGTGTCCTCATTTCAGGGGGTTGGAATAGAGGGATTACTGTATACAGAGGTGTCCATATTTCAGGGTAGAGGTTCCACTGTTTACATTAGTGTAATGACATAGATGTACTCATTTTCATTTTTGATTGTTAGTTTGTTGACTTGTCATGCCAACTCTGCACAATGTTATCTGATAAACTGCATGTGATCTTATGCACTGTGGTTCTGTTATTATAGCCCCTAGCCAGGGAATAGTGGACATGAATAGATAACCAAATAGTTTTCTAGAAGTAACAGAAACATAAAATATATGTTACATGAGAGTGGCTGTTCATATTCCATTGAAAACAACGAAAGTGAAAGTTATAGTGAAATATAACATGGAGGGCAGTGGAACAACAGGTCAGTCTGACTAGGAAGTTGCCTGACCCATAATTCTAAGCTACTCTGTAACTTTGCCTCTGCTTGCTCATCAAGCCATGTCCTTCTTCAAACTGTGGTGGATGAAGTGTGCAGGTTCTAACATGCACAGTTAGCGTGTACACATTCAAGCATACATATACGTATGTATATATGGGTTCTATCTGTTTGGGTATAAAGCTTTGCAATTGCTCAGTTATTCTGTCCAGTCTGCATGGGCATAAGGCCACTAATGTAACTACTTTAATTAACACTTTTTAAGACAGTGCACATTTCTAAACTCACGTAGAACTAAATTTTTGGGGGGAGGAAGCTGAAACTTTTTTTTTTTTTTTTTTTTGTGTGTGTGTGGGGGGGGGGGGGGGGGGGGGAGGGGAAGTGAAAATTTTCACCAAATTTCCCTTGGTGAAAATTTTTCATTTTTCATGATTTATCATCACCTCAGAGATATAAAAATGTCACTGTCAGTGAATTTATTGGATAACTACTAGCTACAGTAAAGAAATTTTAAATGGAATTTCTATGTCTGATAAAAATTTGAGATAATTTTTTTTTATCATTGGCCATTTTGAAACTGAAAATTGACAGCCATGCAGGCATCTGTGCAAATATTGATTTTCAGATTGTTGATGTCCTTTAAGTATTCCAAACATTATGCTGGTCTGCTAATTTTTGAACAAAAAGTACAGAGCTAATGAACCTGACTACTTACTGAGTGGCATCATAACAGGGAGAAAGGGAGGTTCTTTTATGTTTTCTCCTAAAGAGGCCACTGATCATGCACAGTGCAAAAGAAAGTGGATACTTTTTTTGCCATAAGCTGTTTCTTAAATCACTGACTGAAATTTTATTGTTTACAGTTAGCTAGCTATTGTTGGCAGAGCATACCTACAGCAAATGATATACCAAAGGGTATCATATAAGAGTCTTAGAGAGTAAAACACTACAAGCTTCAAAACTTATCCTTAATGTCAACATCCTGAAATAACATTCTCATGATGCTACTTAGCTGTAACCCTCACACACACACACACACACACACTAAAAATATGCCCAGTCTGTGACCACTACCTCTTACAAATTGATGAGGCAGAGTAGCAGACGGCCCATGATATTCATCAGCTTAACGGACCGTTAGCAGTATACATGTCACTGATGTCAGCGGCATGCAGGATGCATGGCGGGGAGTGGTCAAAAGCAGCTATTTATTCCTAGCTACCCACGCCCTTTTTATGATCTGCTAGCGTGAGGTCTTTTTCTCGCTCGTAGCACCAAGTCTCTGTGAGTGATAGCATCTAACGAAGACGTAGCGTATAGCTATTATTAGTCAGTATTGATGCTAAACTTCCATCTCTTACTTAGCTAGCTATAGTTCATTGTTAATATTAGATCTCTCTGTTGGTTAGTCAGTTGGATGTAATTTTGCAATTGGCTGTTTTAAGTGTCTGTGTCATTCTTTCCTCCACAGGTATTAATTTTATATCAACAGCTGCAATACATTATAGAAATGGATATGCTGAATGACTCTATGACCTTGATGAATGACTCCATGACCATGACGAACACATCTGCATCCTCTTATAGATGTGATATTCCACCATTCTTTCCTCCTGCCCTCAATATCCCTCAGGCTATCAACTACATCCAGGCAACCATTGCCATCACTGCTGGACTTATAGGATGCCTGCTAAACATGCTGCTCCTCTTCATGATAATCAAGTACAAGAGTCTTCACCAGCGCCTGATGTATCTGGCATTGCAGATTGTACTGGTAGATTTACTTTACACTGTAACGATACCTCCAGTAATCTTCACCTCTGGTATCACTGGGGAATATCAGTTTGGAGACTTCATGTGTAATATCTTAGGATTTATCCATGATTTTTTTGCAATATTTCGGTTTACTATGACATTAATGCTAGCACTAGATCGATTTATATCCGTGTTTTGTCCTTTTTTCTACATGAGAAATTCCTTTCATTTAATCTGTGTGCTCCTAGTGATAGTCTACATAGTATCTTTTGTTCGAGTCATCCTGCCCTTATCAGGCATCATGGGGTGTTTCCTCTACGTCCACACTCAGAAGACCTGCACGGCATTCTCTGGGTGTTCAGATGGATGTTTCATACTTATTGTTTGCAGCAGTTTGTTCATAGTTTCATTTGGAATGATATCTCCCTTAATATTGTACATCATTCTCTTCTGCAAGACTAGATCCCTCAAGAAAAGGACCAAGCTCGGTTCCATTGGTCCCATCATCCCTTCACTAACAACATGCTCTACTGCAGTTGCATGTAGCACAAATATCAAAGACAAGAATCTTTCTGTATTTAACAGCATGGGTTCTGATGAATTGGGAATCGAATTGGCCAGTTTTAAAAAGAACAGCAAAAATTTGAATGATATGTGCTTGGGGGATACTGGAACTGGTTTAGAGTTACAGCCAAATGATAGTGAACACAGTTCATCTTCAGAAGAGTCAATGAGAGTTGAACCAGAGTACCAGCAACCTACAAATGTGGCATCTCTATCAGAGGAGAAACAAGGACAGAAAAAGAAGCATATTTCTGTGCTAAGTGGTACCAACACCAGGACAAATGTGACCATGTTCATCCTTCTCATGTCTGTTGTGGGTTGCACAACACCTGCATGGTCTCTCTATGGAATCCAATTCCTGTACTTGGAACCAGAACCAGTTTTATTCATGGTCAATATGCTTGTTGGAAGGACATTTTTCAATCTGATTCCTATAATTGATGCACTTGCTATCATGCGGCACAGAGATGTGAAGATAATATTCCTGAAATGGTTCAAAAAGGAATAACTTATTCAGAGACTGTCACTCCCAATAAACTAACACTTCAAACTATAGTAGAGTGAAACAACTTTACCTCTCCCTGCCTCTCCCTCAGAACATGTCCTCCTTGTTTCAGATCATGTAAACTCATCATCATGATACTAATGGGTATTTTACCTGTCATCATTACTTGTCTACCTGAGAAGTATTAATGTTTATGCTTGTACACATATAGTATTTCCAGTCACACAGAAAATTACCCAGAATGCTTCCAATGATAACACTACATAGATGTGTATAAACTACCCCTGAAATAAGGAAACCTCCTTAATGAGGACACTACACACCTTCCCAGCTACATAGAGATGTGTATAAACTACCCCTGAAATAAGGACACCTCCTTAATGAGGACACTGCACACCTTTCCAGCTACATAGAGTTGTGTATAAACTACCCCTGAAATAAGGACACTTCCTTAATGAGGACACTGCACACCTTCCCAGCTACATAGAGATGTGTATAAACTAAGGACACCTCCTTAAGGAGCTACACAGAGATTAAAGAAGACATTCACTCAGAGAGAAGAGAGAGGATTCTAGATACACATGTCTTAATTCGGTGTGTTGCTAGATACTTATAACTATACACAGGAACCTCTGATAAAGGACACTCTAAAATGCAGACAATCTATATGCAAAGGACACTTGTCAAGTCCCCAACTATATTATAATAATTACTCCATACAATTAAGGACAGTTTTAGGTTCCAATGTGTCCTTCAAGGAAAACTTAAGACTATTACTGAAACTGAGTTTAAAATTCAAATTCAGCTTTATAGACTGGAAATCTCTATAATTTATGTTAATTAATTCTGCATGTGTACTGTTTATAACAAATAAGTAAGTCTGCATGATTATTACAAGTATTATCTAATCAGCAAAAATATGAGATAACCATTGGAATGTAAACTAAAGATGATATTAGGAAAGGCTGACTTTTCCTGGAGAGATTGTGTGGCTAACATGTCTGCCTCTGTCCATGTTTCTGCACTGGAGTATACTAGTACCACTGTTAATAAACCAGAATACATCTACATTTACAAACACATTTTGTCTCAATACTGTTATCTCAAGCGTAAAATTCATTTCTAGCTAGGTCAAAAGTGGGTGTGGTAGGGCCAAAGAAAAATCACACACAGCACTTGCACATGTTGGCTACAATGCCTGTAATATTCCACACAGGACAGTTCCTGGGATCTTAGCATCTATCTTCTTTGTGCTGGACTGATGTCTTATTCTCACAGATTTTTCTATCCAAAAAACACTATTAGTGCTCTAAATCAAAGTAATAACAGTATTGTAGAAGAATATAGCCATATGTTCCAGTGTGAAATGTAATGTTACTCTACAAGGGTTGTCATCACACTGATAAATACTCTAATGCATCATTTGGGAAGGGATATGGCTCCTTTCTAGAATATGAGTGGCATTTATCATCAGATGAAAAGTATTCAAGTCTGGTAGCCTCTTGACACAGCTAAAAAAGCTTGTGCTAAGTTGATGAAGTAAATACACATTTGGTATACGGTAGATGTTTATGATGGAAGAGCATGGAAAAAACCCTTTACTAGGAAATATGATATTAATGAACCTTTGAAGAGATCAAAGTATAAAGTTCCTGCACTAGCTAATGATGACTGTCCTCAATTTGTTTATTAAGGAACGATTTATAATATTGCAGGTAACTGCTCATTACAGACATTATTCCAGCCAGAACACACGAACCAGTGAGCAACATAAACTTTGTTTTTTGAAACCCTTGATAGATGAATATGGCAAGAGTTATATAACTATCACTCATTAAAGCTCAGTGAGAAAAGCTTTAGTCTCACCGGCTGCTGACCTGCCAATAATTAGAAAAATAACATTGTTCCTTGGCCACAAGGTATCCTAGGTGCAAGTATCAAGGTGAACTTGTGTTGCTGCATCAGGTCACATGGAATCAGGTCTCTGTTGGTGCATCAGGTTACATCAGTCAGGCTCTGTCTGGTGCAGCAGGTCACATGAGGTTACATGAGCCAGCCAGGCTAGCTAGCTAGCTGTTGGTGCAGCAGATCACATGAGCCTATTGGTACATCAGGTCATATCTTCTCTCCACCTTTTAGTGAGAATGTGAGAATTTATTTTTTGGACTGAAAAATTTAGAGGAGTAAATGCAAAGACAGACAGCCATCAATCGACAAGTAAAATTTGGTGAGATATTAGTCAGTGTTCCTTATATTGATCGTTATGTGCACACTTTTCTACTGGATGTGATCAAGACTCAAAAGAGAGACAGTTGTAAACTTAACATCAGCTAACAAGTGTGAATTCTGTTTCCAGGAATGGGGTATCTTTATACTTTAATCATCAAGAACTCAGAATTATAAACTGGAGCAGGCTGGGAGGTTTCACCATGCTTTATGATGAAGAACCATTAATTTTGTTATAATATTGATCCCCAATAGCTCTGCAACATATCTATGTACATCTAGAGATCAACTCAGAAACCATTTCTATACCAGGACATACTAGCTAGTATAATCAGTCTCATAGCAACATAGTCATAAACTAATATCTGCTTTTCTATAGAATATTTATTTATTTATATTTATTTATTTATATTTATTTATTTATATTTATTTATTTATATTTATTTATTTATATTATTTATTTATTTACTGCTACTGCTGCTACTACTACTACTACTACTACTGTAAAAAAAAAAAAAAAAAAAAAAAAAAAAAATTGTGGTTTGATTATTATATGAGCACACAATAACAGTGAAGTCATTCTCGAGAAGAATTTTGATCGGGCGCCGGCGAAGATTTTGTCAGAATCGGACCGACCACGCCTCTATTAATAATAATGTGAAACTGAAACTTGCGCATCTTGAGAATAGTCCTCTGGTTCTAGTGCAATTACAAGGTTAGAGCTCCCTATATATAGTTCAATGTTAATAATATAGCTAACTGATCTCTGTGTTGGATGTTAGTGAGTTGGATGTAATTTTTCAATTAATGATTAACTGATTTAATTGTCTGTGTCATTCTTATCTCCTTATATCAACTGCTGCAATACATTATAGGAATGGAAATGCTGAATGACTCTATAATCATGATGGATGACTTGATAGATGGCTCCATAATCAATGACTCCATGACCTTGATGAATGATTCCATGACCATGATGAACACATCTGCATCGTCTTTTAGATGTGGTCTTCCACCATTCTTTCCTCCTGCCCTCAATATTCCTCAGGCCATCAACTACATCCAGGCAACCATTGCCATCACTGTTGGCCTTGTAGGATGCTTGTTAAACGTGCTGCTCCTCTTCACGATAATCAAGTACAAGAGTCTTCACCAGCGCCTGATGTATCTGGCATTGCAGATTGTACTGGTAGATTTACTTTACACTGTAACGATACCTCCAGTAATCTTCACCTCTGGTATCACTGGGGAATATCAGTTTGGAGACTTCATGTGTAATATCTTAGGATTTATCCATGATTTTTTTGCAATATTTCGGTTTACTATGACATTAATGCTAGCACTAGATCGATTTATATCCGTGTTCTGTCCTTTTTTCTACAAGAGGAATTCTTTTCATTTCATTTGTGTGCTCCTAGTGATAGTCTACATAGTATCTTTTGTTCGAGTCATCCTGCCCTTATCAGGCATCATGGGGTGTTTCCTCTACGTCCACACTCAGAAGACCTGCACAGCATTCTCTGGGTGTTCAGGTGGATGTTTCATACTCATTGTTTGCAGCAGTTTGTTCATTATTTCATCTGGAATGGTGTTTCCCTTGATATTGTACATCATTCTCTTCTGCAAGACTAAATCCCTCAAGAAAAAGATCAAGCTTGGTTCTGTTGTACCTTCACTAACAACATGCTCTACTGAAATTGCATGTAGCACAAATCTTAATTTCATCGAAGACAAGAAATCTTCTGTATTTAACAGCATGGGTTCTGATGAATTGGAAATCGAATTGACCAGTTTCAAAAAGAACAGCAAAAATTCAGTGAATGATGATATGTGCTTGGGGGATACTGGTACTGGTTTAGAGTTACAGCCAAATGATAGTGAACACAATGATAAAAGTTTACATTCTTCAGAAGAGTTAGTGAAGAATATTAGAGCTGAACCAGAGTACCAGCAACCTACAAATGTGGTGTCTCTATCAGAGGAGAAACGAGTTAAGAGAAAGAAGCACGTTTCTGTGCTAAGTGGTGCCAACACCAGGACAAATGTTACCATGTTCATCCTTCTCATGTCTGTTGTGGGTTGCACAACACCTGCAGCTTGTCTCTATGTAATCCAGTTCCTGTACTTGGAACCAGAACCAGTTTTATTCATAGTCAATATGCTTGTTGGAAGGACTTTTTTCAATCTGATTCCTGTAATTGATGCACTTGCTATCATGCGGCACAGAGATGTGAAGATAGTATTCCTGAAATGGTTCAAAAAGGATTAACTTATTCGGACGCTGTCACTTCCAATAAACTAACACTTCAAACTATAGTAGAGTGAAACAGCTTTACCTCTCCCTCCCTTTCCCTCAGAACATGTTCTCCTTTTTTCAGATCAAGTAAACTCATCATCACTTAGATACTAATATTATGTTTATACACATATTTTTAATCTCATAGCAAAACACTTCCTTGATGAGGACACTGAATACCTTCCCAGATATATAGAGGTGACCCAATGTGTCCTTTATAGAGAGGTTCCACTGTATATTACTTCTGAATTAAGGACAATCTCTATATAAAAGACAGTTTCCAAGGTCCCAATGTGTCCTTTATAGCCACTGTATATTACCTGTATGAAGGACATTCCCAATGTGTGAGGTTTCATATTAAATAGTTGTTAAGATTGTTTTTGTAGGTACTGACAGTGACTTGAGGGGACATTGAAAACTGGTCCTATAAAGACATGAAGAAATGGGAATAACTTAATTAATTTGCTTAGTATAAGTTAACAGGAAATGAGGATTTTGTGTCAGCTATGTTTATGCTGATGGATATGCACTG
This sequence comes from Diacarnus erythraeanus, assembly GCA_964016965.1. Lineage (NCBI taxonomy): Eukaryota > Metazoa > Porifera > Demospongiae > Poecilosclerida > Podospongiidae > Diacarnus > Diacarnus erythraeanus. The sequence goes on from OZ024677.1 coordinate 312,876, forward strand.
TCTACTCTTAGATATGCGCTGACCTTTTCACCCATTGAAAGGAAATATTGTATTTACTCAATGGTAGTAAGTTACACTCTGTAGGCTACTATGTAATGAATATCATAACAATAGCTAAACTGTAAAATAAAACAATAACACTTATTACTGTGCAGTGTCACATATTCATATTTTCAGAACACCTGTCATGACACATTCATATTCACAGGAACCTGTGGAACCTCTCGATTCTGGACATCAGGGACAAATTAAAATAAGAGGAAATCTACTGTATACAGAGTTATTAGGCATACAGAAGTATCCTCATTTCAGGGGTTTAGAATAGAGGAATTAAGATGTGTTAGACGTACAGATTTCAAGAGTTTAAAATAAAGGAGTTCCCCACTGTGTCTGTAGAAGGGTTCCACTGCAAGCAGCTATTTTCTCATTTCAGGAGGTTGGAATGTATACAGAGATGTACTCATTTTTATTTTATACTGTTAGTTTGTTGACTTGCCATGTCAACTTTACACAAAGTCATCCATTACTTGTTTTTAAGATTTTTGATGAAAACTTAGCCAAAATGAAAGTCAAAACATATCATACTGGATAGATACAAGTTCTTTAGCCGCTGCCTGGGAATCATTGCAGGTCTCTAGAGGAAACATTGCTCACATCCCACTGAACAAAGTGAAAGTAACTCATTTTAAAGTATATGTAAATTTTACTACTAAGTTGCTAAAGTATGCACACAATTTATAACAACATTACTATATACAGATGGTGCAAAGTACTCCAGTGAGCGTAAACAGCTATTACTGCACACAGTCTGGCAGACATATTATAACAAATACTAAAGTTGGTTAGACAGGATTTCCTCTTATAGTGTTTGTTATATGCATGTGTTTGCTGTGCATGTGTGTATACTATGCATGATGTAGAGGCGGATACAGGGAGTGGCAAAAGGGGGCAATTGCCCCCCTTCACCCCCCCCCCCCCCCCCAACCTTTTATGTTGTAGCATAATAAGTTCAAACATAGTTTTGTGTGTGGCTGTGCTGCCATGCTACATGCAGTGTGATTAAAACAATTTTGTACATTGCACATAATTATTGTACATGTGAATATCCATTAGAATGAGATAGAGAGCCTGGCATGTGCTCAGTGTATAGCAGACCTGAACATTTTACATACAGCTCATGGGCCACATCTTCCCCAATGGTTGCCCCTGCCTGGCCCACCTAAGAACGTATATCAAAACATAGGCCTCCTGGACCTTTTTGCTGTGCATGAAGCTATGTTGCTTTTATTTTGAAAAGATTGCCATTTTTAAGCACTTGCTAGTAGCAAACTAGCTATTCACAAGTTCAAGTTATTACTCTCCAACACAACTCAGGTTTCTCATGTGCCCCCTTGGTAAACATTAATTGCTCATCCTTAATGTATAAATAGCTGTGCTTCATCAGGAAAAAGAGCCTCTTCAACATAATACCTGGAATTAAATAATGACATAAACCAGAAGGCAAAAAGTTCAATGGCTGAGAAGCAGCTACAGACTGAGGAGTTTCTATCTGAAGGACTCACTTTCTGAAACATTATTTTTCTCCTAAATTGTATCCAAATATAGCTACAATCTTTCATATCTAGTCAGTAGCTAACTGCTACAATTGAAAGAGCAAACTCAGCCCTCAAGTACATAAAGGCTCCCAAGTTGTCTATGATGGGCCAAGACCAGCTCAATGCTCTATTCTGTTGTATGTTCACAAGAATTTTCTTATTTGCAATAATGATGTAATTTGATTTATAGGCCAGTCCATTTCCAAGAAGACCAACTTTCATTAATTTTTTGTCATAATCTAATTTTGTGTGACAAATTATATAGTTAGTACAGAAATATTCAGAAGTGAACATATTTATGAATCATGAATGCATGTCTCATATTGCCTCCCCCCACTGACCGCCTTAAATCTTTTACAATATCATTGCTTCAAAATCCTGGATCCACCACTTGCTGTGTTTATATGTGTGTGCATGTGTGTGTGCATGTGTGTGTCCATGTGTGTGTGCATGTGTGTGTCCATGTGTGTGTGTGCATGTGTGTGTCCATGTGTGTGTGCATGTGTGTGTGCATGTGTGTGTGCATGTGTGTGTGCATGTGTGTGTGCATGTGTGTGTGCATGTGTGTGTGCATGTGTGTGTGCATGTGTGTGTGCATGTGTGTGTGCATGTGTGTGTGCATGTGTGTGTGCATGTGTGTGTCCATGTGTGTGTGCATGTGTGTGTGCATGTGTGTGTCCGTGTGTGTGCATGTGTGTGTCCATGTGTGTGTGCATGTGTGTGTGCATGTGTGTGTGCATGTGTGTGTGCATGTGTGTGTGCATGTGTGTGTCCATGTGTGTGTGCATGTGTGTGTCCATGTGTGTGTGCATGTGTGTGTGCATGTGTGTGTCCATGTGTGTGTGCATGTGTGTGTGCATGTGTGTGTCCGTGTGTGTGCATGTGTGTGTCCATGTGTGTGTGCATGTGTGTGTGCATGTGTGTGTGCATGTGTGTGTCCATGTGTGTGTGCATGTGTGTGTCCATGTGTGTGTGCATGTGCGTGTGCATGTGTGTGTCCATGTGTGTGTGCATGTGTGTGTCCTTGTAATGATCACTGACTATTTATATTATTATAACTCAGTGCCTCCAAGTATAAGCATTGTTGCATATTTATATGCAAAAGTCAAGGTCGATAAGCAAGTAAGCAAATGTGACACAAAATAAGCAATGACCTCTGACATAGAGTACTGATTGAATCAAGACCAAATTTTGATCCTCACTTTCTACGTACAGAGACTAACTATATCATCTCTCATAGGCTGTCACTTTAATAAGACCTGGAAGTGCTGTGAGAACAATAAATTTAAAGACTCCTTACTGATTGCTACAAAGAAATGTACTCATGAAAGAAAAACATGCACTATAAAACAGGGCTAGCCACTTACCTTGTTCATAATAATATTATAATAACAATGTTATATGTGTATGCAAACTGGGGCTAAAATAAGCAAAAATTGTTTATTTTATACGCTTATCTAAAGTTATTACTTGGAAGCTCTGATAACTCTCTCCTGGTACAGTCCAATCACATAATTTTGAAGACCCTTTACCCAAACTATCAGCGGAGCGATTCGGAGTAGCATGAGAGTGATCTTTTGGCAAGAAGCTGAATATTACTTGTCCATGTTTCTAGGCATGTTAATGTTTGTTTCTTCATATTTTTCAGCTCAGCTGAACTAAAGATAACTAGCTAGCTAACAGCAAAGAAAGAAAGAGAGAAAGAAATATTCAATAAGATCCTTTGACCCCAATTGCCAAAATCCTCCCTATGGAGTAGAGTGAGTAATGGAGAGAAGAACTGGAATACTGTTTTGAACAAACTAATGTTTATTACAGACACTGATTTTTATTTGCATATACTGCTCTGCCTCATGCTCAAGATTACCTAGTCCCAGTATAGCTAGCTATGCGGTGTAAGTTAACTCATTGATTTTATAGAGGATTGAGAAAGTCCTTTTTTAAAGAGAGATTCCCTACCCTCTTTGGAATAGAAAACTTACCATATGACTTCCACTTCAGATTCTCAAGTCATCCTCCAAATTCTTTCCCTCTGAATTCTCTCTGTAATTTTTAACCTTTTCTTGTATATTTTGCAGATCAATAGGGTCTAGTTTACGACAACTACCATGAGTCAGTCCAACATTTTTTATTCTAGTTTGTTTTTTTAGCCTTCACACACATCCTCTTTAAAGTGGCCAAGTCAGCTTCATGTAAGTATCTCTTATTCTAGAAATGTCACATGAGAAAGTGCTAAAGTCAGTGCTGAGTATGAATACACATAAGATGCAAGAAGTTCTAAGTATTAGCCACAAAAATCACTATAGAGAGGTCTGTTAGGACTCATAGAATAGGCTCCCCTTCTTTGATCTAGTGATCTTTTTAGGAGTAAGTCAGCATCATTCCTGTGGTTCATCTAGTGGTTGTGACAATACCGTAGATCCGGTTAATTTCACTGTCACTTTAATTTTGCTATTTTCATGATAGGTAAAGGAAAGCGAAAATAAAAAACTTCAATAATTTTATGTACAAATTCAAAAATGGAAATCTCTCCCGCCCAGTGAAAATAAAAAAACGTGAATTGCTTCATAATTTTATGAGATCAGTGAAAATAAAGTGTCTTGAAAATAACTGGATCTACAGTATCCATAACCAGTACATTTGTCAAATGTCACTATATATAGCTGGCAAACAGCATTTTTTATTACAAGAAGAAAGAATGTAACTGAAGAGTATGTACAATGGCTGGAGAAGCAATCAGACAACTGGAAGAGCAGCTGAACTGTTCTATCTGCCTTGATACCTATAATGACCCCAAAATGCTTCCACACCTATTGCAGGAAATGTCTGGTGAATCTTGTTGTCAGAGACCAGAAGGGAGATCTCTTGTCCAATCTGTCATCAGACCACACCAGTTCCAGCCAATGGAGTGACAGGCCTCCAGTCTGCATTTCAGACCAACGAATACTTACGAATACTTACAAATTAGAGACGATCTCATCAAGAACTATAAGAAAGTTTATGCAGCAGGAGATCCTGATCCATCATAGTGCCAAGTTACAGGTAGAGGTCTGGAGACAGCAGTTGTCAGGGAGAAACCTACTGCTGTTTTACAAATTAGTAGTGAACCTTGTAGTCATCCCATCAAGTCATTAGAGTGTGAGCTTGTTTCCGAGTCCATAGTGATGGGCAACGTAGAAAGAAGAGGACAGAACCAGTATGAAATAGAATATCAGCCAACAGTGAAGGGTAAGCGCCAGTTCCATGTGAAAGTGGAGGGCCAGCACATTAGAAGAAGTCCATTTTCTGTAGCAGTGAAATTACCAGTGGAGAAGTTTGGCAATCCAATCCTAACTATGAACAGGTTGAAGAGACCTTGGGGAGTAGTAGTGAACCAGAGGGGGAGGTAGTGGTAACTGAGAATTATGGACATTGTGTCTTTGTATGTGGAATGAAGCTTCAATCATTTGGCACACAAGGTTCTGGTCATAGACAGTTTAAGTATCCTCGTGGTGTTGTAGTAGACAGTGAGGGGAATATTCTAGTGGCAGATACAATCATCACATTCAGAAATTTGCAACAACTGGTGAGTTCCTCACAGCAGTTGGTACTGAAGGTAGTGGTCCTCTACAGTTTCATATGCCTTCAGATGTTACATTCAATGCTACAAACAGCAAGTTGTATATAGCTATGTGATAGATCATTGATGTACAAGATGGACTCTGACCTCACCTTCAGAAATAAAGGCAGTGGTGAAGGACAGTTTGAGTATCCATGGAGTATAGCCTGTAACAGCACTGGGAAGGTGTATGTAACTGATGGAAATAACATAACAATCAAATTCAAGTCTTCACAGCTGGTGGGAAGTTTTTTGAATGTTTGGTAGATATGGTGAAGGTAGAGGGGAATTGATTTGTCCTGTTGGTATTACAGTTGACACTAATGAAATGATAATAATAGTGTATCTATGTTAGTGAGGCTATTGATGGGCGTGTCTCTGTTTATCTGTGAAGGCCAGTTTTGGAGAGTTTCCAAGAAAATTTGTTGGACTAGCAGTAGATAACTGTGGAGTAGTGTATGTGTGTGATCATGATAACCATGTTTTTACGTAGTACATATGTACCTGTATCATTGCCCACCATTATGAATATGAATAGCTATGTATCATCATAAAGTAGCTACAGCTCTATCCATTGTACTCATGCACTATTTATTGTGTGTACCTGTCCTTTATATTTCCACTTAATATTATGATCTGTTTATTTATTGTAGTGATTTCAATAAAGGTGTACTCTGACAGTGTGTGTGAGTAGAATACTAAAGCCCTCCATCTTGATTTAAACCACAGGAACTCTTGAGGAGTCTTAACAGACTCTCCAAGTAATCACTACCTCCATAGAGTAGACAAATGAATTCTTCACTCTGACTTTATTATACATTTCTAACCTCTTAGATATAGACCAGTTGGGAAGACAGTGGCAGGAACACTTTCCCATCCTTCCTTGAGCCCAACCCCCCTCCCCATGGAGATTTCAAAAATACTTCACTGACAAAATGAATCAGTTTTAATCTCCACTAAGCTAGTGTCTTTAGCACTGTCAATAGTTGGTGAATAGGCAGTCTGGTCTAGCAAAGGTCAAGTAGGTCAAAGTAGCAAAGGTCAAGAGGTGCATTTGACACCCTTTTACACTCTTTTTGATAAAGAAATTGACTAGTTAACAAAGTATTTCAACAGAAAAAGTGCTTTACTGAACAATTAGACACATGAGAATTAAACATTATTCCAATGAAAGATGCTGAGGGCCATTCTGTTGAAGATCAGCATCTTATATGCTACCATAAAGTTTTTTATTCCCCACTGTACACTGTGAATACCATATTACTAGCTTACCACTGCATACTCGGCCATTTGCATCCAGATCACATCTAAAGTTGTCACACTGACAAGCATCTCCTGATATAATCTGACCAGGTACTGGACCCGGATCACAGATGCAAATACAATCACACGTCCCCCTGCCAGAACAAGTCTCATTCTCCACACCACCTCTCCTAAAATAAATGATGCTCAGTCACTAAATTAACATATTCGATGATAATTAATTTTCTATAACTATATAAAAAAATTTCACTAAAATTAACAATAAATGACTGTTAAATAGAACACAACTGCTGGAGGTCTCAAGGAAACAAATGAAGAAAATATTTTTTGTCATTATTTCAAGTAATTAGAGTTTTCTATTAGTCCTCATTTAGAACTTACGGACAGTCCAAAGTAGCTCTGTTTCCTATAGTCTGACTACATTGAGAACCACATCTGTAAAACAATAAGTTAGCATAAAGGGCTATAAAAACAATGTTGCAAACTTAAAAGGGTTAAGAATGTGTACTATCAAACAGGATGCTTCTATGTGTAAATTCCTTACACTACATCATTACTATGATATACACCTGCAATATACCATAATAATATATACACCAAGATTACTATAATATACCATAATAATATAACAAGATTACTGTAATATACCATCATAATTACTGTAATATACCATGAGATACCATGAGAATACTATATAAGGAAATTTACACATGCCAAACATCCCTCAAACAGATTTGGTTTATTATTAATGTATAACAGCAGGCTGGAGAGCATATTTGACATCTGAATGCTTAGTTTTGCCTTATCCTCTTGAGCAGCAGAGTGGTATGATCCTGGGCCTTACCCTTGAGCCACTTAAATAAAAGCAGAAGTATCATTCACACTAGGGAAAGGTCTAAAGAGGTGGGGGCAAGAATCTGACAAGTGGGAGACATATACCCCCTCCCACCATTCCCTAGCGACCATGAAACCCTAATCCCCACAATATTATTAATGATTGGTTTACTGTAATTAATAATAATATTATAGTAGAACTTACTTTCCAGGATCACACTCACAAACTCCACAACTCCGAATTCCCATCCCACTACACTCACCCGCACTACGCTCCTACGTAACAAAATTATACATCATATTATATTAATATTATACAGGTCTCACTGGAATAATATAATAGAGAGGTTACTTGCTTATACTGTGACCTCTATAGACAGGTCTCACTGTAATAGAGAGGTGGCCTGATTATACAGTGACCTCTATAGACAGGTCTCACTGTAATAGAGAGGTGACCTGATTATACAGTGACCTCTATAGACAGGTCTCACTGTAATAGAGAGGTGACCTGCTTATACAGTGACCTTTATAGACAGATCTCACTGTAGTAGAGAGGTGGTCTGCTTATACAGTGACCTCTATAGACTGGTCTCACTGTAATAGAGAGGCGACCTGCTTATACAGTGACCTCTATAGACAGGTCTCACTGTAATAGAGAGGTGGTCTGCTTATACAGTGACCTCTATACATGCACAATATTTACCGTAGAAGTGACTGCACAGTCACAGTTACAAATGATAGTATATTCAAGCACGAAAGACCCAAATGACGGAGAAGTAACGTCTTGTCTGACACTATAAAATGAAGATATTCAGTAAAGAGTCAAGGTAATTTACTATATGAACATACACAGTTCCATTCTCCATAGGATTACATCGAGTGAGAGTAACGGTGACTGCAAACGTAACACTGGAGTCTATTTCGACGTTGTCACAGCCATCCATGACTTGGTTAGACCTGGAAGGAAAAAAAAATCCCAGATACTCACATTAGACTCAAGATCTCTTTACAAAGAGCTATTTATAAGGATGTTGTCACAGAGTATTATGGAATAATTAATATACATGTACAGTGAACCCCTCTATTCTAACCCCCTGAAATACACCTCTGTATACAGTGGAACCCCTCTATTCTAACCCCCTGAAATGAGGACACCTCTGTATACAGTGAAACTCCTCTATTCCAACACCCTGAAATGAGGACACCTCTGTTTACAGTGCAACTCCTCTATTCCAACAACCTGAAATGAGGACACCTTTGTATACAGTGAACCCCTCTATTCCAACCCTTGAAATGAAGACACCTTTGTATACAGTGAAACCCCTCTATTCCAACCCTTGAAATGAGGACACCTCTGTTTACAGTGGAACTCCTCTATTCCAACCACCTGAAATGAGGACACCTCTGTATACAGTGGAACTCCTCTATTCCAACCACCTGCAATGAGGACACCCCTGTATACACCTCTATTTCAACCCTCAAAACGAGGACAACTCTGTATGAAGTGGAACCCCTCTATTCCAACCCTTGAAATGAGGACCTCCTCCTGTCTGAATTGTATGTATTATAGAAAGAGGTTTATGTATTTTAGCTCAAGGATCTACACTACAATTAATAGCCCCTGCCCCGCCTTGAAGGTTAATTTGACTGGTTGTAGAAAATACCATCAGAAAGCTCTTTAAATGAGCAACATTTTGAGAAAAAGCAACTTTCTAGGACAAAGTAGAGGATAATTATGAGCAGATA
>OZ024677.1:322111-372111 GCA_964016965.1 Diacarnus erythraeanus
CAGAGTCTTAAGTACAGCATCCTTGAATAAAGACATTAGCTACTCATCAATAGTTCAAATGACAGTGGTCATAAGTCGGGTGCTTCTATGTGTAAATTTCCTTACAGTATTCTTATGCTATATTACAGTATTCTTATGCTATATTACAGTAATCTTATTATATATTATTGAATATTACAGGTATATTACAAATGATGCAATGTCCAGAATTTACACATAGAAGCACCCCATAAGTCAGCTCTGGTTGTAAGTTTTAAGGGAGAAAGTGTATAGTAGCTAGCTAGCCAGAGAAAGTATGAGATAGACACCAACAAAAAAAGTGTTTGGTTCTGGATTTCTGTGCAATCCATATCTGTGATCCCACACACTAGCTAGATGACCAAGAGAGAGCTGGATTTTAGGCCAGTGTTAATAATAGTCCTGTTTCTGGTCAGGATTTCCCTTCACAACCTAGCTGGTTGATTATTATTCATTATGTCATGATTAAAATCAATTTTATGAACGGATACTCTGCCAAGGAAGTACAATTTTCTTTGAGTATTCTGTGTAGTTTAGCAAAGTCATCTTGATCGAAAAACTATCTAGGTTTTGAAGTAGCAGCTAGCAGCTAAAACTAAGCTAAACACAAAACTATCAGCACTAAGCATGCAGCTGAGTCAAAGGACTTAGGACTCTTAAAAATTGAATAATGAACGGTGCTATTAATTGACCATAAACAGGAACATAGGCGGCGGAACCGTGGGGGCAGTGGGGGCACTTTCCCATCCTAAATTCAATGACATAACAATTGTACACAACAACATGACCATACAATAGGCAATGATAAGACCTGGTCCACTCTTGTAGTTAATTAACAGGCCAGCTGTAAAATTTTATAATCATAAAGAAACACTAGTGCCGATGATCTATTTTGATCACCACTGCCACCAGTGAACACCTGTTTTCAATTGTTGAAACATACCTGTTCCACTATGTCCAAAAAATATCATGTTATTACATACACAAACTCCCAGACACCTTTATATCATCAAACTCTTGATGACAAAATTTTCTATTTTTGTGTCATCATTGAAACATGATGGTAGGAGTCATAGAGTGTGACACTCTTGACCACAGATCTAGTTGACCTGCTCCCATACTTAAAATCATCTTCCTCCCCTATGCAGGAATGTCATTAACACTGGCCTTATCTGGCCTCTCCTACATATAACCACCTAACCATAGATTTTATTGATATATGACCAAACTGGACACAACACACCATGGGAGAAAGGGTATGGTAGAAGTGATGTCATAGTAATAGCTAGATATCTTAGGGGACATAATCATTGCTGCTAATAATATAGAAATATTCCGCAGATATCTTTAGCTAGATAATGGGATATTTATTGTTAAAGCTTCCGCACATACGACCTAGATATCATGTTCTACAAATTAGAAATTGAGAAGCCAGTGAAAGTAAAACATACACAAGGTTCACCAAAAATACACCACCAAAGTTGAAGAGCAAACTAGTATAGTGCGTTCTCAAGAAGACTGTTCGGAGAAAACCGTGAAGCTTGCACGTGTGGGCGGTTAACGCTGTACCCACAACGACGTAACGGGGTAGCTCTAGGTAGGTTTTTACTTCGAGAGCAATAAAGTAAATAGCAGACTTAGCTACCATATATTCTCTCATCTGACGCTGAGCAAGACAACAATGAATACATCTTCTAGATGTAATCTTCCAGTCTTTGCTATCCCTCAGGCCATCGACTACATCCAGGCAACCATTGCCATCACAGCTGGCCTTATAGGATGCTTATTAAACGTGCTGCTCCTCTTCATGATAATCAAGTACCAGAGTCTTCACCAGCGCCTGATGTATCTGGCATTGCAGATTGTACTTGTAAATTTACTTTACACTGTAACGATACCTCCAGTAATCTTCACCTCTGGTATCACTGGGGAATATCAGTTTGGAGACTTCATGTGTAATATCATAGGATTTATCCATGATTTTTTTCCAATATTTTGGACTACTATGACCTTAATATTAGCACTAGATCGATTTATATCTGTGTTCTGTCATTTTTTCTACACGAGAAATTCTTTTCGTTTAATCTGTGTGCTCCTAGTAATGGTCTACATAGTATCTTTTGTTCGAGTCATCCTGCCCTTATCAGGCATTATGGGGTGTTTCCTCTACGCCCACACTCAGAAGACCTGCACAGCATTCTCTGGGTGTTCAGATGGATGTCTCATACTCCTTGTTTGTGCCATTTTGTTCACTGTTTCATTTGGAATTATATTTCCATTAATATTGTACATCATTCTCTTCTGCAAGACTAGATCCCTCAAGAAAAAAAATTGAGCTCGGTTCCATCGTACCTTCACTAATAAAACCCTTTAATGCAATTACACATAGCTCAAATCTCAATTCCCCAGACAAGAGATCTGTATTGAATAACATTAGTTCTGAAACTAGTTTCAGGGGCAATGAAAAGTACTTGGGGGAGACTGGAACTGGTTTAGAGTTACAGCCAAATGATAGTGAACACAATGATAAAAGTTCACATTCTCCAGAAGAGTCAGTGAAGAATATTAGAACTGAACCAGAGTACCAGCAACCTACAAATGTGGCATCTCTATCAGAGGAGAAACAAGGACAGAAAAAGAAGCATATTTCTGTGTTAAGTGGTACCAACACCAGGACAAATGTTACCATGTTCATCCTTCTCATGTCTGTTGTGGGTTGCACAACACCTGCATGGTCTCTCTATGTAATCCAGTTCCTGTGCTCTGAATCGGAACCAGTATTGTTCATAGTCAATATGCTTGTTGGAAGGACTTTTTTCAATCTGATTCCTATAATTGATGCACTTGCTATCATGCGGCACAGAGATGTGAAGATAATATTCCTGAAAAGGAATAACTTATTCAGAGACTGTAAACTAACACTTCAAACTAGTGAAACAGCTTTACCTCTCCCTTCCTCCTTGTTTCAGATCATGTAAACTCATCTTCACTTAGATACTAATTATGTTTTTACACATTATGAGCATAATAGGTAAAATTCCTGGAATTGATAGCAAAATATTTCCTTAATGTGGTAAACTCAATTATTACGTATTATTACATCATTACTCATTTACAGTATATAGCTACTCATGTGCATGTGTAATTCTTTCAGTTCTAGTATTCAGTTCTGTATAGTTCTCAGTATTGTGAAGTTATCATTCAGTTCAATAATCTTTTTGTGTGTCTCTATAAATGACACAGCTGCAAGCATGCTACAAATACACGACATATACAGTTGACCTTATGGGTGTAATAAGAGTAACACTAACATTTCGATAAGTACGAGCCACTGTAAGATCAAATGGAGGACTTGGCATTTACCCATCACAAGTCTTGAGATTCCCTCTGCATCTCTGACAAACACAAATATTGCCTTTTATGAACTTTAAGTACAAATGATTTACATTTTTGGAGGTGATGGTTGTTGTGCTGCTGTTGGTGGTGGTGTCAGTGGAACAGAGATAAGAGGTTGATAACTTTAGTTCTCATTAGCAACTCGATCAATTGATGAAATCTATATCCACATGCTGTCTTTGAGAATATAGGAAGCTGTTTATCATCATTGTACTATATTTGACCGAAAAATGTTTTCTCATCAAATAATTGATCCTATATATAAAAATGGTGATATGTTCATAAACATCATCTAGGAATACTTCTAAATATTTGATAGTACTTCTATAATTATACTTAAGAATAGGCCAGTCCTCTACACTCAAAAAAAAAAAAAAAAAAAAAAAAAAAAAAAAAAAAATGCTAGCAAGCCCTTTGAAGTACAGTCCAAAAAAATAAAACAAACAAAAAAATGAAAATTTTACAATGCTTACTTATAAGGCCAGACTAATTGAATGTTATTTCTCACTCTTAAATCCTCAAAAAATTTTATGCTATGTTAAATACAAATTTACATAGCATGTATCTTTGTAGGCATGTGCCTAAAAAATTCGGGTATTAGGGAAGAAATGAGAAACAGATTTCTTAATGAAGCATATGGTGAATTTCTCATCTAGAGCCACGAGGGTTAGGGGCTAAGGGTTTTGGACTAAAAGATTTGGGAATTAGCTAGTCCTTTCACTACTTGGTAGCTAACTAAAATTTGTGCAGATTACCTGTTAGCTCCTGGCACTGCACCATCATGATCAGAATCCTCAGACTCGCTAGAAATTATAATGATGTCCATGGGTACAAAAATAAAATAAACAAACAAAAAATGAAGTACAAACAAAAAATGAAGTACGTACAAACAAACACGCTGTCTCGCTCCACGTGGTCTGCCTACGATCGCAATGCGCATGCTCACATAGTGAATCAAGTCCAATCCAGTCCAGAGTCCAGGTTTTACAGTGATATTGATAATGGCAAATTGGCGACAGTCCCTGGGACACTTTAAGAGTATGCTAGCTAGTCAGAGAAAGTATGAGATAGACACCAACGAGGAAAGTGTTTGGTTCAGGATTTCTGTGCAATCCGTATCTGTGATTCTCACTCACTAGAGAGACAACTGCTGACCAAGAGAGCTGGATTTTATAGTGTAGAGAGTCTGGCCTCTACTACTATAACAACCAAACCATAGATTTTCTCCTGAACACTTACAGCTATTATCATTATTAGGAAAACACACACCATATTGGGTTGATTGGGAGAAGGGTTAGATAAAAGGTGGTAGAAGTGACATGAACATATGTAATAGCTAGCTACTAGCCAGATATTGTCAGGGGACATAGTCTTTCTTGCTAATAGATTCCAGCGCACCATTAGCTACAAATAATTAATTGACATCTAATTAAAGCCTGTAGGAGTGAAATAAACATACTGTTAGCTATCTAGATGTTCAGAGCAGTATTCTAGAAATTGAGAAGCCAGTGGAAGTAAAACACACAGAAATACACCACCAAAGTTGAAGAGCAAGCTAGTATAGTGTATTATTCTCAAAGAAGTCTGTTCGAGAAAACACACCGTGAAGCTTACCCGTGTCATTGTGATGGGCGGTTGACGTAACGGAAGGTATCATCTACCGTGTGATGCTGAGCAAGTCCATATAATCACAATGAATACATCTTATAGATGTGATCTTCCTCCAGTCTTTCCTCCTGTCCTCAATATCCCTCAGGCCATCGACTACATCCAGTCAATCATTGCCATCACTGCTGGACTTGTAGGGTGCCTGCTAAATGTGCTGCTCCTCTTCATGATAATCAAGTACAAGAGTCTTCACCAGCGCCTGATGTATCTGGCATTGCAGATTGTACTGGTAAATTTACTTTACACTGTAACGATACCTCCAGTAATCTTCACCTCTGGTATCACTGGCGAATATCAGTTTGGAGACTTCATGTGTAATATCATAGGATTTATCCATGATTTTTTTGCAATATTTCGGTTTACTATGACCTTAATACTAGCACTAGATCGATTTGTATCCGTGTTCTGTCCTTTTTTCTACAAGAGGAATTCCTTTCGTTTAATCTGTGTGCTCCTAGTAATGGTCTACATAGTATCTTTTGTTCGAGTCATCCTACCCTTATCAGGCATCATGGGGTGTTTCCTCTACGTCCACACTCAGAAGACCTGCACGGCATTCTCTGGGTGTTCAGATGGATGTCTCATACTCTTTGTTTGCACCATTTTGTTCGCTGTTTCATTTGGAATAATATCTCCCTTAATATTGTACATCATTCTCTTCTGCAAAACTAGATCCCTCAAAAAAAAAATTGAGCTCGGTTCCATCGTACCTTCACTAACAAAACAATTTAATGCAATCACATGTAGCTCAAATCTCAATTCCCCAGACAAGAGATCTGTATTGAATAATGTTAGTTCTGGAACTAGTTTCAGAGACAATGAAAAGTGCTTGGGAGAGACTGGAACTGGTTTAGAGTTACAGTCAAATGATGGTCAATGCAATGATAAAAGTTTACATTCTCCAGAAGAGTCAGTAAAGAATATTAGAGCTGAACCAGAGTACCAACAACCTACAAATGTGGTGTCTCTATCAGAGGAGAAACAAGGACAGAGAAAGAAGCATATTTCTGTGCTAAGTGGTACCAACACCAGGACAAATGTGACCATGTTCATCCTTCTCATGTCTGTTGTGGGTTGCACAACACCTGTATGGATTCTCTATGGATTCCAATTCCTGTACATGAAACCAGAACCAGTTTTGTTCATAGTCAATATGCTTGTTGGAAGGACATTTTTCAGTCTACTTCCTATAATTGATGCACTTGCTATCATGCGGCACAGAGATGTGAAGATAATATTTCTGAAGTGGTTCAAAAAGGAATAACTTATTCAGAGACTGTCTCTTCCAATAAACTAACACTTTAAACTATCTATGGTTTAGTGAAACAGCTTTACCTCTCCCTCCCTTTCCCTCAGAACATGTCCTCCTTGTTTCAGATCATATGTAAACACATCATCACTTAGATACTAATAAATATTATGACATATTTTTAATCTCATGCATAGCAAAACACTTCCTTAATGAGGACACTGAATACCTTCCCAGAGGTGACCCAATGTGTCCTTTATAGAGAGGTTCCACTTTGTATTATCACTGAATTGAGGACAATCTCTATATTATTACCAAGGTCCTTATGTATCCTTCATAGAGAGGTCCCACTAATCATTATTATATTGGTGAAGGAGGTTTCACAGTAGTTATTATTAAATAGTTGTTAAGGTTGTTTTATAGGTACTGGCAGTGACTTGAGGGGACATTGGAAACTGGTCCTATAAAGACATGAAGAAATGGGAATAACTAGCTTAATTTAATTAATTTGCTTAGTATAAGTTAACAGGAAATCAGGATTTTGTGTCAGCTATGTTTATACTGTTGGATATGCACTGTTTACTCAAAAGGAAATAACTCATTGTATTGAATGGCAGTGATAGTCATAATGTAAGTTACACTCTGTATTGAATATCTATAACAATACACAACACTTTTACTGTGTAGACAATGCCACATATTCAGAACACCTGTCACGATACATTCATATTCACCGGAACCTGTGGAGCCTCTCTATTGTTAGTTTGTTGACTTGTCATGTCTACTTTACAAAAAGTCATCACTATAGCTACTTTTTAAAGACTTTTGATGAAAATGAAAGTTAAAACATATCATACTGCATGGATACCAGTTGTTTTTTTTTTTTTATATATATAGAGCTTCAAGCCACTGCCTGGGAAAGCATAGGACATGATTATTAAGCCACCTGACTAATATAGCAATGTTGTTATAAATTGTGTGCATACTTTAGCAACTTAGCAGTAAATACTTTCACTTTGTTCATATTTACTTTCAGCAGGATGTGAGCAAGTACTCATTTTATTGCCTCTAAGGACCCAGAATCCATGTGCAATGATTAATGTAGTTTTTGGGCATTATAGTTAGTGAGAGGATAAAAGCACCAAAATTTTTTTTGTGTGCTTCTTAGGTCATAATAAGCAATTTTGGCTGAGGAGCCCTTGCCAAATATTGCACAGGGCAAAATGGCAGCTGTATGATAATACTATGCATTAACATAAATTATTAAGTAGTCATGAGCAGTGCCTAAAATTAGATAAAATTATCACTGCCCAATTAATATTCACATACTATTAACAGCATATGAACAAGTTGAAATTTGACTTTGGGTAGAGTAGAAGATAGTGTGGAAAGAGCAACAGGTAGGCCTTGACAAAATTTGCTTAGCAAAATTTGAGCAAAATGGGCAGCCTGAAGAAACATGCAATTCCACAAGCAAAATAGAATGCCAATTTTGTCATAAAAGCAAAATGCTGCCAGTGAAGATGAGATCGATGTAATTGCTTGGTGCATGCTATGGAGCTACCCAAGTGGGCTAATGCTTTCAGGTTAGTACTGTTAGTCCAGCCATCTTCTGCTGCAGTTGAGAGAGACTTTTTGATTCTACAACACTTTATAGCTCAGCACTAGTCATCTTTGGAAGGCTACCTGGAACTCTTGAGTCTGTTATGTTACAATACAACCCAGCTCATTAGATTCACTAATAATAGTGCCAGCACTTTAATGACAAAATGGGTGAATCAGAAAAGCAAAATAGGTAGATAGCATAAAAGCAAAGCAAAATAGGCTGGGAAAAAAAAGCAAATTTCGTCAAGGCCTAGCAACAGGATGTGTGTGTTAATGTTGAGTTGCAGTACTGGGAGCTTGAGCTAGAGCTTGTATCAAGCTAGTGTTTGTCACTGCCCAATTGCAATTTATCACTGCCCAATTCTAATTTTATAGTCATAGAGTAACGCATTCTTGACTTCATAATTTTAATTTGTGATTAAAATTAATGACATCATCAAAGTGGTGAAATAAGCAGTCAGATGTCAATATGCAACCATGAGGAAGCTGACACAAGGATCGCTGTGCACATTTTGCATGCTTTGGAGCAGAGTACAAAGTGCGCACTGTGGATGTAGATGTTATAACTCTCCTTGTTGGTGCATACTTCAATTTAGCCATGACTCAACCTCAGGTTGATATTTGGGTTGCCTTTGGGTATGGGCAAATGTTTCCGCTTTTATAGCATAAATGCCATCTGTTCTAGCCTTGGGGCAGCTAAATCAAGAGCTCTTCCAGCATTCCATGCTATGACTGGGTGTGATACTGTGTCAGCCTTCAAGGGAAAAGGGAAAAAATCAGCTTGGCAAGCCTGGCAAGCCTATAGAGATGTCACTGACACATTTGTGTATCTTGCCAATCACCATTTTGTATGCAGACAATGACCACTTCATGAAGATCGAGAGACTAACTGTTATCATGCATGACAGAACCAGCCACCTCAGCAGTGTTAATGAAGCAAGAGATGCCATAAAATTCACTCTGTGGACAAAATACCACTCACACAAGATGCACTGTTTCAACACACTCGACGGGTACTGTATCAAGCAGGAATCTGGACACCCTGCACACAGGCACAGCCAACTATTCCTTCCCCAGAAGAGTTTGGCTGGACTATGGAGTCGGGGCACTGGATGCCTGTGTGGATTACACTTCCAGAGGTTTCAAAGGCATGCAGTGAGCTCATTAAATGTTCCTGCAAGGGTAACTGCATGAGAAGCAGGTGTGTCAAGGCCCATCTTAACTGTTCACCACTCTGTACTTGCAATTGCAATGTTAACACCAACTTCATGGACTCATAAATTACTACTGTAATGTCATGGAAGTGTCAAAAAAATCAATATTTGGACTATTTACACTTATAATATCATTAAGTTACTGATAATGGCAGCCATTTTGTCATTGCATGAGCATGCAAACATTTTTCAGAGGGCTCCTCGGCTAATATCAATTATTAGGTTATAATAGAGCCCTGTGCAAAAATTGGTACTTTTATCCACCTCATAACTATAATTTCACTAAGCCACCTGACTATTATACAGATGGTGTCAAGTCAGCTCCAGTGAGTGTAAACAGCTATATTGCACACAGTTAGGGGTTGGTGAATTATGCCGGCATAATTTCGAGCATAATAAGTGATTTCATAAATACTAGCATATGCTAGCATAATTGATAGATTTATGAGCATAATGAGGTATTTTTTAGCAAACAACAACAAAAACAACAAAAACAACAACAACAACAACAACAAAGAAACATTAGTTTCTATTGTACTGTAACATTAATGACAATCTTCCAGTGACTGGCTTTGGGACTCTTTAAATGAATTTTTGAGATCACTAAATACTCTTTCTATGGTGATCTGTCATGTGTGCAGGATGTGGTTGTGATTGAGATGACCTTTGGACCCTGTCTATGAGCATAATGTTGAGTATAATATGAGGTTTTTAGTAGCATAATTATTAAAATGATGAGCATTGCTAGCACAGTATAATAACAAAAAAATGAGCATAATTTGCCAATCCTTAATGGAAATGTGGATTTTGCTGATTTTGTCCAATTAAGACTAGTTATCCTTTATGAAATTTCTTTAAATAGTTCCCCTCTATCTCATGCACATAACATTCTATCATTCACAATAATGGTTTTCAGTGTCATAGTTTTGATTAGAAGATGGTGAAATTTTGGTTTCTACAACATTACCTTCCTGCACCCTCCCCTTGCAGTGGCCTTTGGCCACACAATCATCAGGTCCTTGTTTACTCTGTTAGACAGCAACCTAGCAACACTGTTGATATTAATCCTTAAACTACCACAGTTGTTGTTTTCTACAATAGATCACTTACCATATTATATATTATAAAGACTTTAAGAAGGGAGGGGCCCAGTCTGGGACGAGGATATCCTGCTCTCATAGTAGGGAGAGAGGGAGGGGTTGGACAAATACTAGATTGCACCTGTTTTTCTATTGGGTTTTAGGTATATAGTCTTTTTCGAGTGCCTTGTTTAGATTTTTTTTATAGGTATTGAATCTGGTATATGGTAGCATCTGCTGGCCTGAACCTCATCTAGCTAACTTTGGTGGAAGGGACGGTAACTCAGATGGATCGAATGTGGATGGTCTGGCCTAAAGTTGATAAATGTAATGCAGATTAGTGTAGTAGTACTACCTCTACCAGAATCACCACACTCTGGGTGACACTGTGATGCAAAAAAGATGTTTCCAAAAGAGAAAAGACCACAGTGTCACTAGTGTAAAGCTGAAATAGAATTAGCAGTTAATTAAAAAAGGAGTTTACTCTGTGATACAGCTGTTAGCTGGAACCACCTGGAAGCATGCCTTGCTAAAGTGGTTGATTGTTTTCAGGTCAAGTATAGGGTGAGTAAATTTAGCAGAAAGTTAGCACTCGTATTTAATAATCACACTGTAGTAGCTCCTGCAAATATCTCGGATTGCTCATTTCTTGCAATCACAATGGCAGGCGCACTAACTAGTCCTAACTTGCATTGATGGTGGATATGTACAATTAGTTTTCAACACCTACTTTAAGGGTTGCCCAAAATTGTAAATTATTATTGAACCCAAATAATAGTCAAACTAAGGTAACAGGCTTGTCTAACCTCCCAACCCCACCCCCTGATTCCAGTTATTACATTACACCTCTAGGTACAGCATCTTAAGTACAGCATCCTTAGACATGGCTAGAGTTTAAAAGAATAAAGACATTACCAATCAATAGTTCAAATAAAGTGCTCATAAGTCAACCCAGGTCGTAAGGAGAAAGTGTATCTAGCCAGAGAAAGTATAAGATAGTCACCAAGAAGGAAAGTGTTTGGTTCAGGATTTCTGTGCAATCCATATCTGTGATTCTCACTCACTAGATGGCCAAGAGAACTGGATTTTAGGTCAGTGTTAATAATATTCTTGTTTGTGGTCAAGATTTCCCTTGCTGGTGGTGATTATTATTATTCATTATGTCAATTAAAAAAATCAATTTTATGAACATGGATCTCTGCCAGGGCAGAACAATTTTCTTTGATGAACTGGAATATTCTGTGTAGTTTAGAAAAGTCATCTTGATCTAGAAACTATCTAGGTTTTGAAGTAACAGCTAGCAAGCAGCTAGCGGCTAAAGCTAAGCTAAACACAAAACTATCAGCACTAATTTGCAACTGCATGCAGCTACATACTTGTAGAGTCAAAGGTCTCTTAAAAATACAATAATGTGAATAATGATATATAGCTAACTTTTGAGCGGTCAATGCGGGTGGTTGACCAGAAACAGGAATGTCATTAACACTATAATATACTGACCAAACTGATTTAACAACACACCAATGGGAGAAGGAATACATAGTTCCCAACCGTCCCGACCGGGGCGGGACACTCCCGACTTTTCAGCAGAAGTCCCACTCCCGCCCTACTGAGAGCTCCAACAATGACTTGTCCCGACTTTGCCAAATTGCAAACTCATTTTTGCCAATTCAGCATTGATCATGTAAAAAAATACCCGATTTGCACTAGGCTGTAGCTATCTGATTGAAGTGCAAAGGTCAAATGAACTTCTAAACTGGGTGTGGTCTTGAGGTGTGGCTTCCTGTCCCGGATTTTGATCTGGAAAAGTTGGCAACTATGGGAATAGATAGAAGCAGAGGCGTATGAGGGTCAAAAATATTGGGGGGGGCTGAGTACCACGTGGCTGTTAGGCCAAGGCAAGGCGGAGGGTGTGGGAAGGGGGATGTGCTCCCTCCCACGCAGAGCACGAAGAAAATTTTGCTGGCATATGCATAAAATGGCAACAATGCTGTATAACAAATTAAGGACTATAATGTGAAGCAAAGACATTCAGTATTAAAATCTTTAGCAACTTTTTCCATATCACAGGAGTCAGTAAGGTTCTTATGAATGTGAAGCAAATGAGTCTTTGCTCAGACATGGACGAGTGTAAATATGTATTAACTACTTTGAGTGCAGAAAATGACCCTTCAGAAGTAGCTGATGTGATTGGCACGTTAAATATAACCTAGAATGTTATGCACCTCTGACAGCATTGACTTGTATACAACTTGGCTATTCATAGCTTCACATATGGTACGAATGGATGTCACCTTAATAAAAGTGGGCAGGGCTTGTAACAAGAAGAGAAAGTTCCTGATGAAGCTTCTCAAAGCTAATATCACTACTAGTTGGCTGATAAAACTCGGTAGGATCCACACAGCAAAGTGATTCACACACAGTTACCTGGGCATTAGATTGATCACAAGTAGCTACTAGCAGTAGAAGCTTCAGCTTGAACAAGGGGGGTAGGAAAGGGGGGTTCAATGGGGGCTGTAGCACCCCTAGTTTTTTTATGCTGCAGCACCCCTAGTTTTTTGTGGCTGTACCAATGGCATACATTATTTTTTGACAGCACCCTTTTATTCACGTTTGTTCCAGTTGACTTGTGTCCTTGTGGTTCTTTCTCTATGTAACAGTAGAGATTAGATTACATCATTGAATTGTGTATTGTTATTGTACTATACCTAACCCTAGTATATAGCCCATAGCAATAGTACAATTGACAATGATTTAATCTGTTACATGGAAAAGGAGCTGTCCATCCCTTCAATCTGTATACATGTGTAAATTAATGTAACACCCTGGTATCATGATCATGTGATAAACTAAGCAACCATGATCAGATGCCATGTCTAAGCTATAGCTAGCTATGTCTCAGAAGAGGCTGACCAGCTTTTTGGCCAAGGTCACAGTAAATGAATCAAGTTCAGCCAACTGTGAAGCAACCAGTGTGTGTCCTGATGATCAAATTTAAGTGTAGACAACTTTCTTAGCAGTAAAACAAAAATTGAATCCCCAGGGCCATGAAGTTAAAATTCCTATATTCTATAATAATAATGAAAGGAAAAAATCTGCTCCATGTGAATGTCCTTGTTGTATTGTTCCCTATCATCCACTGCAAATATCCAGATTTATGATTAGCTAGAGCAGTCAAAGACAAGGCAAACATGTCCAAATACAGCCTGGATGGTATACTAAATATCCTTGAATAAGTGTGCACACCACTTAAGACAGAATATTCTGCTCTATAGTTATGCCAGCATGCTGAAAAGTGAAATTTGCTGACTTTCAGTAAATCAAAATTTTATTAATGGAAAACTTAATTGTATATGCCCAAGTCATACACAACTGTCATTGCACTGTGCAGTGATTTTCCCCAAAATGGCTTTCCCTTTTGATAATTTGGGAAAGGAAATATCTATCCAATACCATTAAAGGTATTGAAAACTTGGTATTTTGATAATTTGGGAAAGGAAGTATCTATCCAATACCATTAAAGATATTAAAAACTTGGTAGCAACAGCAGAGAGGTCTTTTTCTTTTTTATGGATGCTTAAAACATACCTAGAAGCATAATGATATTATAGGTTGAATAATTATTTTTGTTGTATATTCAAAAGGACAAACTTGATTTATATAGCAACATATTGTCTTTTGAAAGCTTTCATAATATTAATATTTTTGTTGGTCTTTTTATGATAATTATAGCCTTAAATAATTGCCCCCCCTCCCCTCCCCCCCTTCCCACCCATTATAATTGCAGCAGCCCTACCTAAAATCATCTTCCTACTTCCCCCCCCCCCCCTGTTGAACTTGTAGATCCTCTGAATCTTCTACATCCACGGCAAGGCTCTCTAATGAGAGACTGGCCTGTCTAAACCTCTTGGTCATGTTGACTCAACAAGCATAGAGACTAGGCAAAGTGCATGCAGGTGTAGCTGCTTTGTTTGTGGTTTGGGTTATTACAAATCGATGGCAGTGTGAATTCTATTATAGCTAAGTGTGTGTCCACAATAATTTTGGCCAAAATATTGGGGGGGGGGCTCCAGCCCCTCCAGCCCCACCTTCCTACGCCCCTGACAGAGGTGGTTGAGGCTTTTTAGTTTTGGGGGGCTAAAGGTGAGGTCGTAGGGATTGCCCAAATATGCTAGCAAAATTTTGAGAATAATTTCAAAATTATGTTTTTTCACTCCTTGCTAACTCATGGACCTTAGCAGTATACATGTCACTGATGTCAGCCGCATGCAGGATGCATGGCGGGGAGTGGCCAAAAGCAGCTATTTATTCCTAGCTACCCACGCCCTTTTTATGATCTGCTAGCGTGAGGTCTTTTTCTCGCTCGTAGCACCAAGTCTCTGTGAGTGATAGCATCTAACGAAGACGTAGCGTATAGCTATTATTAGTTCAGTATTGATGCTAAACTTCCATCTCTTACTTAGCTAGCTATAGTTCATTGTTAATATTAGATCTCTCTGTTGGTTAGTCAGTTGGATGTAATTTTGCAATTGGCTGTTTTAAGTGTCTGTGTCATTCTTTCCTCCACAGGTATTAATTTTATATCAACAGCTGCAATACATTATAGAAATGGATATGCTGAATGACTCCATGACCTTGATGAATGACTCCATGACCACGATGAACACATCTGCATCCTCTTATAGATGTGATATCCCACCATTTTTTCCTCCTGCCCTCAATATCCCTCAGGCCATCAACTACATTCAGGCAACCATTGCCATTACTGTTGGCCTTGTAGGATGCCTGTTGAACGTGCTGCTCCTCTTCATGATAATCAAGTACAAGAGTCTTCACCAGCGCCTGATGTATCTGGCATTGCAGATTGTACTGGTAGATTTACTTTACACCGTAACGATACCTCCAGTAATCTTCACCTCTGGTATCACTGGGGGATATCAGCTTGGAGACTTCATGTGTAATATCATAGGATTTATCCATGATTTTTTCCCAGTATTTCGGACTACTATGACCTTAATACTAGCACTAGATCGATTTATATCCGTGTTCTGCCCTTTTTTCTACACGAGAAATTCCTTTCATTTAATCTGTGTACTCCTAGTAATGGTCTACATAGTATCTTTTGTTCGAGTCATCCTGCCCTTATCAGGCATCATGGGGTGTTTCCTCTACGTCCACACTCAGAAGACCTGCACAGCATTCTCTGGGTGTTCAGATGGATGTCTCATACTCCTTGTTTGCACTTTTTCGTTCACTGTTTCATTTGGAATAATATTTCCATTAATATTGTACATCATTCTCTTCTGCAAGACTAGATCCCTCAAGAAAAAAATTGAGCTTGGTTCCATCGTACCTTCACTAACAAAACCCTTTAATGCAATTGCACATAGCTCAAATCTCAATTCCCCAGACAAGAGATCTGTATTGAATAACATTAGTTCTGGAACTAGTTTCAGGGGCAATGAAAAGTGCTTGGGGGAGACTGGAACTGGTTTAGAGTTACAGCCAAATGGGGGTCAATGCAATGATAAAAGTTTATGCTCTCCAGAAGAGTCAGTGAAGAATATTAGAGCTGAACCAGAGTACCAGCAACCTACAAATGTGGTGTCTCTATCAGAGGAGAAACAAGGACAGAAAAAGAAGCATATTTCTGTGCTAAGTGGTACCAACACCAAGACAAATGTTACCATGTTCATCCTTCTCATGTCTGTTGTGGGCTGCACAACACCTGCATGGTCTCTCTATGGAATCCAGTTCCTGTACTTGAAACCAGAACCAGTTTTGTTCATAGTCAATATGCTTGTTGGAAGGACTTTTTTCAATCTGATTCCTATAATTGATGCACTTGCTATCATGCGGCACAGAGATGTGAAGATAATATTCCTGAAATGGTTCAAAAAGGAATAACTTATTCAGAGACTGTAAATTAACACTTCAAACTATGAACTTTACCTTTCCCTCCCTTTCCCTCTGAACATGTCCTCCTTGTTTCAGATCATGTAAAATCATCACTTAGATACTAATTATGTTTTTACACATATTTTTAATCTCATAGCAAGATATTTCCTTAATGATGACACTGGATACCTTCCCAGCTACATAGAGGTGTCCTTTATAGAGAGGTTCCACTTTATTATCACTGAATTGAAGACAATCTTTATAAAAGGACAGTTTCCATGGTCCTAATGTGTCCCACATAGAGAGGTTCCACTGTATATATTACCTCTGAATTAAGGATGAAGGATGTCCCAATGTGTGAGGTTTAACTGTAGTTATTATAGTTAAGGTTATTTTGTAGGTACTGGCAGTGACTCTAGGTGACATTGGAGACTGGTCCTATAAGGACATGAAGTCAAGAAATGGGAATAACTAGTTTAATTTACTTATTTACTTAGTATAAGTTAACAGGAAATCAGGATTTTGTGTCAGCTATGTTGGATATGCACTGTCTACTCTTAGATATGCGCTGATCTTTTCACCCATCATATAACTGAAAGGAAATAACTCATTGTATTGAATGGCAGTATAGTCATAGTGTAAGTTACACTCTGTAATGAATTATAACAGTAGTTAAACTGTAAATTAAAATTATAACACTTATTACTGTGCAGTGTCACACATTCATATTTTCAGAACACCTGTCATGACACATTCATATTCACACTGACACAGGAACCTGTCATAGACTCCAACTTTCTGAAAAATTCATCCTTGACCAAGACCACACCCACCACTAATTATAGTCACACCCGCAAACCACGCCCATAAACACAATCATTGTTTACAAAAAATACAGAGTATTGCAGCTTGCTAGCTAGTATAGTATTAGAGAATGCCTATAAACCAGGCATTCTCTAATTTCTAAAGTAGTAAATCTTGCATTTTTTTTGTTTCTGAACTACTTCATCATCTAGCCTTTTAATAGCTAAAGCCTCTTCATCTTTATTTTCAATCCAGCTGGCTGGCCACAATAGACATCTGTCATCATGACCACTTCCTTGACAAACAATAGGGCTCCACTTAGGCAATCCTTGACTCTTGACATAGCTATCAGAACCTTGACTGTCAAGGACATTCCTTGACGGTTGGAGTCTATGACCTGTGGAACCTCTGGAACCTCTCTATTCTGGACATCAGGGACAAATTAAAATAGAGAAATTCCACTGTATACAGAGTTGTTTATTTCAAGGGTTTAGAATAGAGGAATTCCACTGTATACAGAGTTGTTTATTTCAAGGGTTTAGAATAGAGGAATTCCACTGTATACAGAGTTGTTTATTTCAAGGGTTTAGAATAGAGGAATTCCACTGTATACAGAGTTGTTTATTTCAAGGGTTTAGAATGGAGGAATTCCACTGTGTCCAGGTATTTTCTCATTTCAGGGTGTTTGAATGTATACAGAGATGTACTTATTTCCATTTTATGCATTATTTTGTTGACTTGCCATGTTAACTTTACACAAAGTCATCCATTAGCTAAGATTTAGTAAGATTTTCGATGAAAACTTAACATATCATACTGAATGGATACATGTTCTTTTATATAGAGCTTCTAGCTGCTGCCATGGGAGAAGGGCATAATTACTCATGGGTGTAGACAAGGGGGTGCTTGGGGGTGCTATAGCACCCCCAAATTTTGTGGGAAATTTGCAAAGAAGGAAGCTGTTTCCAAAAGAGAAAAGACCACAGTGTCCATGGGGTGTTGAAGAAAATCAAGAGCTTGATATTATATTTGATACTCTGATGGCGAGTTCATGACCCACAAATATTATTTTTGGAGGGTTTAATGAACCTTCAAGTCTAATTAGCTAATACCTGAAATTGAGATGAATTTTGATTATGTACTATGACTGTAGGAAATGCATGCAGAACCTGCAGTGGGAAGCTGCTAGCAGCTAGCTATAACACTAAAGACATTACCCATCAATAGTTCAAATGACAGTGGTCATAAGTCAGCCCAGGTCGTAAGTTTTAAGGGAAGAAAGTGTATAGTAGCTAGCTAGCCAGAGAAAGTATGAGATAGACACTAACAAAGGAAAGTGTTTGGTTCAGGATTTCTGTGCAATCCATATCTGTGATTCTCACTCACTAGAGAGACAACTGCTGACCAGGAGAGTTGGATTTTATAGTGTAGAGAGTCTACATATAACCACCAAACCATAGATTCTATCTATGACCAAACTGATTTAACTGAACACAACAACACACCAATTGGGATAGATAAGAAGTGGTAGAAGTGATGTGAACATATTATGAGAGTAATACTAGTCAGATATTGCCTGAAAACAAATAGCTAGTCTCAAAATTCCTTACTAATCGCTTCCACTACATAATAATTGACATCTAATTAAAGCCAGTAGGAGTGAAACTATAATTAGATATTGTTCTGAAATTGAGAAGCCAGTGGGAGTAAAACACACAAGGTTCACCAAAAATACACTTCACTAAAGTTGAAAAGCAAACTAGTGCATTCTCAGGAAGACTGTTCTACCACACTTGAGAAAACTACATTCTCCGTGAAGCTTGTTCATGCTGGAGGTTAACGCTGTTCCCGCAACGGGTTTCGTACGTACACAAGGTAGGCAGCTATAGGTTTTTACTTCCAGAGATATGGAGTAAGCAGACTTAGAGCTAACTAGCTACTTTTCAATGATATTATGATTTATAGCTGATCTCAGACTCTTAGCTAGCTTTGGTTAAAAATAACTACTTTGCTTTGCAATTATCTAGCTGCTCGAGTGTATTCTTTTCTCCGAAGGTATCATCTACTGTAGGAATGGATGTGAGCAAGTCCATAATCACAATGAATTCATCTTTTAGATGTGATCTTCCACCTACCCTCAATATCCCTCAGGCCATCAACTACATCCAGGCAACCATTGCCATCACAACTGGACTTGTAGGATGCCTGCTAAACGTGCTGCTCCTTTTCATGATAATCAAGTACAAGAGTCTTCACCAGCGCCTGATGTACCTGGCATTGCAGATTGTACTGATAAATTTACTTTACACTGTAACGATACCTCCAGTAATCTTCACCTCTGGTATCACTGGGGAATATCAGTTTGGAGACTTCATGTGTAATATCATAGGATTTATCCATGATTTTTTCCCAACATTTCGGTTTACTATGACCTTAATACTAGCACTAGATCGATTTATATCCGTGTTCTGTCCTTTTTTCTACATGAGAAATTCCTTTCGTTTAATCTGTGTGCTCCTAGTAATGGTCTACATAGTATCTTTTGTTCGAGTCATCCTGCCCTTATCAGGCATCATGGGGTGTTTCCTCTACGTCCACATTCAGAAGACCTGCACCACATTCTCTGGGTGTTCAGATGGATGTCTCATACTCTTTGTTGGCAATGCTTTGTTCACTGTTTCATTTGGAATAATATCTCCATTAATATTGTACATCATTCTCTTCTGCAAGACTAGATCCCTCAAGAAAAAAGTTGAGCTTGGTTCTTACATAAAACAATTTAATGCAATTACACATAACAATTCTCCAGACAAGAGATCTGTATTGAATAGCATTAGTTCTGGAACTGAATCTACCAGTTTCCGGGACAGTGAATATATGTGCTTGGGGGAGACTGGAACTGGTTTAGAGTTACAGCCAAATGATAGTGAACACAATGATGAAAGTTCACATTCTCCAGAAGAGTCAGTGAAGAATATTAAAGCTGAACCAGAGTACCAGCAACCTACAAATGTGGTATCTCGATCAGAGGAGAAACAAGAACAGAGAAAGAAGCATATTTCTGTGCTAAGTAGTACCAACACCAGGACAAATGTGACCATGTTCATCCTTCTTATGTCTGTTGTGGGTTGCACAACACCTGCATGGTGTCTCTATGTAATCCAGTTCCTCTTCACTGAACCAGAACCAGTATTGTTCATAGTCAATATGCTTGTTGGAAGGACATTTTTCAATCTGATTCCTATAATTGATGCACTTGCTATCATGCGGCACAGAGATATGAAGATAATATTCCTGAAATGGTTTAAAAAGGAATAACTTATTCAAAGACTGTAAACTAACACTTCAAACTATAGTAGAGTGAAACAGCTTTCCCTTTCTCTCAGAACATGCCCTTCTTGTTTCAGACATCATCACTTTGTTCTAATAAAAAGAGTATTTATGTTTGTAGTGGGGCTGTCCCAATTATTCTAATTCTTATTATTCTATTCATAATTTCCCCCAAATACTCCTATTATTCCCAAGGATTGTCTTATTATTCTCAGGAAATTGAGTGGCGATTCTTGTGATTTAACAATTGTATTGCAACATAATTGAGGTTTCTATAGCTAATAGTCAAAGATTGTCACCGAGTGAAGGAGTTCTATTAAGGTAAAAATACTCCTTCAGTAGCAGCAGAACTAGGTTGAACCAGAAGGACTAGTTTGAAAGCTATACACCAATGACTCTAATTTGTAGCTTAGCTGACCATATGTACTAGGCCTCTATTAGATAGAACAGTTGACCTTTTTGACCTTTTCAAGGTTTGAAAAGCCCCATTAGGCTGGAATAATTCTCTTATTCCAGCAGGCACCTAAAATTATTCTCGAATAATTGGGACAGGCCAAGTTTGTACACATTTTTAGTCACATAGCAGAACACTTCTTTAATGAGAACACCACACACCTTCACAGCTACATAGAGATATGCCCCTGAAATAAGGACACCTCCTTAATGAGGACACTACACACCTTTCCAGCTACATAGAGATGTGTATAAACTACCCTGGAAATAAAGGTTTATTGGGAGAAGGGATATATAGATAAGAAGTGGTAGAAGTGATGTGAACATATTGTCAGCGGACATAGTATATTTACTTCAAGTGGAAGGAATAAGGATAGTGATAATGAAGATACATAGCTAATCAGAAGTGATATTGAAAATATAGCTAAGTAAAATTATTGTCAGTCATAACACAAAGTGAAGCGCAACATCACCCTCATCTTCTTCAGACCATGTTCTATAGAGAAGGGCTAACTGGTGAGTCAAAGATCTCCAGTAAACTTGCTATCATAAATAACAAGAATTCACCTAGTGGTGGTTATCAATATCGTAAATCTGTTAAACCATTGTTCTGTGATAACAAAGCACACTGAAAACCATCCAGGTTTGGATTTTCATCTTTCAATATGTTGAGTAGTCACCATCTTGCCACTAGTAAGATTTTTCCTCATTCTCCAGGTAAAAATTTCCCCACTATTCCTAATAAATAATTACAAGGCAATGTGTATACAGGTAATGTGTATACAGGTAATGTGTATACAGGTAATGTGTATACAGGTAATGTGTATACAGGTAATGTGTATACAGGTAATGTGTATACAGGTAATGTGTATACAGGTAATGTGTATACAGGTAATGTGTATACAGGTAATGTGTATACAGGTAATGTGTATACAGGTAATGTGTATACAGGTAATGTGTATACAGGTAATGTGTATACAGGTAATGTGTATACAGGTAATGTGTATACAGGTAATGTGTATACAGGTAATGTGTATACAGGTAATGTGTATACAGGTAATGTGTATACAGGTAATGTGTATACAGGTAATGTGTATACAGGTAATGTGTATACAGGTAATGTGTATACAGGTAATGTGTATACAGGTAATGTGTATACAGGTAATGTGTATACAGGTAAACTAACAGCAATTTCCATAAACTATAGTTATGCATTGTCTAACGGATTTTGCTCAGTAGGCAGGTAGAATTATTATAGTCACACTAAATACTATTTCTGTATAATTAATAGATAGCTACTCACTTCCTGTTATAGCTACCTATACCAATCATAGCTAGCTAGCTAGTTACATAGCTACCTCTCTTTGTTTTTTTCTCACTCTGTTCCATCCTACATTTCTTCCTGAGAAGTACTTCCTCATTGCCTGTCTTGTCAACTTTCAGGGGGTAGGAAAGAGGGGTAGGAAAGGGGGGTAGGAAAGGGGGGTTCAAAGGGTGCTGTAGCACCCCTATTTTTTTATGCTGCAGCACCCCTATTTTTTTGTGGATGTACCAATGGCATACATTATTTTTTGATAGCACCCATTTATTCAAGTTTGTTCCAGTTGACTTGTATACTTGTGGTTCTTTTCCATGTAACAGTAGAGATTAGATTACATTGTCAATGTGTTATTGTACTATAGCTAACCCTAATATAGTAATAGCCCATAGCAATAGTATATTGACAATGATTTAATCTGTTACATGGAGAAGGACCCATACATGTCCATCCCTTCAATCTGTTAACAATATTGATGTACATGTGTAAATAAATGTATCATCATTGCATCATGGTCATGTGATAAACTATTTTTTGAAGCAACCATGATCAGATGCCATGTCTAAGTTATAGCTAGCTTTGTCTCAGAAGAGGCTGACCAGCTTTTTGGCCAAGGTCACAGTAAATGAATCAAGTTCAACCAACTGTGAAGCAACCAGTGTGTGTTCTGATGATCAAAATGTAGACAACTTTCTGAGCAGTGAAACAGATTTGAATCTCCAGGGCCATAAAGTTGAAGTTCCTAATAAAGGGAAAAAATCTGCTCCATGTGAATGTCCTTGTATTGTTCCCTATCATCCACAGCAAATATCCAGATTTATGATTAGCTAGAGCAGTCAAAGACAAGGCAAACATGTCAAAATACAGCCTGGGTGGTATACTAAATATCCTTGAATAAGTGTGTGCACCACTTAAGACAGAATATTCTGCTCTATAGCTATGCCAGCATGCCGAAAAGTGAAATTTGCCAACTTTCAGTAAATCAAAATTTTATTAATGATCAAGGCAATGTGCTTTGCTGCACAATGTGATGACAGTTGTGTATGACTTGACATATACAATTAAGTTTTCCCCAAAATGGCTTTCCCTTTTGATAATTTGGGAAAGGAAGTACCATTAAAGATATTGAAAACATGGTAATTAATGGAGCAACATTTAATATCAGTGACAGTTTCAAGGTATTTTGAAAATGCACTCGTATAAAAGCGCCAACACCAATATGATTAGAACAACATATAGTGGCTCAGTTTCCATCTAGAAAGTGATTAGCTAATACTCAAACAGTTGCTGATGCAATGCAGTGTTTATAAGAAAATGCCTACAGAAATTGACAAATTACTGAGAATGTAACTACTTTACTTTTCCTGTTACAAGCACAATAGCAGAGAGGTCTTTTTCTTCTTTATGGATGCTTAAAACATACTCAGAAGCACAATGACAATGATAACTGTAGGTTGAATAAAGTTGTATATTCACAAGGAAAACTTGATTTATATACATATTGTCTATTAGTAGACTTAGCTATTTCAAACTTTTGAAAGCTTTCATAATAATTAATATTAATTTTTGTTGGTCTTTGATAATATTATATATAGCCTGAAATAATCGCTGCTCCCACCCTGCAACACCCCTACCTAAAATCATCTTCCTTCCTCCCTGACCTGGAATTATAAAAACATCTCATAGTAGTGACATATATAGACCATTTGTGAAATCATTCCGAAGAAGTTAAGCAGCTACAGACTGAGAATGAAGAACTTCCTACATTACTTTCTGAAACATTAAATTCTCACCCAGTTCATATCCAAGCAGAGCCTCCAACTTGAACTTCAGTATAAAAACTTTCAGTATTTTTGTAGCAAATTCCGTAGAAATTCATGACATGCATCATTATTTTTTAATCATCATAATATTGTAATAAGACACACACCTACGTGTGCAGGTATCTTGTGAGACTAGACTGTGAGCTAGAATTGAGTCTTATTAGTCTTCATAGTGAGACACTGGAACAAGCTAGTTAGTAATTAAACAAAGCATCAGTAAACAAATATCATGAATTAACTTACAATAAACAAACTTACTGTTTTTATCACCTGTTTAGACAACTCTTTTAGCCTCGTACAATGATAGCTAGTTTAATCTCCGTATAAATTGAATCAATTTCCGTAGTCCGTATTTATAGGTGTAAATCCGTAAAAATACGGTTAAATCCGTGTGGTTGGAGGCTCTGATGACATTTATTGTATACTTGAAGTATACAATCTTTCATATCTAATCAAGCTACAGTTGAAAGAGCAAAACTCAGCCCTCGAGCACATAAAGGCTCCGAAGTGGTCCATGATGGGCCAAGACCAGCTCAATGCTCTACGTACTTCTGTTGTATGTTCACATCTTTGCTATGATGATGTAATGGGCAGTCCATTTTTAAGAGGAACAATTTTCATTAATTTTTTTTCTCATAATCTATATAGCTAGCTAGCTAGCTAGTATTGAAATAATATTCAGAAGTGTATTTATGAATCATGAATGTGTGTCTCATATTCCTTCCCCCACTGACCCCCTCTCTCCTTCAGAATCTGGGCTCTGCTTCTGTGATATTATTGCTCCCCTCTTTTCAAAATCCTGGATCTGCCACTTGCTGTGTATGCATATGTGTGTGCATGTGCGTGTGCATGTGCGTGTGCATGTGTGTATGTTTCCTTGTATGATCAGTGAATCCTCCACACTGTAGTCTCCTGGTACAGTCCACCTAATACAATTACATAGCCAATAGGAACTAAATTAAAATGGATATGTATGTAGGGTTTCCAGTAAACATTTTCTTGCAGCCAACAAACCCACACATTAACTGCTTCTTTTGTACCAGTAACCTATAGTCCCTTAGTTGAACTCATAACAGCTTACTACCTCTCTATATAGCTAAGCCATTGTACAAGAGCTCTTTGGCAGTTAATGTAGGGATTTGTTGGCTGCAAGAAAATGTTTACTGGCAACCCTACATACATACCCACTTTTATTTAGGATAAATTTTTTTCCTATTACTTGTTTGCATTCCTTTTTTTTTTAATTAGAGCAACTCTAGAGCAACCACAGCCTCTTTAGTTCCACCCTGCCCCTTAGTTATTAACATTCAAGTCTTCAATGTTCTGTATGTAAAAGTATGAATACAATGCATGGTAGCCTAACCCTCAAGAATAGTGAACCATTTCTCCTCCAGTAATCAGGCTCCACCATGCAACATGTATACTTGGTGCCAATGGTGAGAAGCACTCATTATTAGATACTAGTGGCTTAAGGTCTTAGTTGCGCTGTACACAGTGCACTCAATATTAACCATAACCACCAGTGCAGCACATCTAGGTTGCCATGGAGAGTACAGTCAACTTCAGACAGTTGCATGTGTCTCCAACACTAGACACGGAGCCCCATTAAGTTGCAGTGAATTCTAAACCAACTCTAAACAGAAAACAAACAGCAAAAGATCAGCCTAGAGGTCCCACTCTATCTATCAGTAAGTACCAAACTTGTTGAGCCTACTAGCTATAGCTGGTTCTTCAGTTGTTGTTGTTCTTCTTCTTCTTAGCTTCTTCTTCTTCTTCTTCTTAGCTTCTTCTTCTTCTTCTTCTTCTTATTCATTCATTATTAATTTTGGTTCATAGCTAGAAATATTCTTCTTGGAAAAGAAGAGTAATACTAAACAGGATTGCTACTGTTCCCTCCCATGGTGCAGGTGGTATGGAAATTGCTATAAAAATGGACACTATGGTCTTTTCTCTTTTGGAAACGTGCATCATTCATGTGGCTGACCTCACAGAGACTAAATGTACTAGCTAAGGTGTTACATAAGTTTACATGAGATAAGTTTTCAGACTGACTGTAGGTAATTGAAATTATTATGGATAAATAGATATGATATTAACTCTTAAACTACTGCAGTTGTTTTCTACAATAGGTCGTCTCTTTATTAC
The DNA here is from genome assembly GCA_964016965.1 of Diacarnus erythraeanus. Lineage (NCBI taxonomy): Eukaryota > Metazoa > Porifera > Demospongiae > Poecilosclerida > Podospongiidae > Diacarnus > Diacarnus erythraeanus. Next base: position 348,112 of record OZ024677.1, read on the forward strand.
ATATTAAAGTAGGGAGGGGCCGGTCTGGTGGATGGATCAGACAAGTGTGAGGTACTAACATCACGATAACCTACTCCCATGTTGGAGAAATATATGATTGCTGGTTGTTGGGTGATTCCAATCAGGTAGGGGAAAGGAGGGGAGGGGGGAGGGGGAGGGGGAGGGTTAGACAAGGTTGTGCATATACTTGATTGCACCTGTTTTTCTATTGGGTCCTTTTCGAGAAGGTTGTTTATAGGTATTGGCTGGTGTTTGGGGTATATGGTAGCATCTGCTGGTCCCAACCTCATCTAACCTTCATGGAAGGGACGGTAACTCAGATGGATGAGGATTCACCTAAAACTCCTGAAGTGTAAGGTCAAAAGGTGGTGTAATAGTACTACCTCATACTGGAATCACCACAAGCTCTAGTGGTGACACTGTGATGCAAAGAAGGAAGCTGTTTCCAAAAGAGAAAAGACCACAGTGTCCATGAAGTGTCGAAGAAAATCAAGAGCTTGATATTATATTGATGCTGCACTCTCATGGATGACCCACAAAGATTATTTTATAGTGAAACAGGATCCCTCATACAAAGTTCATATGAACCTTCAGGTCCAATACCTGAAATTGAGATGAACTTTGAATTATGACAGGAAATGCATGCAGAACCTGCCGTGGGAAGCTGCTATATAGAGCAGCTGTAACACTTACCCATCAATAGTTCAAATGACAGTGGTCATAAGTCAGCCCAGGTCGTAAGTTTTAAGGGAAGAAAGTAGTAGCTGGCTAGCCAGAGACAGTACGTATGAGATATAGACACCAACAAAGGAAATTGGTTCTGGATTTCTGTACAATCCATATCTGTGATTCAATCAGATTCCCACTCACTGGAGAGACAACTGCTGACCAGGAGAGCTGGATTTTATAGTGTAGAGAGTCACACCAATTGTGTTGATTGGGAGAAGGGATAGTGGTAGAAGTGATGTGAACATAATAGTCAGATATTGTCTGGAGACATAGCTAGGCTCCAGTAAATTATGCCGGGCATAATTGGAGCATAATAGGCTCAACCATTATGCTGGGCATAATGGAGCATAATAGGGAGCTTAAACCATTATGGTTGACGTAGTTTGGAATTGATCATGACTGACTAGTACATGGCCTAAGTGCATGTTGTAGCTAGTTAGCTGAATTAGTCCTAATGGAGTTTTCCTGCTCTAGTACTTCTAATCCTGAGATTGAGAGTAGTAGCAGCAGTGAATCATAAAGTGAGAGCTCTTTAGTTCAACAAAAAAATAGTACTGCTTCATTGCTAAGTAGATGAAGAGCCCCAACTAAGTCTGATTTGTGTTGAAAAAGGAAGATACTGACTCAATTTGTTCTAAAAAAGTAGGGCATAATGGGTAGAATTCAGAGCATAATAGGGTTAAATTTTGAGCAATGCTCCAAAGCATAATGGGCAAAAATTTGAGCATAATTTACTGGACTCTAGACATAGCTAGTCTCATGAATTCTAATATTACTTGCTAATAGCTTCCACTACCTAGATATCATGTTCAGAGCATTGTTCTACAAATTGACATATAAGTAAAGCCAGTAGGAGTGAAACACATATACTACGTATATAGATAGAAATTGAGGAGTAAAACACACAAGGTTCACCAAAAATATTCACTAAAGTTGAAAAGCAAACTAGTATAGTGCATTCTCAGGAAGACTGTTCTACCACACTTGAGAAAACTACATTCTCCGTGAAGCTTGTTCCTGCGGGAGGTTAACGCTGTTCCCGCAACGGGTTTCGTACGTACACAAGGTAGGCAGCTATAGGTTTTTACTTCCAGAGATATGGAGTAAGCAGACTTAGAGCTAACTAGCTACTTTTCATTGATATTATGATTTATAGCTGATCTCAGACTCTTAGCTAGCTTTGGTTAAAAATAACTATTTGCTTTGCAATTATCTAGCTGCTCGAGTGTATTCTTTTCTCCGAAGGTATCATCTACTGTAGGAATGGATGTGACGCTGAGCAAGTCCATGATCACAATGAATTCATCTTTTAGATGTGATCTTCCACCTACCCTCAATATCCCTCAGGCCATCAACTACATCCAGGCAACTATTGCCATCACAACTGGACTTGTAGGATGCCTGCTAAACGTGCTGCTCCTCTTCATGATAATCAAGTACAAGAGTCTTCACCAGCGCCTGATGTACCTGGCATTGCAGATTGTACTGATAAATTTACTTTACACTGTAACGATACCTCCAGTAATCTTCACCTCTGGTATCACTGGGGAATATCAGTTTGGAGACTTCATGTGTAATATCATAGGATTTATCCATGATTTTTTCCCAACATTTCGGTTTACTATGACCTTAATACTAGCACTAGATCGATTTATATCCGTGTTCTGTCCTTTTTTCTACATGAGAAATTCCTTTCGTTTAATCTGTGTGCTCCTAGTAATGGTCTACATAGTATCTTTTGTTCGAGTCATCCTGCCCTTATCAGGCATTATGGGGTGTTTCCTCTACGTCCACACTCAGAAGACCTGCACCACATTCTCTGGGTGTTCAGATGGATGTCTCATACTCTTTGTTGGCAATGCTTTGTTCATTGTTTCATTTGGAATGATATCTCCCTTAATATTGTACATCATTCTCTTCTGCAAGACTAGATCCCTCAAGAAAAAAGTTGAGCTCGGTTCCTACATTCCTTCACTAACAAAACAATTTAATGTAATTACACATAGCAATTCTCCATACAAGAGATCTGTATTGAATAGCGTTAGTTCTGGAATTGAATCTACCAGTTTCCAGGACAGTGAATATATGCGCTTGGGGGAGACTGGAACTGGTTTAGAGTTACAGCCAAATGATAGTGAACACAATGATGAAAGTTCACATTCTCCAGTGAAGAATATTAGAGCTGAACCAGAATACCAGCAACCTACAAATGTGGCATCTCTATCAGAGGAGAAACAAGAACAGAGAAAGAAGCATATTTCTGTGCTAAGTAGTACCAACACCAGGACAAATGTGACCATGTTCATCCTTCTCATGTCTGTTGTGGGTTGCACAACACCTGCAGCTTGTCTCTATGTAATCCAATTTCTGTACTTGGAACCAGAACCAGTATTGTTCATAGTCAATATCCTTGTTGGAAGGACATTTTTCAATCTGATTCCTATAATTGATGCACTTGCTATCATTCGTCACAGAGATGTGAAGATGATATTCCTGAAATGGTTCAAAAAGGAATAACTTATTCAAAAGACTGTAAACTAACACTTCAAACTATAGTAGAGTGAAACAGCTTTATTACTCCCTCCCTTTCCCTCAGAACATGTCAGACATCATCGCTTAGTTCTAATAAAAAGAATACCTATGCTTGTAGTAGGGCTGTCCCAATTATTCTGCCTTTATTCTATTCAGAATTTCCCCCAAATACTCCTATTATTCCCAAGGATTGTCGTATTATTCTCAAGGAAATTTAGTGGTGATTTTATTGCAACATAATTGATATAAACTACCCCTGAAATAAGGACACCTCCTTAATGAGGACACTGCACACCTTCCCAGCTACATAGAGATGTATATAAACTACCCCTGAAATAAGGACACCTCCTTAATGAGGACACTGCACACCTTCCCAGCTACATAGAGATGTATATAAACTACCTCTGAAATAAGGACACCTCCTTTAATAATGAGGACACTGCACACCTTCCCAGCTACATAGAGATGTGTATAAACTACCTCTGAAATAAGGACACCTCCTTACTGAGGACACTACACACCTTCCCAGCTACATAGAGATGTGTATAAACTACCCCTGAAATAAGGACACCTCCTTAATGAGGACACTGCACACCTTCCCAGCTACATAGAGATGTGTATAAACTACCTCTGAAATAAGGACACCTCCTTACTGAGGACACTACACACCTTCCCAGCTACATAGAGATGTGTATAAACTACCCTTGAAATAAGGACACCTCCTTAATGAGGACACTGCACACCTTCCCAGCTACATAGAGATGTGTATAAACTACTCCTGAAATAAGAACACCTCCTTAATGAGGACACTGCACACCTTCCCAGCTACATAGAGATGTGTATAAACTACCCCTGAAATAAGGACACCTCCTTAATGAGGACACTGCACACCTTCCCAGCTACATAGAGATGTGTATAAACTACCCCTGAAATAAGGACACCTCCTTAATGAGGACACTGCACACCTTCCCAGCTACATAGAGATGTGTATAAACTACCCCTGAAATAAGGACACCTCCTTACTGAGGACACTACACACCTTCCCAGCTACATAGAGATATGTATAAAACCACCCCAGAAATAAGGAGGTTTCTATAGCTAATAGTCGAAGATTGTCACCGAGTGAAGGAGTTCTATAAAGGTAAAAATATTCGTTCAGCAGCAGCAGAACTAGGTTGAACCAAAAGGACTAGTTTGAAAGCTATACGTACATCAATGACTCTAGTTTGTAGCTTAGCTGAGCATATGTACGTAGCTACTAGGCCTCTATTAGATAGAACAGTTGACCTTATTGACCTTTTCAAGGTTTGAAAACCCCCCATTAGGCTGGAATAATTCTCTTATTCCAGCAGGCACCTATTATTCTCAAAATTATTCTCGAATAATTGGGACAGGCCAAGTTTGTACACATATTTTTAGTCACATAGAACACTTCTTTAATGAGGACACTGCACACCTTCCCAGCTACAAAGAGATGTGTATAAACTGAAATAAGGACACCTCCTTAAGGACAACCTATCAAGGTCCAAATATGTCCTATATAGAGAGGTTCCACAGTATATTACCTCTGAATTAAGGACAACCTCTATATAAAGGACAGTTTCCAAGGTCCCAAAGAGAGGTTCCACTGTATATTATCACTGAATTAAGGACAACCTCTATATAAAGGACAGTTTCCAAGGTCCCAATGTGTCTTTAAAGAGAGGTTCCACTCTGAATACAGCTGAGCTACCTTGTATACAGTGGCAAACCAGGATACTGCTGTATGCCTAACAACTCTAGCTATATACACTAGTGGAATTCTCTATTTTTAATTTGTCCCTGATATCCAGAATAGAGAGGCTCTAGAGGTTCCACAGGTTCTTGTGAATATGAATGTGTCATGACAGGTGTGTTCATATGAGTGTGTGACACCTGCACAGTGTTCTTCATACAGATATATTCATGCAGCCTAACCAGAGGCGGATCCCCCCTTTTCAACACCTTGTGACATTGTTTTGTGTAGCTGGGCCACAAACAGTGTAAAAAAGCTTACACTTTACATGTAAATATTCATAAAATGCTAATTAGATAGAGCCTGGCATGGTTATAGCATAACTTGTACTTTGTAAACAAACATATCTGGAATTGAAAAACATCCCAGAGTAGCTGACAATGACACAGGCCATTAAATTGCTTAGATCATTCCAACAAAAGTTTAGTTGTTGAGAAGCAGCTACAGATGATAACACCTCTGTGTTGTACAAATTCAAGAAGTTTAAAGTTTCTATCTGAAGGACTTCCTACCTCACTTTCTCCTAAATCATATCCAAAATATCACCACAACATAAGAGTAGCTACTGTAGAGGCAACTGAGGTATTTTGCCTCAGTAGATTTTTGCTATTGTAAAACTAATGCATTAAATTATGCAACAGTTAACTGACAACTCTGTCTGTAGTTACAGTGCTGAAGCATACTTCAACATAGGAATATCTATTATCCTTTATTGAACATTGTGTCAACAAATTTTCTGAGTTGAACTGAGATATGGATGTTTCTAGAGTGAATATCCTCAAAAGATTCAGCTCAGTTGAGAAGGACTTTTACAGTTGTGTTATCAAGTTCTTAACATAGTTCATGTGGGTGCCTATTAGACAGCCTGAAATGCCACCAGATTGAATCAAAGAGGTCTAAAAATAAAAATACAAAAATTTCCTGGGGGTGCATGCCCCCAGACCCCCCTAGATGGTGCACTTCCTGCACTACATATGTGGCCACAAATCCCAACCCTATCTCCTGCCTGAGTATGTAAAAATTCCCGGCTACTCCTCTGCACAATGTTTCATATCTTGCAATAATTCTGGTAACTGTTGCTACAGTTGAAAGAGCAAGTTCAGCTCTCAAGGGCCCCACTATCCAAAATCCTGAGATCCACCTTAGAGATATCATTGCCCCCCCCCCCCCCTTTTCAAAATCCTGGATCCGCCCCTGCTATGTAACTTAGGTTATGACTGTCATAATTGTACTGCCATTCAATATGAGTAAATACCTTTCAATTATACACTGGGTGAAAAGATCAGTGAATGGTACAGTCCTGTGGCAGATCCAGGATTTTAAAAAGGGGGGGGGGGGGCAATGATATCTCTAAGGTGGATCTCAGGATTTTGGATAGTGGGAGAGGGGAGGCCCTTGAGGGCTGAATTTGCTCTTTCAACTGTAACCAACAGTTACTAGAGTTATTGCAAGATATGAAACGTGCAGAGGAGTAGCCAGGAATTTTTACATACTCGGGCAGGAGATAGGGTTGGGATTTGTGACCACATAGTGCAGTAAGTGCACCATCTAGGGGGGTCTGGGGGCATGCCCCCCCAGGAAATTTTTGTATTTTAGACCTCTTTGATTCAATCTGGTGGCATTTCAGGCTGTCTAATAGGCACCCACATGCACTACTTGATAACACAACTGTAAGATGTCCTTCTCAACTGAGCTGAATCTTTTGAGGATATTCTCTCTAGAAACATCCATATCTCAGAAAATTCGTTGACATAAATAAAAGGATAATAAATATTCCTTAGAAAGTGAGGTAGAAAGTCTTTCAGATAGAAACTTTAAACTTCTTGAATTTGTACAACACAGAGGTGTTATCATCCTCAGTCTGTAGCTGCTTTTTGTTGGAATGACCTAACAAATTTAATGGTATGCTGTGTCATTATCAGCTACTTTGGGATGTTTTTCAATTTGAATAGGCTTGAAGTACAAGCTATGCTATAATCCCTTAAGCCAAGCTCTATCTAATTAGCATTTAGCTAATGAATATTTACATGTAAAGTGTAAGCTACAATAATTTTTTTACACTGTTTGTGGCCCAGCTACACAAAACAATGTCACAAGGTGTTGAAAAGGGGGGGAGGGCAATTGCTCCCTTTGCCCCCCCCCTGGATCCACCTCTGCAGTCCATGTAATATCTTATACCTTTGAAGACCCTTTACCCAAACCAACTGCTACTTGTTTACTTTGAATTAGACCCCTTTGAGTTCCTCCTCCTTTGAGCCCCTCCCTCACCTTTCCTATGTCTTACTGTTACTACAATGAACTACCACTAGATAGATGCACACTGACTGTCTCTACCATCAGTTTATTTTTGATGACCTCCCAGCATCAGAGGAGCGATTCCTTCCTGTGTTGCATTAGATTTATGAGTATTTGGCTGTCATCGAATGGACAGGAAAATGTTAATCCATGAAGTTTCAATCAATTGGTTCATAGCTAGAAAGATTCTTCTTGGAAAGGAAGGGTAACTGCTAAACACCTAGAAAGCCAGACCCATGGGGATTGCCACAGTTCCCTCCCTTGGTGCAGGGGGTCGGGTGCGTTCCCTCTCATGATGGAAATTGTGCTATAGCTAGAATAGCTGAGAATAATAAGGTTCAAGGTTCCTCAAAAAAATGATGCTTGAAACAGTTCATTTTGTAAATTCCTCAAGACTCTTCAGAGATATAGCTAGCTCATAGTGCTCATGTAGTAAATTATACCAAAACAGTACTTGGAGGAGTCAGCCTTCAAAGGGACACACCCACCCCAAATCCATCCCTATATCATATTCTATTCTATTTTCCACTGCTACCAGACATGATATATTATAGACAAAGAATTTAGCCAAATGTGGATCATAAAATGTAGTAGGACTACCTCTACTGGAATCACCACACTTTAGGGGTGATGCTGGGATGCAATGAAGGAAGCTATTTCCAAGAGAAAAGACCACAGTGTCCATGGAGTTTGAAGAAATCAAGAGCTTTATATTATTTTTGATGCTGTACTCTGATGGTAAGTCATGGATGGAGCACAAGGAATGAAGCAGGATCCTTCATACAACCTCAAGTTCATACTTCATACAGACATTCAGGTCCAAAAATAAAATTTTAAAGATTGAGATGAATTTTGGTTGTGTACTGTGTAGGAAATGCATGCCTGACTACGTAAGTGCACCTGCTATTGTGATTGCAAGAAATGAGCAATCAAGAAATTTGAAGAATTTGTAAATTAGCATGGCTTGTTGTTCACTCCCCCCCCCCCCTCCCCCTCTGGACTCAAATGTTATTATATCTATTGTCTATTGGTTGCCCTGTCTAGACTATATGCTGGCATAATAATAGGCATGAACTAGCATTTGAGAATAGCTAGTGTAGCAATTTTTAGGTGGAATATGTCAGAATTTTGGAGAGAATTTTCTTTGAGCATGATCTCCCTCACTGGTCCCAGACGTGCAGGAATGTTTGCTTGTGCAGCCATCCTCTGCTGCTGCTGCAGAAAGAGTATTAAATATTTTCTAACTGTTTTACTGACAGGCAAAATTGTTCATTGGAGGACTACATTGAAACTTCAGTCATGCTGCAATACGATTCTAATTAGATATTTTATTGAAAAGAATAATACAGTAGGTGATTTGGCAAGAGAACTATAGAATAGCAAAATATCTGGAATAATCTAGACAGGCCTTACCTATAGGTACAGCATCTTTAAGTACAGCATTCTTAAATACAGCATTCTTAAATACAGCATTCTTAAATACAGCATTCTTAGACATGGCAAGAATTTAAAAGAATAAAGACATTACCCATCAATAGTTCAAATGACAGTGCTCATAAGTCAGCTCAGGTTGTAAGTTTTAAGGAAGAGAGTGTATAGTAGCTAGCTAGCTAGCCAGAGAAAGTATGAGATAGACACCAACAAAGAAAGTGTTTGGTTCAGGATTTCTTTGTAATCCATATCTGTGATTCAGGGGGTAGGAGGATGATTTGAGGTAGGGGTGCTGCAATTGACAGTTGGTGGGGGGGGGGGGGGGAGGGGGGGCATAATTATCATTAAAAGCCACAAAAAAAACAAACTCTAATAAGTACATCATGAAAACTTTCCAGGATTAGTGGAAATAAACATGTTGTTCCAACATGTTAAGCAGGCAATGGATATGTACACAAGTCAACTGGAACAGACTTGAATAAAGGGGTGCTACAGCACCCTTTGAACCTTGAACCCCCTTTCCTAACCCCCTGTGATTCCCACTCACTAGAGAGATATCTTGCTGACCAAGTTCAAAAGAGAGCAAGTTTATAGTGTATATAGAGAATCTGGCCTCTACTACACATAACCACCTCACCATAGATTTTATCTATGACCAAACTGATTTAACTGAACACAACAACACACCAATTGGGAGAAGGGATATGTATAGATAAGAAGTGGTAGCTAGAAGTGATGTAAACATATGAGAGTAATACTAGACATTGTGAGCGGACATAGTATCATGAATTTTAAAATCCCTTGCTTCCACACACAAAGTATAGCTAGCACATTCTCAAGAAAACTGTAAGTGTTTGACCACTTGAGAAAACATACTCTGAAGCTTGCCTGTGTGGTCGGTCAACGCAGTTCCAGTGTCATATGATATTGAAGACCACTAACTTTAAGGACTTCCCCTTCCCTAAAATGATATAATATTGGGGACCCCCTTCCCTATAATTTATATAGGGACCCACATCCCCATGTATATGAAGACCCCCTTGTACATATTGTACATATAGCCCCCCTCCCCCTTCATCCCCAAAATATGGGGGGGGGGGGGGGGGGGGGGGGAGATCCCTATATTCATAACTAATATAAATTATGGGGCCCCATGTTTATGAGGATCCTGTTGTTGCTGGTCCCTAGAATATTATGGGGGACACTATCTTTCTTTGAGTGTTGGAGACAGCTAGTTATAGTATATTTACTTCAAGTGGAAGGAATAAGGATAGTGATAATGAAGATACATAGCTAATCAGATAATTTTAAGATATTGAAAATAGCTAAGTGAAATTATAACACAAAGTGAAGCACAACATCACCCTCATCTTCTTCAGACCATGTTCTATAGAGAAGGGATAACTGATGAATCAAAGAAGAAATAGATCTCCAGTAAACTTGCTATCAAAATACTGCTAAAAGTCACCTAGTGGTTGTTATCAAAATTGTGAATCTGGACAAAAACTATTGTTCTGCGATAACAAAGTACACTGAAAGCTATCCCAGTTTGGATGTTCATCTTTCAATAGTTGTTGAGCAGTCATCATCTTGCCACTAGAAGATTTTTCCTCATTCTCCTGGTAAAATTTTCCCACTTCCTAATAAAATACAAAGCTTATTAATAGTAATGTGTATAGGCTACAAGTAAACTAACAGACATTTCCATAAACATTGTCTGATGGATTTTGCTCCTGCCAAGTAGCTAGGCTCAGGTGGTAGATCACATGTAGCTAGGCTCAGGTGACAAGTAGCTAGGCTCAGGTGGTAGATCACATGTAGCTAGGCTCAGGTGACAAGTAGCTAGGCTCAGGTGGTAGATCACAAGTAGCTAGGCTCAGGTGACAAGTAGCTAGGCTCAGGTGGTATATAGATCAAATGAACTTTTACTATTTACACTTAATATTATTTCAGTATAATTAATGGCCACATCACTTCCTGTTATACTTAATACATCATAGCTAGCTACATATGTACCTCTTTCGAGTTTGTTTTTTCTCACTTTGTTACATTTCTTCCTGAGAAGTACTTATACTCATCACCTGTTTTGTCAACTTCATCCCTTTCTTCATCATGTTTTCGTTTCTTATACCTTCCATTTCGTTTTACACTTTCTATGCTTCCCCCTCCCCCCCCCTAAAAAAAAAATTCATAAGGGGTTTTTCAAAATTTTATGACACCCACAATGGGCGAGAGCGGGTTTCAGGTTTTTTACTTCGAGAGTAAATACATAGCGGAGACTTAGCTACTATCTAAGACTCTCATCTCAGCTAACTGGCTAAAGTTCATCAATCATTGATATTAGCACATCTTAGACTCTTAGCTTGGTTAAAAATAATCTATCTATCTAGCTAGCTAGCTAGTTATTTGCTTTGCAATTTTCTAGCTGCTCGAGTGTATTCTATTCTCCGTAGGTATATTATATCATCTACTTAAATAGGAATGGATGTGATGCTGAGCAAGTCCATGATCACAATGAATTCATCTTATAGATGTGGTCTTCCACCATTCTTTCCTCCTGACCTCAATATTCCTCAGGCCATCAACTACATCCAGGCAACCATTGCCATCACAGCTGGACTTATAGGATGCCTGTTAAACGTGCTGCTCCTCTTCATGATAATCAAGTACAAGAGTCTTCACCAGCGCCTGATGTATCTGGCATTGCAGATTGTACTGGTAGATTTACTTTACACTGTAACGATACCTCCAGTAATCTTCACCTCTGGTATCACTGGGGAATATCAGTTTGGAGACTTCATGTGTAATATCTTAGGATTTATCCATGATTTTTTTGCGATATTTCGGTTTACTATGACCTTAATATTAGCACTAGATCGATTTGTATCCGTGTTCTGTCCTTTTTTCTACATGAGAAATTCCTTTCGTTTTATTTGTGTGCTCCTAGTAATGGTCTACATAGTATCTTTTGTTCGAGTCATCCTGCCCTTATCAGGCATCATGGGGTGTTTCCTCTATGTCCACACTCAGAAGACCTGCACGGCATTCTCTGGGTGTTCAGATGGATGTCTCATACTTATTGTTTGCAGCAGTTTGTTCATTGTTTCATTTGGAATAATATCTCCATTAATATTGTACATCATTCTCTTCTGCAAGACTAGATCCCTCAAGAAAAAAATTGAGCTCGGTTCCTACATTCCTTCATTAACAAAACCCTTTGATGCAATTACACATAGCAATTCTTCAGACAAGAGATCTGTATTGAATAGTGTTAGTTCTGGAACTGAATCTACCAGTTTCCGGGACAGTGAATATATGTGCTTGGAGGAGACTGGAACTGGTTTAGAGTTACAGCCAAATGATAGTGAACACAATGATGAAAGTTCACATTCTCCAGAAGAGTCAGTGAAGAATTTCCAGCAGCCTACAAATGTGGCGTCTCTATCAGAGGAGAAACAAGGAGAGAGAAAGAAGCATATTTCTGTGCTAAGTGGTACCAACACCAGGACAAATGTGACCATGTTCATCCTTCTCATGTCTGTTGTGGGTTGCACAACACCTGCATGGTCTCTCTATGTAATCCAGTTCCTGTTCGCTGAACCAGAACCAGTTTTGTTCATGGTCAATATGCTCGTTGGAAGGACATTTTTCAATCTGATTCCTATAATTGATGCACTTGCTATCATGCGGCACAGAGATGTGAAGATAATATTCCTGAAGTGGTTCAAAAAGAAATAACTTATTCAGAGACTGTAAACTAACACTTCAAACTATAGTAGAATGAAACAGCTTTATTACTCCCTCCCTTTCCCTCAGAACATGTCAGACAGCATCACTTAGTTCTAATAAAAAGAGTACTTATGCTTGTACACATATTTTTAGTCACACAGCAGAACACTTCCTTAATGAGGACACTACACACTTTCACAGCTACATAGAGATATGTATAAACTACCCTTGAAATAAGGACACCTCCTTAATGAGGACACTGCACATCTTCCCAGATATGTATAAACTACCCCTGAAATAAGGACACCTCCTTAATGAGGACACTGCACACCTTCCCAGCTACAACACAGAGATGTGACCCCTGAAATAAGGACACTTTTTAAACTCTGAATTAAGGACAACCTATCAAGGTCCAAATGCATCCTTTATAGAGAAGCTCCACTGTATATTACCTCTGAATTAAGGACAACCTTTATATTTTCCTAGGTCCAAGCCACCATAATAACACATTGGAACCTGAACATTCCAGGACTTATTGAACTCTTATGTGTGAATAGTTAGGCTAGGTGTAAGTGATGCATACACACTAGATATAAGTCTCTCTGCCATGTTTTTGTAGTAGTTGTGGTTGTCTGATATAATAGATAGTAAGAAAACTTGCTACAGTGGTGACCCCGACCTCCAAAACGTCTTTTAATGACCGAGACAAACACAGTCAGCCTCAAATTATCCACCTTTTGGACTTCTCAACCACATGTGTGGTTCCAACAGGCATAGGCCCAATTTACTATAAGAAGCATAACAGCAGATCAGACTAAAGAGCTGCCTTTGACCAGGACACAGCAAGCCGCCTCCTTCAAGGCCCGGTTCCTGAAGACATTAGGCCTCACTCATCCAGTTTGGGCCAACAAGCTCCTCCACATGGATGACGGTTGAACGTTTCCATCGACATCTGAAGTCTGCCCTTCGAGCAAGACTGACCGGCTCTAACTGGCTAGATGAATTACCATGGGTCTTTATTGGGTATCCTACAGCTCCCAAAGAAGACTAAAAAAATGCTCTTCTGCTGAACTTGTGATCACAGTTCCAGGTGATTTCATAGCCCCAGCTCAAGGAACACAAACGCCAGCAAGTATATTACCACAGCTTCGTGACACAGTTAGTAAGTTTACACCCACCCCTACCTCTCGCCAAGGCAGTCCCAATATCTCAATGCCATCCAATCTGCAGAGCAGTGATTATGTTTTTATCTGTCGAAATGGCAAGCACTCACCTCTCCAGTGCCCATTATGAAGGCAGAGCCTCCGGCCAACCTCACGGATTTATTCGTATTTTTACGGATTTCACCTATAATAATTGACTACGGAAATTGATTCAATTTATACGGAAGTATAGCTAGCTAACAGACAGCTGTGAAATAACATTGTCTAGAGTTGTCTAAACAGTTCATATTCCTCAACAAAACAGGTGATAAAGTATATTAAATATTGTCAGTTAATTCATGATATTTGTTTAGTGGTGCATTGTTATTAAATTTTATATAGCTATAGCTTGTTCCAGTATCTCCTATCAAGCACTATGATAGCTAAGACTCTCTATTCTAGTTCACAGTCTAGTATCATTATTAATCACAAGATACCTGCACACGTAGGTGTGTGTCTTATAACATTAATGATGCAGGTCATTAAACTAGCTAGCTCTATGGAATTTGCTACAAAAATACGCAAAGTGAACAATTTTTGTACTGAAGTTATTCAGTTGGAGGCTCTGTGAAGGACCATTCCACATCCTGAAAAAAGGTCCAAAGTTCTTTAAAATTGATTTTAGTGGCAAGGCAGATACTATATCAATCCACCACCTCAAGCCTGCCCATTTGGATGTTGGCCAGCCAATCAAAGTAGCCAAGTCCAAGGAGAAGAGGTTATCCACCTATATACCAAGAAAATACTTGACATTTCTGGGGGGGGGGGGGGGGGGGTGGTCCTGTGGCAGTACACACCAGAGCATGTAGGCCATTAGCTAACACTTGGAACCTGAACATTCCAGGACTTATTGAACTCTTATGTGTGAATAGTTCGGCTAGGTGTAAGTGATGCATACACACTAGATATAAGGCTTTCTGCAAGGTCCCAATGTGTCCTTTATAGAGAGGTTCCACTCTACCTCATATACAGTGGCAAACCACTGAAATGAGGATACCTCTGTATGCCTAACAACTCTGTATACAGTGGAATTCCTCTATTTTTAATTTGTCTCCTGATACCCATAATAGAGAGGCTCTAGAGGTTCCACAGGTTCAACCTGTAAATGTGACTCTGTCATGGCAGGCATGTTCATATGAATGTGTGACACTACACAGTGTTCTTACAGATACATATTCATTAGTAGCTAACATTATGACTATCATAATTGTACTGCCATTCAATACAATGAGTAAATATCTTTCAATTAAAAGATCAGTGAATCCTACACACTGATTATTGCATCTCCTGGTACAGTCCATGTAATAACTTACATACTTTTGAAGACCCTTTACCCAAAACCAACTGCTACTTTTGTT
This sequence comes from Diacarnus erythraeanus, assembly GCA_964016965.1. Classification (NCBI taxonomy): domain Eukaryota; kingdom Metazoa; phylum Porifera; class Demospongiae; order Poecilosclerida; family Podospongiidae; genus Diacarnus; species Diacarnus erythraeanus. The sequence continues at coordinate 363,162 of OZ024677.1, forward strand.
ACTTTTGAGTTCCTCCTCCTTTTGAGCCCCTCCCCCACCTTTCTTATGTCTTCTTACTGTCGCTACAATGAATTAACACTACCATCTGGGGTGTTTCCAAAATTTTATGACACCCGCGCGCAACGGGCGAGAGCTGGTTTCAATTAGGTAGCTAGAGCAATAGAGTAAACGGCAGAGACTTATCTACTATTCTAGACTCTCATCTCAGCTAACTAGCTACAGTTTATTGATATTATGATTTATAGCTGATATCAGACTCTTAGCTTGGTTAAAAATAATCTATCTAGCTATTTGCTTTGCAATTATCTAGCTGCTCGAGTGTATTATTCAAAGGTATTATGTACTTTAATAAATAAATAGGAATTAATGTGACGCTGAGCAAGTCCATGATCACAATGAATTCATCTTATAGATGTGATCTCCCTCCAGTCTTTCCTACTGACCTCAATATTCCTCAGGCCATCAACTACATCCAGGCAACCATTGCCATCACAACTGGACTTATAGGATGCCTGTTAAACGTGCTGCTCCTCTTCATGATAATCAAGTACAAGAGTCTTCACCAGCGCCTGATGTATCTGGCATTGCAGATTGTACTGGTAGATTTACTTTACACTGTAACGATACCTCCAGTAATCTTCACCTCTGGTATCACTGGCGAATATCAGTTTGGAGACTTCATGTGTAATATCTTAGGATTTATCCATGATTTTTTTGCAATATTTCGGTTTACTATGACCTTAATACTAGCACTAGATCGATTTATATCCGTGTTCTGTCCTTTTTTCTACATGAGAAATTCCTTTCGTTTAATCTGTGTGCTCCTAGTAATGGTCTACATAGTTTCTTTTGTTCGAGTCATCCTGCCCTTATCAGGCATCATGGGGTGTTTCCTCTACGTCCACACTCAGAAGACCTGCACGGCATTCTCTGGGTGTTCAGATGGATGTCTCATACTTATTGTTTGCAGCAGTTTGTTCATTGTTTCATTTGGAATGATATCTCCATTAATATTGTACGTCATTCTCTTCTGCAAGACTAGATCCCTCAAGAAAAAATTTGAGCTTGGTTCCTACATTCCTTCACTAACAAAACCCTTTGATGCAATTACACATAACAATTTTCCAGACAAGAGCGTTAGTTCTGGAACTGAATCTACCAGTTTCCAGGACAGTGAATATATGTGCTTGGGGGAGACTGGAATGTGCTTAGAGTTACAGCCAAATGATGGTCAATGCAATGATAAAAGTTTACATTCTTCAGAAGAGTCAGTAAAGAATATTAGAGCTGAACCAGAGTACCAGCAACCTACAAATGTGGCATCTCTATCAGAGGAGAAACAAGGAGAGAGAAAGAAGCATATTTCTGTGCTAAGTGGTACCAACACCAGGACAAATGTGACCATGTTCATCCTTCTCATGTCTGTTGTGGGTTGCACAACGCCTGCATGGTCTCTCTATGTAATCCAGTTCCTGTACTCTGAACCGGAACCAGTTTTGTTCATACTCAATATGCTTGTTGGAAGGACATTTTTCAATCTGATTCCTATAATTGATGCACTTGCTATCATTCGGCACAGAGATGTGAAGATAATATTCCTGAAATGGTTCAAAAAGGAATAACTTATTCAGAGACTGTAAACTAACACTTCAAACTATAGTAGAGTGAAACAGGTTTATTACTCCCTCCCTTTCCCTCAGAACATGTCAGACATCATCACTTAGTTCTAATAAAAAGAGTACTTATGCTTGTACACATATTTTTAGTCACACAGCAGAACACTTCCTTAATGAGGACACTGCACACCTTCCCAGCTATATAGAGATGTGTATAAACTACCCCTGAAATAAGGACACCTCCTTAATGAGGACATTGCACACCTTCCCAGCTACATAGAGATGTGTATAAACTACCCCTGAAATAAGGACACCTCCTTAATGAGGACACTGCACACCTTCCCAGCAACACAGAGATGTGACCCCCTGAAATAAGGACACCTCCTTAACTCTGAATTAAGGACAGCCTATCAAGGTCCAAATGCGTCCTTTATAGAGAAGCTCCACTGTAATTAAGGACAACCTTTATATAAAAGACAGTTTCCTAGGTTCAAGCCACCAAGTAACACATTGGAACCTGAACATTCCAGGACTTATAACTCTTATGTGTGAATAGTTAAGCTAGGTGTAAGTGATGCATACACACTAGATATAAGGCTCTCTGCCATGTTTTTGTAGTAGTTGTGGCTGTCTGATATATAGCTAGTAAGTGAACTTGCTACAGGTTCCACTGTATATTACCTCTGAATTAAGGACAACCTCTACATAAAGGACAGTTTCCAAGGTCCCAATGTGTCCTTTATAGAGAGGCTCCACTGTATATTACCTCTAAATTAAGGACAACCTCTACATAAAGGACAGTTTCCAAGGTCCCAATGTGTCCTTTATAGAGAGGCTCCACTGTATATTACCTCTAAATTAAGGACAACCTCTATATAAAGGACAGTTTCCAAGGTCTCAATGTGTCCTCTATAGAGAGGTTCCACTGTATATTACCTCTGAATTAAGGACAACCTCTATATAAAGGACAGTTTCCAAGGTCCCAATGTGTCCTTTATAGAGAGGTTCCACTCTACCTTGTATACAGTGGCAAACCCCTGAAATGAGGATCCCTCTGTATGCCTAACAACTCTGTATACAGTGGAATTCCTCTATTTTTAATTTATCTACCTGATATCCATAATAGAGAGGCTCTAGAGGTTCCACAGGTCCAAACTGTGAATGTGACTGTGTCATGGCAGGCATGTTCATATGAATGTGTGACACTGCACAGTGTTCTTCTTACAGATACATATTCATTAGTAGCTAACATTAAGACTATCATAATTGTACTACCATTCAATACAATTAGTAAATACCTTTCAATTATACAATGGGTGAAAAGATCAGTGAATCCTCCACACTGATTATTGCATCTCCTGTCTATGTAATAAATAACAGACCTTTTACCCAAAACCAACTTACTTGTTACTTGAAGTAAATTAAATTAGACGCCTTTGAGTTCCTCCTCCTTTGAGCCCCTCCCCCATCTTTCCTATGTCTTACTGTAGCTACAATGACAGGGTTGCCAACCCCCAAAGGAAAAAAAGGTGACTTTTTATAGGGCAAATCATAAATATTATTATAATTCTTTTATTAGCTAAGTAAAGTTGTTTGTGAGTGGCTGACTTGCTTAGCTGGAGTAGTTCAGCACTTGGTTGCTGCTCATAACAATATCCGTCAAAATTCTTGGTTGCTACTAAAGCAGATAGAGTTGAATTAGAAGCCTGTTCCGAGAATCAGTTTTTATTGCTTTTACCATACTGAAAATACGGTCAGCTGAAGCATTGCTATGAGGAAGTGACAGCATCAACTTTATAAGCTTAGGAAAATGAGATCCAGCTCTAGTAAGACAGCTAATATCATGCCAAAATGCACCCAGCAATAATTTAGCAAAAAAAGGAGGTTAATAGTGAAATATAGCAGAGAAAACAGGAGGTCAAGAGGGGACCCTTAAAATCAGGAGAATCCAGGAGAGTTGGCAACCCTGCAATGAATATGAATTACCACTAGATATACCATCTGGGGGGTTCTAAAATTTTATGACACCCGCGCGCAACGGGCGAGAGCGGGTTTCAATTAGTTAGCTAGAGCTACTATTAGACTCTCACTAGCTACAGTTCATTGATATTATGATTTATAGCTGATATCAGACTCTTAGCTTGTTTAAAAATAATCTATCTAGCTATTTGCTTTGCAATTATCTAGCTGCTCGACTGTATTCTTTTCTCTAAAGGTTTTATCTACTTTAATAAATAAATAGGAATGGATGTGACGCTGAGCAAGTCCATGATCACAATGAATTCATCTTATAGATGTGGTCTTCCTCCAGTCTTTCCTCCTGCCCTCAATATCCCTCAAGCCATCGACTATATCCAGGCAGCCATTGCCATCACAGCTGGACTTGTAGGATGCCTGTTAAACCTGCTGCTCCTCTTCATGATAATCAAGTACAAGAGTCTTCACCAGCGCCTGATGTATCTGGCATTGCAGATTGCACTGGTAGATTTACTTTACACTGTAACGATACCTCCAGTAATCTTCACCTCTGGTATCACTGGGGAATATCAGTTTGGAGACTTCATGTGTAATATCTTAGGATTTATCCATGATTTTTTTTGCGATATTTCGGTTTACTATGACCTTAATACTAGCACTAGATCGATTTATATCCGTGTTCTGTCCTTTTTTCTACACGAGAAATTCCTTTCATTTAATCTGTGTGCTCCTAGTAATGGTCTACATAGTATCTTTTGTTCGAGTCATCCTGCCCTTATCAGGCATCATGGGGTGTTTCCTCTACGTCCACACTCAGAAGACCTGCACAGCATTCTCTGGGTGTTCAGATGGATGTCTCATACTTATTGTTTGCAGCAGTTTGTTCATTGTTTCATTTGGAATAATATCTCCATTAATATTGTACATCATTCTCTTCCGCAAGACTAGATCCCTCAAGAAAAAAATTGAGCTCGGTTCCTACATTTCTTCATTAACAAAACCCTTTGATGCAATTACACATAGCAATTCTTCAGACAAGAGATCTGTATTGAATAGTGTTAGTTCTGGAACTGAATCTACCAGTTTCCGGGACAGTGAATATATGTGCTTGGAGGAGACTGGAACTGGTTTAGAGTTACAGCCAAATGATAGTGAACACAATGATAAAAGTTCACATTCTCCAGAAGAGTCAGTGAAGAATTTTAGAGCTGAACCAGAGTACCACCAACCTACAAATGTGGCGTCTCTGTCAGAGGAGAAACAAGGAGAGAGAAAGAAGCATATTTCTGTGCTAAGTAGTACCAATACCAGGACAAATGTGACCATGTTCATCCTTCTCATGTCTGTTGTGGGTTGCACAACACCTGCATGGTCTCTCTATGTAATCCAGTTCCTGTTCACTGAACCAGAACCGGTTTTGTTCATGGTCAATATGCTTGTTGGAAGGACATTTTTCAATCTGATTCCTATAATTGATGCACTTGCTATCATACGGCACAGAGATGTGAAGATGATATTCCTGAAATGGTTCAAAAAGGAATAACTTATTTGGAGACTGTCACTTCCAATAAACTAACACTTCAAACTATAGTAGAGTGGAACAACTTTTCCTCTCCCTGCCTCTCCCTAACATGTCCTCATTGTTTCAGATCATGTAAATGCATCATCACTGATATTAAATATCTGTTTCATTTGTGTACTTAAGAAAAGAATGTTTATACTTAAAATTCTATAACATAACCATTAAGAAATGTGTATAAGGCACACCTCCTAAATAAGGACACTGTTCCAAGGTCCCAATGAGTCCTTTGTAGAGAATTTCCACTGTATAATAATTACCTCTGAATTATGTTTGTATTTCTGATTTCTTCATTCCCTTATGAAAAGATATAGCTAGCTACTGGATAAGTTCCCCTTGGACCCCTCCCCCATTGGATGGAACCTATATGCACTGATCTTTTCTCCAACTGTATAACTTTAAGACACCTTAAAAAGAGGTGTGACAATGGTTCTGACTTCATTGATGACAATTGGTTTGATACCAATCAAGTCTTTTAAAATGAAGCTTGATAGTCTTCTGGAATGACCGGAATAAAAACATGACTGACATCACCTATATACAGGGATCTTCTCACCCTGGTACACTCTAGTTACCTTGATTTAATTAGTTACTGAGGGTGAAGCTTACAATAAGGGTAATAAGAGATTAAGGATATGGGTCAGAACTCCCTGAAACCCTTATAATCTGAGTCACTGAATAATAACTTGTCCTACTGAGGTACTAATAATATATATATATATATATGATAGCCATTACTATCAACTTGGCTAAGTGCATGATCTGGTTTCTAGGGGTGACTTCACACTGTCCACATTATGCCCTTAACCAACACTATTATTGGCATTAGGAATATGATATCATAGAGCATACTAATAATTCATTATGTAGGCATAAAAAGCCTTTTAACCTGGTAACTTTCTGGATTCATGAGACTAATTAATGCCATTTCAATCTGTACTAAAGCCTGTATTTCCATAGCAACATGTACCTCATGGATAAATATTTGTAGAATATGAAAAGGCCTTTCAGATGTAAAGTGTTAAATTTTGTACATCACTGAAAACATGAAAGTCTCATTAAAGCTGTCTTGTCAAAAGGCAATATATCCACACACACACAAGATGAATAAGATGATTTCCATATGCTCAGCCAACCTTGCTGGTGTTGAAGCATAGCTCTAAACTATAATTTTATGTATACTATATAGGGCTAATTATTCTGTGATCTCTGCAGCACCGTAAGGCTTAGTTATAACAAATGTGATAATCCTATGTAAGTAAACTGCGTAGGTTAGCAGAGAAGCAAACACCATCCCTAAGTACTGAATATTGGTATTGCATGAGCAAATCCAGTCTCAGGTTGTACTCCTGAGTGTATTACAACCTTCAGGGTTCAGCGTGTAACCAGAAACCTTATTACAACCCTAATACAGTCCATTATGAGAATCAGCGTGTAATCATCAGTACCTACTAGGAACACACGTCTCTTTGCCAGTTACTCTGGGAGAACTCTGCCTTAATTCTCATCTGATTTAAAAACAAAGACATCTTCCATCATCAGAAGCAAAGAGCCTAATGAAGAACATGTTTGCCTGACTTCAATCTAATATATGTAAAGGTTTACTGCTCCTTGCATAGTCAAGTGGACTAGCTACTGACTGTAGGGAGGTGGAGAACAAAAATCAGTTCCATTGTCAATCTTTGAGGTGTGTTCATTTCAGAGGGTTGGAATAGAGGAGTTCAACTGTATAGAGGTCAGGGGGTTGTAATAGAGTGTATACAGAGGTGCCGTGTTGGAATAGAGAGAGGGGTTCCAGAGGTGTCCTCATTTCAGACTGGTGGAGGGTTCCACATTATAAGAGGTGAATAAATGAGGATACCTCTATTTAACTAGCTATGTGCCTAATGTAATTATTTGCTTGTTTTGCTCAAGTTAAACTTCTCTCTACAGGAAGAAAAATGCCAAATTCCAATGCAGAAAGCCATAAATATATTAGGCGATTTCATGGGGTTTATACTGCATGAATACCAGTCCTCCTATATATAGCCAGGAAGCTAAGAATACAGTTTGCTAAACACATGACTTCTCTCTCTTTGGGAATTATTAATACACAACACTGAGATCTGCTGATTGCATTCCACTGAAGGTGTTATGTCTCCTCTCTGTGTTATTCAAATTCCACTGAAAGTGTTAGGTCTCTGTGTTATCAATGTTGATATCACTAGCTTCACAGAAACATTTTATTTTAAAAGTCATATCTTTAAGTTTAATATTATTGCTAAAAATAGCACACTTCACACCTATAGCCATTATAGTAGGCAGTAAAGATGTACTATATATTTTAAGCAGCTAAAGAAGACACTGGAATCTTGTAAATATAACAATCATTAAAATGGTATTTTATTTTGTTTCATTTCTTTTCAAATAGCATTAATTTTAATTTAACTCTGCAAGCTATCTATGTAGTAGCTAGTTATAACTGATTCAGTATACAGTATTTTATTATTTCATGCCAGAAGTTATTCCCACCAGGTAGGATATAGTTATCAACCTCTAGACTATGTAAGATGGCTGGCTATGTAGAGAACAGGAAGCATAGATGATCTCAATTAGTCTGCATGCATACAAGAGACAAAATGAAGAAGCATGACTGTAAAAGAAAGTTGTTATTAAGTTAGGAAACTTTATCAAAACCCTCATTAGCTATTTTTTTAATATGGGCATGGGGGTGTGGACATAGGTGACTGTATTTAAAACCAAGTGCCTACAAAGGTTGCTTGTAGGTACTTCCCGTTAAAACCAGACCAACATCTGAGTGGAGGGGGGGGGGGGGGGGGGTGGCATCCTGAAAGATGACTAGACTTTAAACTCCATTTGTACTGCTTTGCTTAAGTAAACCTTTAACTTCATTTTGTGTCCTTATAATTGTTATTATTATGTAATTAAAACCAGACCAGAAACATATCGAAAAAGCGCCTTCTTTCCGCTAGCTAACCACGAACAGTTACAGCTAAAAAAACTTGACGAGATTCCAGATATCGGGCAAAGGGTCGATTAAAAATATTTTAACGTTGACGATCTTTACTATACATGTAGTCGTGAACTTCTCTTGTATGAATCAGAACTTAACGACCACTCTAGTTCCTGGCTGTATTCTAGTACTCAGTGTTTGCTAAAGCTACTAGGCGGGTTATACCAGCTGGTTGTGTCTACAGGAACCTAGAACTAGCTATATATCGATAAGTATAGCTGGTTTATTGGTCTAACTAGCCATGCTGTCATGGGGCAATGCTAATGATGGCCAGTTGGGACTAGGAGGCATCGAAGAAACCTCTATTAATGTTCCCAGGTGAGATCCAGGCTAGCACAGCTTGGAAATGAATGTACTGACTCTCACATGCCCAGACCAGATGAACAAAGCCTAAGGCACTAATTGTTGTATGAAAGTGTTAATTTAAAGTGTAAAAAAATAAACTTCTTCAAAATATTATTTGTTTATTTATTTGTTTATTTGTTTATTTGTTTTTTTGTTTATTTATTTATTTATTTATTAGGTGGAATAAGCACATTGGTCATCAAGATGTTAGGCATGTGGGGTGTGGCTTGAAGCATACAGTTATCGTACTTAAGAATGGGAGAGTTTTTTCATGTGGCAGTAATGAAAAGGGTCAACTTGGTCAAGACCAGACGTCAACAAGACCTGGTGCAGTAGGGGTTAATGGGATCTTTCTAAAAGAATACTCCCTATAATCAGGACACCATTTATATTCAGGACACCATTTATATTCAGGAGACC